>CM065742.1:1633462-1698462 GCA_033310375.1 Conus canariensis | reverse complement strand
TTGAAGACACTGTCCACAGGCTGACTGCCTCTTGTCTCTTCCAGACTTGCCCTGCATTGGTGTGTGTGTGTGTGTGTGTGTGTGTAGCTTGCTTCTGGACAATGTTCGTTTATGACTTTCTGCAGATCGTTCACTGGAGGAGGAGGGGGGGGGGGGGGAGGCAGGGAGGGAGGGAGGGAAGGGGGGGGGGGGGGGGGGGGTTCGGCGGTAGAGCGTGAGGAGCGAGTCTCTTATTTCGGGGATACTGTATCAGTTTTGTCAGTAATAATTTACGTAAGAGAGAGAGAGAGAGAGAGAGAGACAGAGAGAGACAGAGAGAGAGGGTCAGTGTTTGTATGAATGCGCACACACGCGCGTGCGAGCGTGTGTACGTGCGCGCGCGCGCATGTGTGACAGAGAGGTATATTGAACAATGTGTATGTGTGTGTGCGCGCGCGCACACGCGCGTGTGTGTGAGTGCGCGCGCTCATGCATGTGCGTGCTTTCTGTTTATTAGTCGGTTTGAAAGAGGAAGGAGGGAGGGAGGGAGGGGGGGGGAGAGAGAGAGAGAGAGGTGGACGGAGCGAACGGGGAGGGAGAATCTGTTGATGGATGGTGGGCTGCAGATTTGTGACTGTCCGATGCACGCCAGACTCGTGTTTGGTTTACAACTTGAGGTATTAACCGCAAGGTCGTGGCTTTTGCTATTAAGCCTATGTCTGCTAAAAAGAAACAAACTAAAAACAACAACAGATCAAAGAGAAAGCCAGATAGGATAGGACAGACAGACAGGCAGACAGAGAGAGGAGAGAGAGAGAGAGAAGAGAGAGAGAGAGAGAGAGAGAGAGAGAGAGAGAGGAGAGAGAAAGAGAGAGAGAGAGAGAGAGAGATTGATTGATTGATCTTTAATACACAAGGATGGAGATTTTAGGCCAAAGCCTAGTCTTACAATCTGTCCTTGTCATGCATACATTATTTCAGCACATATCATTCATACTGACAATTCAACATAACAACATGGTAATCTAATTCTACAATGATAAGCAAACTATTCATAAAAGCACTAATGAGATGGGGGATGGTAAAACAGAAGGAAACTTACAAACAAACAAACAAGACTACAGAGAGAGAGGTCAGAGGAGGGTGGGGAAGAGAGAATGGTAGATAGGGGGAGGAGAAAAGGGATGGTAGACAGAGTGGGAGTGGGGATGAGCAATTTTAACGGAGTAGGTTTTATGTTTAGACGATTTATTCAAAGTATGGTTCACAGAAGACTTTGCAAATGGGCGCTAATCATTGTAATTGAATAATTTAATTACTGAGACATAAAATGTTTATGCAAATGTTCCTTGAAAAGTTTTAAAGTATTCATGTTTTGTAGATTCGGTGGAAGTGAGTTCCAGACATATGGTCCAGAGTAAGCTAGGCTTGTTTTGTATAGATCAATGCGTGGGTAGGGAAGAAGGAATTTCGTCGAGCCAGAAGAGCTGTTCGATCTTGTAAAAAGGGCATTGATATAACATGGCATAGTATCTGTCAAGATTGTAAACATAAATGATGCCTTGTTGAATTCCAATTGCCTATTCAGAGGAAGTATGTTCAGCGCTTTTAGTTTTTCGTCTGTTGTTAGAGATACAGCTGGATGGAGTAGCTTTGCTGCACGTCTATGGAGATAATTCAGCCTTTTTTGGTGGACGTCACTATTGCCGTCCCACACTGTTGAGGCGTAATTGATACGTGACATTATGTGTGCATTGAAGAAAAGTTTAAGCACATTACTGTTGACGTAGCGCTTTAATTGAGATAACAGGAAAAGGTGTTTTGAGACTACCTTGCAAACATTATTGAGATGAGATTGCCATTTCAATTCTTTATCTATCGTTAACCCTAAAACACGATGCTCGTCTACCTGCTCGATAGAAGTGCCATTCAACTGAAGTTTTAGGCAAAGAGGAGTCAACTGGTGTTTTTGGCGGGTAGCTATAATCATAGATTTGGTTTTGGCTGGGTGTATGACCATTGAGTTTGAATGACACCAGTCTGACACGTCGTTTAGACTTTCCTGGAGAGAAGTTTCTATTGTCTGTAGATCACTACCATTCGTTTGGAGTGACGAGTCATCAGCAAATAAATCTGCCGTGACCTTTTCATCTGATACGGACAATGGTAAATCATTGATGAAGATGGAGAATAGTAGGGGGCCTAGTACAGAGCCCTGTGGGACTCCATGTCTGACAAAGTCTGAAGCGGAAGTTTTGCCATTAAGCACCACATACTGAGTCCTATCGTTCAAGTATGATTGGAATAATGAGATTGTCGGGGTATGGTTCAAGTAGACAGATAGTTTTTTTAGAAGAATGGAATGATCAACAAGATCAAACGCCTTTTTGAAGTCAAGAAAGACAAGCCCTGTCATTTGTGATTGGTTCATATTTGAAAGCCATGAGTCACACATTCGTGATAATGCTGTGTGGCAGGAATGATTAGATCGGAATCCAGATTGGAGTGGGTGAAATAGTTTGTTTTTCTCCATGAACTGAGATACGTGTGTGTGTATGTGTCTTTCAAGGGGTTTGGATAGAATCGAAAGTAAGGATATAGGTCTGAAATTATTTGGATCCGACAAATCATTTGATTTTGGAAGGGGGATCACTTTGGCGTTTTTGAACGCCTGAGGGAAAACATTAGTTTCAATGGATAAATTATATATGTATGTAAGAGACTCAACAATGTAAGGTAGAGCGAGTTTGAGAAGAAATGCGGGTATGTTATCAGGGCCCATGGATTTTTTATTCTTTAACTGCGCTATGTGCATACCTACTTCATGTACAGCAAGAAGGGGAATTTTGACTGAGTTACTGGAGAGAGGTGTCAGGCGAGGTGGTGAGGACAGAGCGTATGATACTGCGCCGGTTATACTTCAAGTTTACCACTACCCCCACCCCTCTCCCTCTCACTCTTCCTCCTCTGCCACCTCCTCACTCCCTTCCCCTCTCCCTCCATCTGCCATCCACCCCCTCCCCACCCACCCTCCCCGTGCCTGGGCTACAGCACAGTGTAGAGACAGACTGAGAGGGAACAGATGTTGATGTGACTGAGACCATGTGACGCACGTGTCCTTCGTGCAGGCCGCTGAGCTGTAGACTAGGCCTGTGGTGATAGTTGCTGCGGCTGGTGGGATGGGGAGGGGGGGGGGGGGGGGGGCGGGGGGGGGGGGGGAGGGAGAGGGAAGGTGTTGTTCGTTATTATTATTAATTTTTTGTTGCCAGTGCCCGTTCATTAATCATCATTGTCCACCCACCTCCTACGACTGCTAGGCTATACCACGTGCACTGCACGCTCACTCGCTTGCACACGCACGTATTCACGCACGCTTACAGATAGACACACGCACTTACACACGCACAGGAGCACGCTCGTCAGGACGCATTACGCGCGCGCACACACACACACACACACACACACACACACACACACACACACTCGCAAACGAACACACAAACGCACGCGCGAACACACACACGCATGCGCGAACACACACACGCGCGCGCGCACACAACCGACCCAGAGAGAGAGAGAGAGAGAGAGAGGGTTCCACAATCCGCTAGGTTTGTGTCACAGAGCAATAAAAGCCGGTGTGCATGCAATAAGCCTATACAAATATGTGCGTGGGTGAGTGTGCGTGTGTGGAGATGGGAAAAGATAGGACGGGTTGGGTGGGCCAGGACAGTCGAGGAGGGAGTGGGGGGTGGAGGGGGGCGGAGGGGGGCAAACGACGTGGGAGAGGAGGGATTTTGAAGGGAGGGAGGAAGTGTGTGTGTGTGTGTGTGTGTGTGTGTGTGTGTGTGTGTGTGTGTGTGTGTGTGTGTGTGACACACCTTGAACACATTGTCAAGCCAAGTCCAGCTGATCTGTAGCTGTGACCATGTCCGTATTATACATGCATCTATCGACAGCTGAGAAGTTGACACTGTTCCCCCTCTCCACACCCCCTCCCCCACTTCACCTCTCTCTCTCTCTCTCTCTCTCTCTCTCTCTCTCTCTCACACACACACACACACACCACACATCCTACCCCCACCCCGCCCCACCCCCTTAAGGCTGTGAATGGTGAGACGAACGTCATGTTAGCCAGAAGGTCCTGAGGACAGCTGAGTGCCCAAGGTCAACGGGTTAAAGATCACTGACCAGTCATGACTATCTCAGTCAATACAACAAAGACTGACGGATTGGGGATTGGCATCTCGTCTTGTTTTCCCCTTGCTTCGCCCAGTTGGATTCCTGTTCGCTTGTGTGACTAAGGTCCGCGTTCACGGTTACAGTTTAGGCCCATGACACTTTATATTCTCTATGACACTCAAAGCTGCACCTGGCTTTTCTCATCAGATCAGTCAAGTACCAGAACCTATTCATTGCACAACCCAGCCCTTAACCCATACCATACCTGACCCTGAGACAGATGTTAGGTTAGGTTAGGTTAGGGGTGAGTTTTACGTCCTATCGGTCTGAGGCCCTTAAGGAAAGAGTACTGCAGACGTAGGTCTGCATTATTAGTGGCAACTGCTATCGCTGGCAGTAGTGGGTGAGTTTCATGTGGGGTCGTCGTGTTTCTCTCTCTCGGAGCTCGTGTTCTTCTTGAACGTTGGTTCAATTTTGGTTGTTGGTCGACCGACGATGGGCGTCGGTGTATGTTGCCTCCTTTCCCCAAACATCAGGCTGTCTTCAGGACCACCGGGTAGCCTTCTTCATGCTCGGGTGGCGATGGTCCTGTGCCACGTGAGGCCGCCTCAAGGAGGGAGCAGGACGAAGGTTGCTGGAGCGCTGCACGAGTCCCTAATGTTCGGCAGGTACTCGCAGACTGCGCCGAGAGGGCAGCTTTTCAGCCCAACCCCCTAGTCCCCGTAAGGAGTGCCCCCATGTCTGGCTGACCTCAGAACATGGTTACCCAGGCCACGTTAGTCGCAGTCAGGCAGCGCTCCATCGCCGATCGCCGCACATCTCCAGGAGCCGTCCCCCCCGGCGACACAGGCTAGACCCGTCGTCACCCATATGGCTGGAAGGTTGACTGAGCCGCCCGACACTGATCTCTCACATCAGTGTCCCTCAAAGCAGAGCTGCCACCTCTCCCCTGGCGTCCACTGCTATGCCACACTCGCAGCGAACTACGTACGAGGCAGATGTCATGTCCGTCTCTTTTTCTGTGCAAGCACGATCCACATGACCTTTCATTTTCCTGTCGTCTGCTAGACTTTTCACTCCGAAATCCTTGTGCCCTGTCAATGGCGTAGAGACACAAGGAGTCCACAAGTCATCCATCGTTCTGCTATTTTTGCTGACATATGGCATTGAACTAATTTACTGACCCTAAATTTTATGAGAAAATAATCTGTTTCACATTAAAAAAAAATTCACAAAGCCAGGGCGATTTTCATCTGTTCAAATGTTGCCATTACTACTCGACCTTTGCTGTAACCCCGAACTCTGACCTGCATGCAAAACCACCTCGTGCATGGAAGAACTGTTCAGTGAGTGGTGTGCCCGCTAAGGTAACCACCGTATGCCAGCTTCTTCTTGTCTGCTGTTCAGCAAGGTCGGCACTTCTGCCTGAACATTGCCTTTGCCTGCGCCTGAACTGCCACGTGCGTGTGTGTGTGTGTGTGTGTGTGTGTGTGTGTGTGTGTGCGTGTGTGTGTGTGTGTGTGTGTGTGTGTGTGTGTGTGTTGTGTGTGTGTGTGTGCTTCAATACTTGACAATGTGGACACTGTCAGATGTGAAATGTGGTGGTTAGAAGGCCGGTTCGTGAGCAGCGGCAGACACAGAGCCAGTCTGTCCGACAGAAAGTGTGTGAATACTTTCACTGTGTACAATAGGACTCCAAGTTTGTAGCAAAAGGCAAAGATGTTAATCCTGTCCCCGCTGCATCTTTGAGTGTAGTCACTAGTGCACGCGCGTGCGCACACGCACGCGCGCACACACACACACACACACACACACACACACGCGCGTGCGCGCGCGCGCGCCACACACACACACACACACACACACACACACACAATACAACACTACACTACGCTTTTCTCTCTCTCTCTCTCTCTCTCTCTCTCTCTCTCTCTCTCTCTCTCTCTCTCTCTCTCAGACACATCCTCGTAACCTAGATAGAATGCCTTGGCACTGGGTCAGAGATTGGTGACACAACTCCACAGGAAACAAACATGTCACGTTCCCCCCCCCCCCCATACCCCTGACTTTTCCTCCCATACGCATGACCCCCCCCCCTCCCCCCTGTGATATGGGAAAGCACTCGTTAAACTAACTAACTAATCATACGAGTATTGGCCTTAGGATTTCAAACCATGTAGCCTGATGTGTCAGATGTTTGAACAGTGTTCAGACTCTCTCTCTCTCCCTCTCTCTCTGTCTCTCTCTCTGTCTGTCTGTCTGTCTGTCTGTCTGTCTGTCTCTCTCTCTCTCTCTCTCTCTCTCTCTCTCTCTCTCTCTCCTCTCCTCTCTCTGTCTGTCTGTCATACCCCCACCCCCCAACATGTCTACTCATCCTCGTACCCGCGACATACAGCATGCCTTCGCACTCGGTCAAAGCTTTGTGAAAAAAAGGAGAAAATGTTTTCCTCTTACATGACATCCAAAACCACTTCTTCAAATATATGAATGAACAAGTGACCTCAGAAACCACTTCTTGAAATAAATGAATGAACATATGTGGCATCAGAAACCACTTCTTAGAAATGAATGAATATATGTGGCATCAGAAAACACTTCTTAGAATAAATGAATGAACATATGTGGCATCAGAAACCACTTATTAAAATAAATGAATGAACATAATTATGTGGCATCACAAAACCACTTTTAAAAATAAATAAATGAACGTATGTGACATCAGAAACCATTTCTTAATTAAAATGAATGAACAAGTGACCTCAGAAACCACTTCTGAAAATAAATACATGAACATGAAAGTAAGTAAGTAAGTAAGTAAGTAAGTAAGTAAGTAAGTAAGAAAGTACGTAAACAAGCATGCACTTGAATAAGAACGTAAATAAATAAATAAATAAAGTGTCAGTTTCATAACAACCTAAAAAGCCTTGTTTGTGGTATGCGTAGGCTGCGTGAGTCATGAATGACCGACTTCATTCAGTAATGGGGGGAAGGGGGGGGGGGGGGGGGGGGGGGACGCGTGGCGCCGTGGCGAGCGATGACGTCAAAGTTTGTTTCCAGGGCGGCTAATCCGGCGGTGCATGAGGCGCAGCAGTATGAGGCCCGCCGCCATATTTCAGTGGTCCCAGATGGGGGAATCTCTCTCCGTCGGTGTTTAGATTCTACATACCTGTTGATCTGTCTCCGCCTTTGTCTGTCTGTCTGTCTGTTTCATGGTGTGTGTGTGTGTGTGTGTGTGTGTGTGTGTGTGTGTGTGTGTGTGTGTGTTCTCTCTCTCTAGCTTGTGTGTGTGTGTGTGTGTGTGTGTGTGTGTGTGTGTGTGTGTGTGGAGAGAGAGAGAGAGAGAGAGAGAGAGAGAGAGAGAGAGAGAGATTAAAAAAACACTCGCCATACTCTCAGCTGAACAGTCAATCACCCAACCATAAACCAACTTTCGAACCTCACTCACTCATGGCACGATTCATCGTGGTGATTCTTACACTCCCTCCCTGCCCCCGCCCCGTCCTACCTCCTCTCGCTCCCCTCCACCCCCCTTCCGCTTACACCCCTCCCCGCTTCCTCCTCCACCTCTCCCCTACCTCAGAGCTCAGCCGGTGCCCGTGCTTTGGCTGTGGCTGATCCATGCGGCGGACGGACTGATCAATGGAGGAACACAGGTAGCGCGAAGGACTCTAAAGATCGATCGTGACCAGTAAACCATGCGACACCAGTGCCACTGTACTGATCGATGCCTGCCGTGTGGGCTGATGCATTGCACTGGTGGGGGGTGAGGGGGGGGGGGGGGGCGTTGTAACAGAGCTCTGAATCTGTCTCTATATCTGTCAATCTATCTATCTGTCAATGTATCTATCTATCCTTCCATCTGTCTATCGATCTGTCTATCTATCTATCTTGGGCTGCGTGAAAAAAAGCATTTGTATTGCTTATCTCATTACCCTGGTTAAATAAAATATCGTTTCGTTTCGTTTCGTTTCGTCTATCCATCCATTGATCCGTTTTTTGTGAGTTGACTTCAACGCGGTGACAGCCCTGATATGGCCCTTTGCGGTCGGCTGGGCTATAAGCAACATTATCTTACCGTCCATCCATCTTTCTGTCACTAGACTTTCAGGAATCCCTTCTTTCCGTCTCCAGACTTTGAGGAATCCCTTCTTTCTGTCTCCAGACTCTAAGGAATTCCTTCCTTCTGTCTCTTGACTTTGAGTAATTCTTTCTTTCTGTCTCCAGGCTTTCATCACAAATTCCTTCTTTCTGTCTCTAAACTTTGAGTAATTCCTTCTTTCTGTCTCCAGGCTTTCATCACAAATTCCTTCTTTCTGTCTCCAGACTTTCAGGAATTCCTTCTTTCAGTCTCCAGACTTTCATCAGGAATTCTTTCTTTCTGTCTCCAGACTTTGAGGAATTCCTTCTTTCTGTTTCTAGACTTTGAGGAATTCCTTCTTTCTGTGTGTCTAGACTTTGAGGAATTCGTTCATTCTGTCTCCAGACTTTGAGGAATTCCTTCTTTCTGTCTCTAGACTTTGAGGAATTCCTTCTTCCTGTTTCTAGACTTTGAGGAATTCCTTCTTTCTGTGTGTCTAGACTTTGAGGAATTCCTTCTTTCTGTCTCTAGACTCTGAGGGGAGGGGGGGATCATATTATGATCAATCATTCCAGATCCTGTTGAAAGTTTGGATGGATAAAGAAACAAGTGCTATTATCTCAGTGAGACACAAACACGTACTCAAGAGAGAGAGAGGCAGGGAGGGAGGGAGGGAGGGAGTCGGCGGGGAATGACACTTGCGTTCTTAAAATAAAGAAAAGGGTGGGGGGTGGGGGGCAAACTTGCCTTCTTCGACGGGATTGGGCGGGGGTGATATGGGGGTGGGGCTGGGGGTGAGAATTAAACTTGCTTTCTTCATGGAAAGGGGAGGGGAGGGTGAGTTAGATGCGTTCTTTAGGGACATCGTGCGTGACAACACAGATCAGATGATAACCCTACACATAGCATAGGCTTACTATTACTGCTGGCAAGTGCGAAAGAATCTCTCTCTCTCTCTCTCTCTCTCTCTCTCTCTCTCAGCACACTCCAGTCATGCACGACACGACCGCGGACCGCGTCTACGACTGATGTAGCCTGCTGTCGTCCCGATCGAGCAAGCTGTAACCGGTTTAACGATTGTCAGGGATCCCTTAATTCAGGCGAGATGACAGAACAGTCGCAACATTTGTTCAAAACGACACAGCGTCGCAGTGCTGATTGGGTATGGTTGGAGTTGTGGGACTTGGAGGTGGAGCGAAGAGAGGGAACGCTGTGGCATTTGATCATTCAGCAGCCGAGCGAGGGTTCTTGTTGCTACTCCAATTGCCACATCAGGCTTGTGTGCGGCCAGAGATGGAGTCTACTGGGAGGCAAAAACAAACAAATAAAAACCGCATAACTCAAGTTTTATTACCTGAAATCAGTCGATCATTAATTTTATTTGAAACATTCAGGTGTGAACATTTAAAATGATAAACTCTCCCTTGTCCGCCGTACTTCCCCGTCTCCAAAAGGGCAGGAAAAAAAGAAAAGAAAAGAAAACGTTCGGTCTTGTCATTTTTTTTCTTTTAGCAAAAAGGTAATAAAGTACCTGTTGAAGGAGTAGGGTAGCTGTGGGAATGAGGGTTAGAGGCAAACCAGGTAACCAACAAACCAACCAAACATGTTCGTTCAATTGGAATTTAAAGAAAGCAAGAAAACTACAGGCTGCTCGATCATGTTGCCAGCTGACCTTGTAGCATGATAAGCACCCGGATTAGACTACGTGGTGACTAGCGGAATTTTAAGTGGTGTTTTGTGTCAGTATAAGAGAGAGAGAGAGAGAGAGAGAGAGAGAGAGAGAGAGGGGGGAGGGGGAGGGGAGGGGAGGCGGGGGAAGGCGTAACAGGGATGATGGGGGAGAGATCGATGGAGACCCCGTCGCTGGGGGGGGGGGGGGGGGGGGGGGCGGGGGGGGAGGGGGGGAGGGTCCATTATTCACGAACTACATTCAAGAACTATCCGGCAGGCCCAATCATTTATACATGCGTCACAGTTATAACTTTGAAAAGACTGGGTTTTGTTTGGTTCGTTCGTTGGTAGTTTTTTTTTTTTTTCGGGGTGGTGGGTGGCGCTGGTGTGAAAGTGGGAGTGGGGGGAGCGGGGTTAACAGGGAAAAAAAAAAAAAAAAGGGGGGGGGGGGGAGGGGGGGGGTGATGTGGTTATCTAGCTGCGCGAGTTCCTTCTTTTTTCTGAAAATATTTTTCTAAAGGGTGGGTGGGTTGGGGGGATAGTGTTTTTTTCCCTTCTTTCACCCCCCTCCCCCCTTTCAAAGCACTGTACATGGATGTTGCGGTTCGATGCTACCACATGGTTCAGTAGGTCTATCGTACGTGTACACGTCGCGTTGACAACACGAACATAATGGGCAGCAACGATTTAGGCCCATTCTTCTTGTCTGGTTGCTCTGTCATGACTCATGAATGGGGAGAGCAGCAGAGCTACAAAGAATTGGACAATGTGCATAAAACATGTCTTATGAGTGCAATGCCACAAAAAACAAAAAAAAAAAACAAAAAAAAAGAAAAAAAAAGAAAAAAAAAAAAAGAAAAAAAAAAGAAAAAGAAAAGACAAGTGAACAGAACGATGCTCGACCTTTGCACTGACTGACTCATGTTCAGTCTTATTCCATTTTGTACGGAAGGGCACGCGTTTTCAGTGGCCAAAATTAAAACAAAAAGCAAATTGTGGAGTTCTTTCTAATTTGTTACTTGTCCAGCTGGTACAATGGTTCTTGAACATATAAACAAAACAGTCCTTAGTGAATGGTGCTACTCATTTTGTGGGTTTTGTTGTTATTGATAGATAAGTTGAATGAATCATTGATTTTCAGTACTTTTTAAAAAGTTGTTCGCAACAGTCCTTCGCTTACGCAGACTTGGGGATGTGAACCGCTCAGTGGCCACGAGGAAAAGGCACAATGAACGAACTCGAAGGGCAATTTGGTTAAGAGCCGGGGCACTGACCTACGCCTAGGTCGAATGCATCCTGGATCAATTTTTTTGACCCAGATCGGCACCTGACCGTAAGGGAAAAACTGTAATATGAGAGAGAGAGAGAGAGAGAGAGAGAGAGAGAGAGAGACAGACAGACAGACAGACAGACAGACAGACAGTGAAGGGGTTGGGGTGGGGTCAGCAGATACTTAAAAAAAAAACAACAACTTCAAACAAATCATATCATGAAGGAAAAAATGTCAGGGGAAGTAATAGTAGATGAGGAGGGAAAGAATTACTTCCCATTCATCTATCAATAACAAGATACTGAAAATACGAAATGTTAACATTTATACTAGGCTAATAGAAGGTTTTGAATCCAATGAAAACATTCCCTTCATCGATTGATTATAGCAAGTCCTATACGTAAGAATTGGTATTTTTACTGAACCCGCGGCGCATTCAAATAGATCTTACGCGAAAAGCCCCCCAGGAGCTATGAGTTACTCCCCTGCATTGACGATGCAGACGACAGCCTTGTCATGGCACCTTCTTTTCGTGTTGGAAGCAAGCTATCCCGCCTTCGAATTATATTGAACCATGAAAGGGTCATTAACAGCACTAGACTAGAGTACAGTGTCAATAATGCTGCTAGGCATGCGGTTACATGTTCATCTAGACTTACCCAGCAGCTTAATCTTGTGCACCGTAAGTTGATTCCGGCTGATGAGGAGAAGGGAACTTAAAAAAAAAAAAGAAAAAAAAAAGAGCTGATTTGATAGATGTGTTGCCGGGTGCTAACAGTGTATATATTTCTTGGTTACCCTTCGTGGACGAAAATGTTTTGTTCGAGAGTTATCTTCCCCTTACCTCCCTTGATTGATGAATCTCGATTTTTGTGAGTAAACTCTTTAAATTATGAATACCTCAGAACCTATACAGTTGTATTTACGTCACTGAAGTCACAAAAATTAATGTATTCTATTCGTTACAACAGTACTGGGCCGAGATGCCCATATTTTCTCTAAACTGGTATTTTGCACAATTAATCTTGGCGCCATTTTGAATTGTCCATTGAACAAACCTTGAACAATTCTTGATTTCACAAAAAAAGTATGAAAGAAACCAAGAAATCCGAAAACGCGCCTTGAAAGCAAAGCCCATAAGCTTGTGTGTCGTATGCCAAGCATCTTTTCCACACAGGCTTGCGACTATGCGAAATGACTGAGCAAGTCGCCTTCTTTGTGCATTGCCGGAGTTTTGATCTAAATTGTCGTTTTACGAAATTGTGACTTTCCGATTGAAATCTTGTTAATGACTCCATTTCTGTTATGAACATAACCGAAAATGTATAGAAATTATTATCCAACAGTTCATTTCAACAAAGTATTTTTCAGCTGAAAATCGTATCAAAAGCACGCAAGACGGCCGGCGAAGAGGAAGTCAGTTGTGTTTTCTACCAATTTTCAAAAACAAAGTTCTCCGCTTAGACACCGTCTTGGATAATGAAGTTTATATGTATGAAAAGAGTGAAATGCCAGCTATTCAATCATTGTAAAATTATTTCACGCTCGTTAGTATTTCTGATCGAAATAGTGAAAAATATGACGCAAACACGTTAAAAGTGGGTTCACTCTGGGACATTAATCAGCAATAATTCATTACAGCAACAAAATTGTCAAATGTGACTTACTGCATTTTATTCTTTGGGTTCTGAGGATTCATTGATAGTAAATATCTGTGAATAGTTTGAATGGATGGCGAGCCAGACAAGATGAAAGCTGGGACAGGTAGCACAAATTTCTGTCGGTTCCGGCCTCACAAGGCCTGTTTTGCCTTCGGCACTGTGTTGCAGGCTTTGCGGTCCGGTTCGCCCCTATATATTTAGAGGCGCCGTCTAAGAGTGATATGGGGCAGACATGGAGGCACTCCTTATGGGGTTGGGCTGAAAAATTGCCCTCGCGGCCGCAGTCTGCGAGTACCCGCCGAATATTAGGGACTCGTACAGCGCACCAGCAACCTTTGTCCTGCTCCCTGCTTGCGGCGGCCTCACGCGGCACAGGACCATCACCACCTGAGCATGAAGAAGGCAGCCCAGTGACCCTGATCACTATACATCACTATACATCAGTGTTCCTGAGCAACTGGCATCCAAGAGAAATAAAAGGGAGAAAAACTCCGCCTCGTCGTCTGCGTCTTCTTGACTGGCTGCTGTCGCTTGGCTTCTGCACTTATTGCCCTCTGCCTGTCTTCGCCTGCACACCCCTTACCCCTCCACTCCATCACATATGTATGACAGCAAAGCAAAATCTATGGATCAGACTTCGAATGATTGATACACAAATTACCGTCAAGCCGTGAGAAGGTTTACTTTGATTGCCATTTTTCACATGATTACGACCACATGATAATTTTTTCAACATTGGAAAGTTATCGAAACCCGCTGTGGAAGGTTGTTTTTGGCACCCGTCTCTTCATTGCGTCACGTTTACGGAAGTTAAAGCGCTAACGGTAATTCACATCCATTCTTGTCACGTAAAATTCCCATTGTCAAGAGTAGCTAGTTGGAATCTCATGGCAAGATGGGTCCAACCATCACGAGGGAAGTGACGTACTTTCTTTAGATCCATGAATTTTCAGCTCAATTTATTCAGCATATGAGTGGACATGCTCACTTTCCAGCCTCTGCCACTGACAAACTTCCAACAGTTTATGTTACTGCAAAACGTATGGAAAGACACAGAATCCATAGCAAAAGCCATGCAGTTACAAGAACTAAAATCCTATTGAAGGCAAACCATTGGCATACATGGCAGATTCCCAGCCTCCAGAGGATGAAAAATTACAGTGTATAGTCACGACTCTTTCAGGTTATATAATAAATATAATGGCTGTGAGTTTTTTTTTTCATTTTGGTCAGAAAGCCACATCCACCACAACGTAACTGTAATTTGCCGTCATGTAGTTATCTTTCCTTGCCAAAAGTGTAACGGGTCATCAAGTTAAGACAATTACCCCTGCCTCAGGCTAGCAGGATATATGTCTTGCTATTCACACCAGATAACCATGCCATTAGTACTACTTTTGATGACAGTATTACATCTATGGTAGGTAGGATCTGGATGAAATTGTTCTTCATCCCTTTTCTTCTTCATATTGATGAAAGATAAAGTATGTATAGTGATCCAGATTTGGAATGTAGCAGCAATACTTATCTGTTTGAGAAATAGAAAGTACTTATCACATAGTGTTCTTTGCCTATTTTGGTAATATATTTATTGAGCTAAACTCTACATGGCAGAGTTCAAAATTTGTATTTGAAAGACAGGAGCATTTGCAAGCATTTCAACTGGATTTTTGTTTGTTCTTTTCTTTATCAAGGATCCCCATTTTCTCCGTCTGTCTGTCTGTCTGTCTCTCCCATGTGTGTGTGTGTGTGTGTGTGTGTGTGTGTGTGTGTGTGTGTGTGTGTGTGTGTGTGTGTGTGCATGTGCCGGGTGTATGTTCCTCAAGGCTTATGTTGCCATGCTGTTCCATTACAGTACGGCCAGCCTAAAGTTGAAAACTGTTAATCTTTCCTTGATCTTTTGCATCAGTCACCTACAAAATCGATAGATGGCATGCTTTGTGCTTTCCAGTAGTCTGTAATTTATAGATAACTTGGTCAATTTTGGGTATCTGTTTATTTACAGAAACAGTGATTAAAAAATGCTCCAGAGTTATTAAATTTTGTGAAATCAGCATAAAAATTGAGCTATGAAGGAAAAACCATACTTGTGGGTAATTTGGCGAAGCTGATATTCATCAAAGGTCAAAGAATATGTTGATTTAATTCCAGGCCTATGTTCCCAGACATATGTTCCTCCAAGTGGTTTGCTAATTTAATTTGTGTAACTGACAAAAACATACCGTTGTGTGTTTCCGTGTTATTAAGTCATTTTCATGAGGTCTGTTTAGTTAATTATGGAAAAATACAGATAAAATGAGATAAAAAAAAAATCAACAAATATCATTCTTGCACAGCAAGTCTTACCTGCTTTTCCTCATTTCCTTGTTGCAGGCAAATGCAAGATGAGTTTATGACCTATCAAGAAACCATCCTCAAGGCCACCGAGGAAAAGCGTAAAACAGGTCAGCAGTATGATGAGGGTGCCGTGTGTGAAATCTGCCTCAAGACCAAGTTTGCTGATGGCGTGGGCCATAGCTGCTATTATTGCCACAAAAAGTCCTGCGCTCGGTGTGGTCGCCGTGCTGCTCTCAAGACCCCTAAAGCAACAGAGAAACCCACAGAGGTAATTGCTTTGTTGTTCATCTTTAAGCAACAGAGAAACCCACAGAGGTAATTGTTGTTTTGTTGTTCATCTTTAGGCAACAGAGAAACCCACAGAGGTAATTATTGTTTTGTTGTTCATCTTTAAGCAACAGAGAAACCCACAGAGGTAATTGTTGTTGTGTTGTTCATCTTTAAGCAACAGAGAAATCCACAGAGGTAATTGTTGATTTGTTGTTCATCTTTAAGCAACAGAGAAACCCACAGAGGTAATTGTTGTTGTGTTGTTCATCTTTAAGCAACAGAGAAATCCACAGAGGTAATTGTTGCTTTGTTGTTCATCTTTAAGCAACAGAGAAACCACAGAGGTAATTGTTGTTGTGTTGTTCATCTTTAAGCAGCAGAGAAACCCACAGAGGTAATTGTTGCTTTGTTGTTCATCTTTAAGCAACAGAGAAACCCACAGAGGTAATTGTTGTTTTGTTGTTCATCTTTAAGCACCAATCGATGTTTGAGAAAAATGGTTTGGATGACTGTGAACAATATGTGTGTAGAAGCAATGGTTATTTTTGTAAATGTGTGTGTGTGTGTGTGTGTGTGTGTGTGTGTAAGAATGTTTATGTACGTGTTAGAGAAGAAGTGATTGGTGGGTGAGGAGCAATTGCCCTGTGTTCTTTTTTCATTAAAAAAAATTCTTTTCTTTTTTTCTTTTTCACCTGGCCCACTCCTATTGCATTACCTCCGTGTTGCTCATCCCGGCTCACCGTCCACAGCCACAGCCCAGCGTGTGTCACCACTGCTTTGGCACTGGCAATGTACAGCGAGCAGTCAGTGTCAAGTCGTCATGAGACAACCAACCACAGGAGACAAAGCGCTGCTGCTGAATCACTTCAGTGGTGTTCAGTTGTCCTGTTCTGATCCACGTACACAGAACACCACCTTCTACATCCCTAACTGACGACAGTTATTGCTTAGTCATGGAGCGGGGCATTGTTGTTGAGCAATCCATGGATTTTGCAGAAACCCACACCTACCCTGAGTAGAGTCATGTCAAAAATCTTCCAAATGGGCAAATCCTTGAAGACTGTTGTCGAATGGACATGACTACGTCCTCCAGAACGGGATTTTTGCTGAGCTGGCTCTGCAACAGAGCAATAACTGCTGCCGATAGAAGGTGTAGTACGTGATGATTTGCATGTGTTTTATCACACCATGCACATCGGAACATCATTGAGTCAATCGGCTGTGGTGCAGTGTCTCCTCTGTTGGGTTGCCTCATGTTGTCTTGATTGCTCAGATAAATTGCTGGTGCCGGGGTTTCAACAAAATAAACCATGGTGTGACTGTGTTAGGGGAGCTGGAATAAGTAGCATGGGAATTATGCCATTAGGAAAAGGGGTAGATCACAGAAGATGACACTGCAAAAAAAAAAAAAAAAAAATGCACAGGTGCCTGTGTGTGTGTGTGTGTGTGTGTGTGTGTGTGTGTGTGTGTGTGTGTGTGTGTGTGTGCCACATAAATGTCTGAAGAAAAGAAACTTTTATCTTGTTCTTTTGTCAGTGTTCTTTGTATGTGTGTGTGTGTGTGTGTGTGTGTGTGTGTGTGTGTGTGTGTGTGTGTATGTGTGTAATGTGTCTGCTTTAGAGCAAAATCAAAAGAGAATATCTGTTCCCTTCTTTGGTTTTATTTATCCATTAACTTTTTTTCATTTCTGGTCATACTACAAGCATTCTGAAAGAGATCAGATTTCGTACGTTACTTTTAATGAATGAGTAAGTGTGTTTCTGTGTACATGTGTGCGTGTGTGTGTGTGTGTGTGTGTGTGTGTGTGTGTGTGTGTGTGTGTGTGTGTGTGTGTGAAAAGTGTGATCTGAGGTGATGTATTTTCTTAAGCCACATGCAATAGCTCATGCGGTACTGCTTTTGAAAGTGTTTATATCAGCGTGAACAGTCAGTGACCTTTCGGTGTGTGGAGTGTGACAGCTGTGAATGTGACCCAGATCCCCAAAGTAACATGTGTTGCCAAACCAAGGAGAATGCTCATGCAGCCCGTGTTCTTCTGCTACCATCACGTTTTAGGGCAGGGACTGGAGCATGAAAATGCGCAGTGAGGTTAGATCAAATCTGCCACTGGGATCACATGAGTAACAGTTGTCTGTGAGCGTGTTCTGTCCCCAAATGAAATGCTGCACTTGCAGCCGGGTCATAAGTGTTCTGTCAGGCATGAACACATTGGCTTACGTATGTTCGGGAAAACAGATGACGCACATATTGTGCTTCATCATGCGATTGTGCACAGATGGACACAGGTGTACGCATATAAAACTGATGCAGGCTGTCCCGCACGCCATTTCAGCAGAGAACAAAATGTGACATAGTGTTTGATACCACTGTGTAGAGATACTGTAACAATTCACGGATGTGCTACATACAAATATGGCTGTGTGGTAATATCATCAGCTTTACTTACTTTTGCCAACCTATCATCAGAAACAGAAGTGTGTTAATACCAGCTGTACTGATTATGTTTTGAGATCCTGTCAGCTGTGATGTACTGTGTATTGTGGTTAGAATTTACAATATGTATTTAATCACAAACACATACCAGGTGGCAGTGTAGACAATGGTAATACATACAATCTTCACAAGTATTCACAGAGTTGCTTGGTGTCTGAGAAAGTTTAGGGTCTTTCTTATCACTGAAAGGAACACTGGAAAGCAGTTCAGACAGTGTAGCCGGCAGTTTGAAATGCAAGGAGCCTTCTTCATTCAGTCAGGAAGATCTCGGTGTGTGCTGGTTCCCTTTAGTACAGGTCGGTACTTCAACTTATTTCACCCAAGCTGAGACCTGATTCAGTTTGGTTTTACTCACTTGATTTGTGTGTGCAGCTGTTGCCCCCACTTCTTTCTCTCCCCCTTTTGCTGTTTACCCACGCCTAACGTCCTCTGCGGCTTCAATCACTTAAAAGGAAAAAGAAAAGCTTTAGAATCAGAACATTTTTATCTATTCATTCAAAGTTCCATCTGCGACTTTGAATACCCCCTCCACCCCCCCCCCCTCCCCGCCGAAAAAAAGGTGACAGTCTTGATCTTGTGGGTGTTGCTATTAATTCTCTTTCATACCCTACAGCTGAGTGGTGTTTTCTGAACTAATGACATGTTATATTGCTTCCACCCCTGGGTACATCGTGAACAAGAGAGGCTATTCAGCTATCTGACTGTTTTCTGAACTAATGACATGTTATATTGCTTGCATCCCTGGGTACATCGTGAACAAGAGAGGCTATTCAGCTATCTGACTGTTTTCTGAACTAATGACATGTTATATTGCTTGCATCCCTGGGTACGTCGTGAACAAGAGAGGCTATTCAGCTATCTGACTTGCAAATGCTGAATATATATATATTATATATATATATATATATATATATATATAACAGCAGGATGAAAGACTTGGGACAGATGGAGGAGAGAGGAAAATAAATGGCAGTTTCAGCGACTACACACATGACAGCAAGTTCTCGTTCTTGAGAATTTGTGTTGACCAGTTATTTCTTCAGGGCATCGTGGCACTATCCTCCCACTGTGCTCCATTACTTCCCTATCCCCCCCCCCCTTCTTACCTCACTCCCCATTCCACTGCCAGCTCCTTCCCTATCACTCCTGTCACCCATCCCATCCCCTACCTCCCTCTTCATGGGCCGTCTCTTCTTTTGTCCCAACATCAGCATCCAGAAATGTGCTGACCTTGATTATATCAGCTCTCTGTGCCAATTACCAAGTGACTATTTGTGTACCACTCGTGGTAAAAAGTTCATCCCAGCAATCTTTTCCTATTGATCAGACAGTTTGTTTATCAGTTCCTTACCAATAAATCGCCTACGTTTTCAAAATGTGCATCATCAGCATGACACAATATTTTGACGTAACATGCTTGTTGCTTTATTATGTGGATGCAGTCTTGGTTCTATATTTAGTAATATATTTATTTATATCTCCACCTCTGCTTGTTGGAAGTGGCATTGCATGGCCTGATCTTGATATGATGTACCTTAACATTTGTTACAGTAGTTGCATACACTATCAGTTAACCAGTCTTTGGTAAGTATACAAAGCAGTAATTGTAGGTGATCAAAATTTAAAGAAAATAACAGTTACGTATATTAATTTCATTGCTGAGAACGTCAATAGCAGATTTATGCTCGTTACAATTGGAAGACATCTTCATGCATGGGATAGCTGAAATGGTGTCAACAGTTATGTATTCTGCCAATTTGATTCTGCTAACGCAGATGCTTGCTGCAAAAAAAAAGAAAGAAAAAAAAAGAAAGAAAAAAAGCCAACATTGATATTTACAGTGGACGCTTACACGCACGCACGCGCTCACACACACACACACACACACACACACACACACACACACACACACACACACACACACACACGCACACACACGCACACACACCACACACACACACACACACACACACACACACACGCACACACACACACACACACACACACACACACACAAACTCACGTGCGCACTCACACACAGAGAACTGAAACCGTATGATATATTTTGCACCACAGAATCAAAAATGCAGCGGCAGTGCTCCCCATTGCATTCTAAGAGTAAGGTCCTTTGGATCTTTTGCTCATTAGAAAGGCCTTTGAGATCCTCTGCCCTTAAGAGTAAGGAGTCCTAGGACCCTCAGTTCTTTACATGTGAGAGTCCATGGAACTCTGCATAATGAAACCTATAGAAGTGCTGGTCACAGGATTTGTTTGCTCATGATTTCAGTGAAAGATCCTTTGGGTCACCTGCTCATTAAAAGTAAGAGTTCTTGTTGCCATCTGCGCGCTAAATGTAAGCTCCAAGGGATCTTCTGCTCATTAACTGAAAAAAGTGCTTTGACCTTATGCTCATTAAAGATAGTCAGTGGTTATTGACAGTAGAAGTCCTTCGTGCCCTCTGCGTATTAAAAATAAGGCCCTTTCGGTGTGTCCCCTGCTCATTAAAGGTAAGTTTTCATGGGATACTTTGCATATTGACAGTAAGGATCCTTGCATACACTGCTCAAGTTCATTAAATGTGAGAGTCTTTGGGACTCTGTGTTCATTAAAAGTAAGGGTCCATGGGATTTTCTGATCCTTAAAAGTGCGCGTACGTGTATTCCATGCTTATTAGAAATAAAGATCTTTGGGGTACTCTGTTTATTGTTATTGTCAGACACCAAGTCTCATTTTATATAATTAAGTGTAACCCACACATTATTGTAGTATCCCTTTCGCGTTCCATTAAAAACCAAGGAACACAGTTCTGAATGAATGACGTACGGCGCTTACGTGTAGAGTTCGTTCAGAGCCGGGATTGACGTCAGAGTGTTCCGAGAGCGATCATTGGAGAGGCCAGGCTCAACCAGTCCTCTTCAGCTCTCCCATTGGTTGCTGGATACACAACTGTGTGGGTCTGCTTAGAAACTGAAAAACGGGAAGAACACAGTGTGACATGGCGTGTGCAGGAGCAACGTTCTGAGCCCTCTCCGGAGTTTCAAGGCTACTGACTAAACCGGAGTCTCCCTGTCAGCAGACGACCTCCAGAAATCTAGTAGTCTCTGGTGGAGTCCATCCAGGAGCAATCAGCCGCGTGGCGTACCTAGTTCCAAGACTGACGCAGTGACTGGGCGGCCAGGAGGATTCGTCCCTACTGGTGGAGAGGAGACGCATCTCCGAAGAGAGCCCTCCAGAGAGCCGGCGACCGCCCTTTCCAGGACCAGGCCAGACAGAGAGCGTCATGGTGTTTGACGCAACACACCGTGACGTCTTTCTCTGATCGCTGTCAAAACGAAGAATCAAAACTAAGAATAGGTTCAAAACTTCAAGCCATCGAAACTACAAGGGGTCAAAACTTGAAGCCATCAAAACTTCAGTCGATCAAAACTTCTATCAGTCAAAACTTAAAGCCGTCAAGCTTCGAACCGGCAAGGAACAAATTTACAGGCTACGCCCATACTCGACGTCAAGTCACGACGTCAGCGATCGTCGTTGGATGTTTATGGACTGCTTCGACGGAGAACAGGCCAGCACATCAGTATCTGTGAAAAGACATAAATACACGGACTTGAACGATCTTAAAATTTGTAAATAATATGCAATGTATTGTTTAAGTTTTGGCTTGATTAGGAAATGTTTCACTTGTGAATGTGTGAAATTAAATGTTTTCAAATGTTATTGATCTCTTTACGCGACTAAATTTATTGATAGAGTCACGAGGAAACCAAAAGTAATTTGTTAAGCTCCCCCTAGACACTTTTTAACAAGAGCCAAAACTTGGTGCCTAACAGTTGTTAGGGGTCTTTCTTTACTCTGCTCACTAAAAGTTTATGCTGTTGGGATCCTCTGCTCCTTAAAAGTATAGATCATTTGAACTTTCGCTCATTAAAACTATAAAGGTCATAGGGATTCTCTGCTTATCAAAAGTAAGATCCTTGTATCTTGTGTTAATGCCTTCGGTACTGCTGGTCATGAGCTTGGCCTTTTCGGCGTTGATCCCCATGCCGTATGCGGAAGCTGTTTTGTCAAGGTGTTCCACCAAGCTCATCAACTCGTCTTCATTTCCTGCAAGGCCGTCAATATCATCTGCAAATCGCAAATTGGTGATTGTTCTTACCCCGATGCTAACTGTTCCTTCATGATTTTCCAAGGCATCCTCCATGATCCTCTCCAAGAAGACATTGAAGAGGGTTGGTGAGAACAGACATCCCTGGCGCACGCCGATAGTGGTACGGAACCAGTCACCTATGCTGCCATTCAGGAAAACAGCACTAGTGGCTTTGTTGTACAGCTCTTCAATCATGTGGACGAGGTTGGCATTGATGTTCTACTTCCTCATGGTTGTCCATAATGCTGCGTGACATACCCTGTCGAAGGCCTTCTTAAAATCAATAAATACGTGGTAGATATCTTGTTGGTGCTGCAGATATTTTTCGCAGATTATTCTCAAATTGAATATCTGCTCAGTTGTGCTTCGACCAGCTCTGAAACCTGCTTGTTCCTCAGCAATGATGGTCTCTGTTACAGGTTTCAACCTGTTCTGTAAAACTTTTTAGCATAACTTTGCTTGGATGACAGATCAAGCTAATCGTGTGATAGTTCTGGCACAACTGTAAATTACCTTTCTTTGGAAGGGTAATGATCAGTGACTGTGTCCAGGGAGTTGGCCAAATTCCAGTGCTCCAGATATTATTGCAGATGGTAGAGCAGTGATCATGGCCTCTCCTCCTGCTTGGACCAGTTCTGCAGGTATGTTGTCAATTCCTGCTGATTTCCCTTGTTTGAGTGACTTGGCTGCTGCTTCAACGCCTGCACGTAGGATGTGATGTGAGCCACCTTCTGGTCTTTGTGGACACTGCAGTACTGCTGGGTCTCCGTTGAGCTGATAGTTACATAACTCGGAACAACATTCTGTCCATCTATCCAGTATTTCCTGGTCTTCAAATAGGCATTTCCCTGACTTCTGGATGCTTGTAGGTCTTCCCTGTTTCACAGTGGTGAGGTCTTTTACCACTTGTACGCCTTTTTGATGTTGTTATTCTTTAGATTTTCTTCAATTTCAGTGCATTGAGTCTCAGTCCAAGTTTCTTCTGCTTTCTCCATCTCTTTTCCTACTTTGTTGTTTGCTTTTCTGTACAGTTTGGCTCCTTCTGGGTCGCTTTTCTTTTTCTTCATTTCCCGTCTTTTGTCACATAGCTGTAAGATGTCCTTAGTGACCCATGGCTTTTTTGGGCGCTGGTGTTTCCCCAAAATCTCATTAACTGCTTGCACTACTACTGCATTGAATGTGTTAATTGTGTCCTCAGTGTCTGTGTCTTCTTCATCCAGTATCGTCAGAAGTGCAAACTTTCCTCCAATCATTGCTTGGAACTCTTCTCTTACTGCTGGGTCTTTGAGTTAGTCTAGGCTGAAACGTAGTCGAGTGAACTTCTTCAAGCGTATCCTGAACGTCATCAGCACCAGGTCATGATCGCTTCCTATATCTGCCCTGGGAAGGGTACGGGTACGTGCCGCGTTCCCTCCTGTTCGGAAGCGTTTGGGAACCAGAATGTAATCAAACTGGTTGTGGTGTTGACCATCAGGGTTGTGCCATGTCCGTCTTCTTGAAGGTTTGCGGGCACCAGGAGTGTTTACTATGATCAGGCTGTTTGTGGTGGCAAACTCGAGAAGACGGAGACCTCTTTCGTTCGTCACAGGGTTGCAGGATGGTCCACAAGTACTTTTCCAATGTGTTTGCGCATTTTCTCCTACTTTCGCGTCCCAGTCACCCTGTATCACTAGTATATCTCTCTTTGGTGTTTCATCGATGACATCTTGCAGTTGGTTGTAGAAGTCCTCTATTTCATCGTCGCTGTAGTCAGTCGTTGGAGCATAGGCTTGAACCACTGTGATGTTAAATTAAGGCAGAGATCAAAGTCAGCGGGACAATCTTGGAAACCGTGAAGACCTTCAAATACCTAGGATCCATCATATCTGATGAAGGCTCAAAGCCTGAGATTGTGGCAAGGATTGCACAAAAAGCAGCTGTAGTGGCAAAACTAAAAACTATATGGAGAGATAAAGACCTCAGTTTTCGCTCCAAGATCCACCTAATGCACTTCCTTGCCCTCTCAGTTTTTCTGTATGCATGTGAAACTTTGGACACTCACAGTAGAGTTACAAAGAAGAATTCTGGCAACTGAAGTGAGATGCTACAGAAAGATCTTGGGCATCCATTACACAGACCACACGCGCACGTGACAAATGAAGAAGTCCATAGAATAATTCAGCAAGCAATTGGACCCCATGAAGACCTACTCACAGTCATCAAGAAGCGGAAAATGAAGTGGTACGGACATGTGTCCCGTTCAGCAGGCCTTGCAAAGACCGTCCTGCAAGGAGCAGTCAGAGGAAGCCGCAATAAAGGAAGACAAAGGAAGAGGTGGGAGGACAATATCCGAGAGTGGACTGGAATGAGCTTAGCAGAATCTCAGCGAGCGGTGGAGGACAGGGACAGATGGAGGAGAGTGGTGACCAGATCATCAGGGGTGCCCCAACGACAACAGACGATGTCAAGGTATAGGTGAAGGTGCAGGATCTTGTGTTCATTGAAAATAAGGATCCTTGGAATCCACTACTTATTGAAAGTAAGGGTCATTGATTTTTCTCCTCAATAACAGTAAACATCATTGGGGCCTTCAGTGTATAAAGGGCATGGGTCTTTGTATTCCCAGCTCATTGAAAGTAAAGGTCCTTGGGTTCTTCTACCTTTGTTCATTAAGAGTAAAGGTCCTTGGGATCCCCTACTCACTGTAAGTAAAGGTCCTTGGGTTCCTCTGCTCATGAAAAGTAAAGGTCTTTGGGATTCTGTGTATAAAGATCAAGGGTTCATGAGATCCTCTGCTCATAAAGATTCAGAGGCCTGGTACCTCTGCTTATGTAGAGCACATGGGATCCTCTGCTCGCTTAAAGTCCTTGGGACTCTGGTCATTAACCGCAACAGCCCTAGACCCTAGGCTCATTAAACGCAAGGGTCATAGGCATCCTCTGCTCATTAAAAGTTCTTGGGACCCTCTTTTTGTGAAAAGCAATGGTTTGCTTATCCTCTGCTGAGTAAGACTAACCAGCTTTTGGAGTCTCTGCTTTTTAATTCTCCAATTCTAAAAGATCTCTTACTTAAAATTGAGGGTCTCTGGTTCATTGTTTGTAACTTGTAAGAATCCATGGGAATCTCAGATTGTTAAAAGAAGCTGTTTTGGGCTAATTAGAAAATTAGGTACTTGGAATCCTGTCTTCATTAAAGATGAGTCCTTGTATTCTGTTCATTTAAAGTGAGAGTTCGTGGGGTCAGCTACTCCTTGAAATTAAAGTATCCTGAAGAAACTTGCTAATTAAAAGTTAGGGCTCACATTACTCCTGCTAATTAAGAGTAAAGGTCCATTGCATCCTTTGTTCATTAAAAAAAAAAGATTCCTTAGGATCTCTGCTCATTTAAAGTGAAGGTTCGTGTGATTGATTGCTCATTCGAGGGAAAGGTTCTTTGGGTCCTGTAGTCATTAAATTAAGGGTCCTTTGGAGCTATCTGCTCATTAAAAGTAAGTATCCTTCAGACCTTCTATGCATTAAATGTCTGGGGATCCTTTGTTGATTATAAGCAAAGATGCTTGCAGCCCTGTAATAATCAAATCAAGGGTCTTTGTGATTCTGCTCATTAAAGGGCTTGCGATTCTTTGCTTATTTATGGTAAGGGTCATTCTGATCATTAAAAAGAAACACTCTTGAAAATCAACTAATTATAGAGTCCTCATGATCATATGCCAATTAAATGTCAAGATCCTCAAGATTCTGTGCTCATTTGAAATAAAATTCCTTTAGACCCTGTGCTTATTTATATTAAATGTCCTTGTGACCCTCTGCTCATGAAAAACAAGGCTGCTTGGGATCTTCTGTTCATCAAAAAAGTGTTTTTGGGAAGGGAAGTGAGAGACAGTGTCTCATTTCTTTTTCCATGAATACTAAATACCAGCTTGATTTCAAATGTACATATAAAAGAGTTTTACTTGAATTCCAGATTTTGATCCTCCAGGTGGTATATGCAATAATGCTTGGAGGCCAGTTACTGCTTTAAGTGTGTCACTCCTGTATTCTTAAAAATCAAGGTCATCAGAGTACTCTTTCAAATAGTTCAAATGACCAAGCGCTAAGAAGCAGGATCAGGGTACAGAATAGTCTAAAGATGATTCAACTGTATTACCAAATTTGGAAAATGAAAATGAATGTAACAGTTTATCCATATGACTGTCCGCATATTTTTTCTACAGAATATTTGATGTTGCATTAATGTTTCTGACAGCAATCTTAGTTACAAGTTATCTGCCAAGTTCTAGTAACAAATTATCTGCCAAGTGTTTGGCTGAAATACAGCAGCAGATAACGTCTGATTTTCAGCAGCAAACACCTAGCTGGAGCTAGATCTGGCTCAAGCCACCTTGACAACCATCTTCGTGCCAATCTTGCACCTTGCTTGGTGTCCAGTGAGTTGAGAGCTAGCTTCGCACATTAAATGCCAAGCTAGGTTCAAGATTGGATGAAGATTGGGTGTCAAGCACCAAGAAGCGCAAGGAACAACAACCTTGTGTCAGCCTCCTGCCAAGTTCTTTGGATTCTCTTCTGATCAAAAGTGTTGTTGACATCCTCTGCTCATTAGAAAGTCCTCGTGAAGGTCTTTGTAGCCCTCAGTTCATTACAGTTAAGTGTCCTTGGGACACCCTGCTCATTAAAACAACTGTGGGTCCACAGCTCATGTCAAGTTAGGGTACTTGTGACATTCTACTCCTTGAAAGCAGGGGTCCAACAACTTCCAGTTTCCCTGGGATCTACTGTTTATCGAAAGTAAAGGTCCACAGGTTTCTCTGCCATCAAAAGTAAATATCCTCAGGACCCTTAGCTCATTAAAAGGTCCTTGGGATTCCCTTAGCTCATTAAAAGATCCCCAGGATTCCTTTAGCTCATTAAAAGGTCCTTAAGATTCGCTGTTCATTGAAAGCAAACGTCCTTTGAATCATCCGTCATTGAAATTAGCATCCTTGGGGGCCCGGCACTTGTTAAAGTTAAGATTTTGGCACATTAAAAAGTAGAAGTCCACGGTTTCCTTCTTCTCATTAAAATGAAGATCCTTGTAACCACCTGATTCTTAATGGATCTTTGCTATCCTCGCACAGTAGAAGTCCCTCTTACCTTCTGGTCAATGAAAGGAAGCATTTTTAGGATCCTCTGCTGATTAGAAATAAGGTCTTCAAGATCTTGTAATCAGAAACGTGAAGGTCTTCTAGCCAGATTACATGGTCATGACTTTGATTTTCTTTTCTGTCAGCATCAGAATTAGAGATGAGTCCCTATGAGTCGATGGGCCTCTTGAGACCTGTGCAGCATTGTCGTTTAGAATTCTCTGTTAAACACATGCTGTGTTGTAAATGATGTATTGATTTAAATTGTAATACCACTCACTCTCTGCATACTTTTTTCTTCTCTTGTAAAAACATTCTGCCTGTCACTGACCATAAGCAATAATCAGAGTGATCAAGTGGAGATGGATTCATTGGAGAAACTTATTACAGTGAAATTTTTCTGGAATGACTTCCAGAAATCTGTGAAAGTGGGGTCTTTTTTATTTATTTTTTTTTTTTAGAGGGACTCTTTTTTTGTGGGGTGGGGTGGGTGTGGGGAGGGTAAATCTTGTATTGTCAAGACAAAATCAAGAAGCTGTACTGAACATAGCACACTCAATTACATATAAAAACTGTCTGTCTGTGTAGTTTGTTCATAGTCTGTGTGATAATTGAATATATTTTCACTGGACAGAAGACCAAGACCGAGATCTTCCTAGGTACTCGCTGTAGAGAAAAACTTACATCGCAGGTAACAGCAGTTTGTTCATCTTGAAGTTAACTTATACTTCAAGTTCACAACCATACACAAGTATTTTCAGACCTCATGGATGACTGGCATTTTGCAAGTTACGACTGTGTAGGGGAAAAAGTGCTTGTCTGAAAGTTTTAGTAATGGATCTCGCTCGTGATATTTTTCAAGTCCATTAGTTTACTGACACAAAAAAGCTGCAATATATTCACAGTTATCTTTTGCCGTATTTTGTTTAGCCTAATGTCGGTATACATGTACTGATGTGAGTGAAATCTAATTGTATGGTTGGTGTTCTTGCAGATGGTCTGGGCCTGTCATCTGTGCAACAAGAAGCAGGAACTGTTGGCGAAGACTGGGGCATGGTATCATGGGGGCATGGCTCGGCCTGTTGTCTTGGAGGTCACTGATAACACTGCATCTGGGGCTGCTCCCGGCACAAGACCTCCGGGTCGGAGCGGCATGGAAGCCAGCCCACCCAACGAAAAGAAGGCCAAGATGGGAGGCGCTGGGGATGCTGCCAGCGGTAGTGAAAAAGAGAACTATGACCGACAGCGGTCGTTTGCCCGCGCTTCCAGTTTACAGGGGAGGGAACTCAAGCGACAGTATTCTATGTCCGATGCTGTGTCTTCACAACGGGCTCATGAGGGAGCTTCTCAGGCATCGAGCGGTCAAGTGACAGAGGCTCCAGTGGAGGGGGAAAAAACGCAAGAGAGAGGCAGGGGACGTGAGAGAACCTCCTCCAAACATCGCTTCCACAGTGAAAGTCGGTTGAGTGAGACTGACAAACGCTATTCCTCAATGCAGCACCCCGAGTCTCGACATCGAGATCGTGGTGACCCCACCGACCGACTGGACAGGGAGCGAGGTGATCGGGAAAGGGAGCGCAGTGAACGAGACAGAGAGCGCATTGACAGGGATAGGGAGCGCGGGGAGCGCAGTGACAGAGAACGCGGTGAGCGTGTAGAACGGGAACGCACTGAGCGAGATCGCGGTGAACGGGATCGGCACCCTGGAAGTCGGTCTCGTGAAACCATGGGAGAACAAAGCTCGGGAGGTCACAGGTCAGAAGACAGACGAATGGACAAAGAAGGCAGAGAAAGACATAGGTGAGATATCTTTGCCCCTCCCCCTTTTTTTCCTCGTGTGAAGTCTTTTTTTTTTTTCCTTTTCCAGAAGTCCCTGAACAAACTACACTTGAAAAAGGATATTGGAAGCTCTTTCTGTTTGATATTTTGAGCAGTTGACTAAAATATTCCCATCTTTCAGAATGATGTTTCGAATAGTGCAGTTTTTAAGAACAATATTTTGAACAGTTGACCACATTAGTATCTCTCTCATTAACACTGATGAATGGCTACAGAAATGAAAAAAAAAAGAAGTACACAAACACTATACAGTCATATTTAAATACCATGTAATTTCATTGCATGCACTGTTACTCTCTTCTACAATCTGTAACACTGAAACAGACTGCAGCCATACTGAAACAATGCAAGGAAGCACATGAAATAAAGTGAACAGTGACACTTACACGCAGTGCAAAACAGACTTGTGATTTGTCAACAAATGTGTCTTCCTCAGAGGTCACAACTAATACACAGAGAAATCCACAAAACAACTCTCCCAGTTTTGCTGGTGACAGTCATCTGGAATGGTGCTGTCTTGTGCGGTTTTGTATGCATTATTTGCAATGTCCAAAGACAGTATATGCTAACTGAAAATTCACTTTTCTGTTTCTTATTGTGTATTAAATAAGAGTTCCTTTTCACCTTGTTTTGCATATTTAATTTCATCTTCTATAAACCCATACATTTTCACAGCCAATGTGTGGTCCGAATCTAAATATCAAATGTGGGAAGAAGAGAGTATATTTTGATAGGCATGTTTGTGTGCATGTATGCATATTGGTACAAATGTGTGTTTGTATGCATCTGCGCCTGTGTGTGTGTGTTTGTGTGTGTGAGTGAGTTCATATTTGTGCACATGTTTGTTAATGATGTTTCCATTGGCATCTAGTCAGATGAATGTATACTTATGTAAGGCTCTGAAGTGAAAATGATTGATTGTTCTTTTGAACCACACGACAAGAAACAGATTAATACAGTTGTCATGTTTTATATAGTATATTTACACCAAGAAAAGCAGTGCTCATAAAATCTGAAATGCACAAATGCACTTTAATGAGATTTGTTTTCAAAATATTCAAGATGCACAAGTTTACATAAAGTGTTTCTCATGAACCTTGAAATAAATTTTTAAAAGATTTTTGTCGTTAAATTTAAAATTTAAGATTTTTCTGCAAAGACACATTGATTGAGTAAGCTTAATGCTCAGTAACAGTACCAAACTTCAAAACTGATGTATGTTGACTGACATTTTGTCCTTGAAGGGAAGGCCGGGACACTGCGCATACTGATGAACGAGATCATGATGGGCGATGGTCCAGAGAACGACGCGGTAAAGACGCTTCCTCTGAGCGATATCGCCAGACTCCAGCCAATGGTCGGAGAGACTACTCTGACAAAGAATATCGTGGGGAGTACACTGATAAAGAATACCGTTCTGATAAAGAATATCGTTCAGAAAAGGAGTACCGCAGCTCACGAGAACGACTGACAGATACTCTAGACATGAATGAAGGGCACGTTGAGCGCAGAGGAAGCAGTCGCCAACACAGAGGAGTAGAGCGCACTGCAGGAAGTGGGGGGAGTGCTGGAATAGGGGGAGGGGGGCATGGGGGAAGCGTGAAGGACAGGCGCTCGCCTGGCTCAGACTTGGCTGACCGATACAAGGAAAGTGAGGTGGTTGGGGACGGTCCCAGACATTCCCACCGCATTCTGATTGAACATGCCAGTGATACCCAACCAGCTGCTGAAGACATTCACGAGATGCAGCGCATGCACGATCGCCGCCACCTGGATCCCAATTCTGCACGCACAGCCAACTCGGCCTCGCGCAACAACCGTAAGAAACTGGAGAGTATGCTGCGCAATGACTCGTTGTCCTCAGACCCATCTGACTGTGTTCGGCCCCCACCCCCTAAACCCCACAAGCATAAGCGCAGCAAGAAGCAGCGACAGCAGTCCCTGAGTAGTTCCGACGATGATGTACGCTCCACACCTGAGTGCTCCAGCTGTGAAGAACAGGACTTGGAGAGTGAAAGTGTCAGTGAAAAAGGTAAGTGCTGACATGTGATTAGCTGCTTGAGGTGTGTATGTGTGTGTATGTTTGCATATATTCAGTTGAGTGGAGTTTCTTTTTTTACAATAGTGCATAGTTTGAAATGCATGCTTTTAAGTATTTCTGCAGTATGTTCAATTAACTGTGTATGTTTTTGAAAAAAGAAATATTTTGACAGAAGTGAGAATCATTTGAACTCTGTGAAAAGGTAGGAAGTTTAGATCAGACCACTGCTAATCAGTAGCTGTTATATAAGGTATTTGAAGGTATTTCTGACTGTGATTATCTGTTTCTATCTTTCTGTAGTATTTGTCTCTGTCTGTCTGTCTGTCTGTCTGTCTCTCTGTCTTGCTTTGGTTTTTTTGTCTCTCTCCTTCTCTCTCAGTAATTCACTACCCTTGCCATTTTTCTTTTTTTTCTTTTCTAGAGAAAATGTACAAAGAACATGCACATGTTCCATTCAATTGTAGTGAACTACAAGACATGATTGAATAAAGTATGCAGACAAACAGGAAAAGGGAGACATGTTTATTTACACTGCAGCATGATTATAGACCAGTTGAGAAAAAAAAAAGCAGATTTTGTTGAAAACAACTAGATGTTTATGTCAACGATGCATTTACAGGCTAACTGCGCTATGTAACTGTACACCATAATGATGCACGCTTTTGATGCTTCTTCACAATGCCTTCATGATTTATTGCCCTTGAGAACAAACTATAGCTATCAGCTGCATATTCAGATAGCCTGGGAAATATATTTTCCATGTTTCATCGTTTGAACCATTCTGGCTATTCCGTGGCCGATTAAAATGGGAGGAAAAAGCTTGAAATGTAACTGTTGGCTTGATGTGATTAAAATGGGAGAAAAAAAAAACTTGAAATGTAACTGTTGGCTTGATGTGATTAAAATGAGAGGAAAAAACTTGAAATGTAACTGTTGGCTTGATGTGATTAAAATGGGAGGAAAAAACTTGAAATGTAACTGTTGGCTTGATGTGATTAAAATGAGAGGAAAAAACTTGAAATGTAACTGTTGGCTTGATGTGATTAAAATGAGAGGAAAAAACTTGAAATGTAACTGTTGGCTTGATGTCCTTCCATTCTTTTTCCTGGTGACAGTTTTGAACCAGAGAAAGATTTGAAATACCTCTGGGTAGAGGGACACCCACTCACACTGGACCAGGGATTAAACAGTGGTTATCAGAAGAAGCCTTAGAGGATGGTATTCTGATATTGCTGGATCAGAGCATGGACTCTGGATGTGGCTGTGAATTAGTATGTGTGTGGGAACTGGGATTGACAGGCTTTGGAGAAATGCTGCTTAGAGGGAACTGAGGAAGTGACAGTAACAAAAACAAAAACAAAACAGAACAAACAAAATGAAACAATACAACAAAGAAGCCTCAGAACAATCCAAAAGCAAGCTAGTTGAAGTGAATATGCCAGACTCTGTGTCTTTGACTTTACAATCTTTTGAATGTTGTAATATGTATAAGCCGTTGTGATGATTATCACTTTCCAACATTTTTTCTCTTTTAAAAATGTTCCTGGAAAAAAAGGTTGATTTTTTTTTTTTAAGGCAAGGTGGGGTGGGGTGGGGCTGGGTAACCAAAGAAAAATTTGGGGAAGAGGGGTGGGGAACTGGGGTGGGGGATGATTAGGCTGTCCAATTAAAGTCCTTATCTAGGTTTTCATGCAGTTGTTTTGCCTGCCTATACACGTGTGAAGTCGTAAATGTGAGCCAATGGCATCCCATGGATTTTTGTTGGTACATGAAAAGAGAAGGGAGACTGATGGGGAGAAGATGTGAAGGAGTAGGGGTAGTACTAGTAGCAAACTAGATTAGTAACTTCACACAGTTTTATAAAACTCTTCCACAGTCTAACTGATCCCCCTTTCTGTGCTCAATAAACACCCTTGACTCCTTTACGCAATTCCCATGTCATTCCTAATTTGGAATCAGAGAGTGAAAGGTTAGCACCTGTGAAAAAATACTCAAGTTATGATGATTAAAAAGTTTCCTTGCTTCTCTGCTTGCCAAAGCATACATTTGATCATACTTTGTCACTCAATTGTAAATTATTTATTGGTGTTCCTAATTAGAGAGAAGAGAATGAAGACTGTGGAGGGCGATGGAAAAAAAGATGGATGGGGGATGGGGGAAGGGAATAAACATTAAAAGAATGAGAATCAGATCTTGTGTATATATACTTCTTACCCACAGTGTGATATTATGTATTGATGTGGTTTGAAGTTTGTTCAGTGTTTGTTTTTCTCTTATGCATTTAGTTCCTTAATTTTGTGTCTGAACAATCTTTAAACATGATATCTTCTTTTTCTTCTTTTTTTCTTCAATCACATACCACTTATTTCAGTTACATGTTGTCTTTATTATACATGTACATCACCTAGTGTAATTTGTTTCTTGCAGTATTCTAATTGTGGCTTTGCAATAAGATTGCAAGATATATGTTGTCATATTGTTATGCATATTAATGAAATGTGGTAACATGAAATTAGAAGATTACTGTTAATTTTGATCATAAGACTTATGTATAAAACTTGTTTTCAAATTGTGCTTCTTTATAGTTATACATCAGGTTCAGCCTGTAACCAATATTTCTATTTTAGTGAGAAGTGCTTGTACTTCAAGTATGCAGTTCTAAAATAAATCTAAAGCTATCAGTAATAGTGTAATCAGTGACTATGCAAATATTCTATATTGTTGTTTTTTCTTTTTACATCTCTTCATATCAACTTTTTTCTCATTTTAAAATTCGTATTGATTGATGAGTATACATACAGTAAAGGTGAGTATTTTTGGTTCAAATATTTGTGTACTGCATGCCTTTATTTTTTTCATTTTTTTCTGCGAGTGGGTGCACATACATGATATGTTTGTACATGTAAGAGCTTGCATGCATACACTTTGATACAAAGAGTGTTTAGGAAATGTTCGTTAGTCTTCATGAAAGCATTATGAATTTGCATTTTTTGTGTATAGAAGGCTTTCCATCACAAGAAATGAAGGAGTTTCAGTGGTAAACTTTGCATATTGTGTATATCATGGTAGGGTTTCCTGTCAGTGTCATATAAAATGAAGGGGTTTCCTATAGCTGGCTAAATTCATAAGTCTTGGAAAGGGGCCAGGGGAGGGGGGGGGGGGGGGTTAAGAAGGAATTAAGGAAGTGAGATAGATGTGGCAGAACAAATTCAAAATTTTAAGGTTTTTGATGCTGAAAACCAAAAAAAGCCAAGTTCTTCAGATGGAAAAAGTGACTTTTTTTTTCTTTTCCGGCTTTGGCAACCAGACATTTAAAAGGACCCTGTATCAAAGTATCTTTTGCTGAAACTTGAAACATTTTGTTTTTATTGTGTCATGGGCCTGTTAAGCTTACAACTGAATCCAGCTAGTGATACCCTATGTTGGCGAATTGATATGTTTTCAGACACTCCATTTTTTCGTATGAGTTCGCACCTGTTCACGCTTTTTATGTTTGTAGATTTTGACTTCTGTACATGGTATACCCTTGTTTTATGTGAAGTGAAACTCTAATTCTGGATTAAAGAAGTAATACAAAATTGAGGAATTATCAAATAATTGCATTTTATGGTATTTCTGCAGGATTGTGAGATATGTTGCAAAACTACTCTTTCCCTGCTATTTGGTACACATGCGCATGGAGAGAAAAGGAGAGAGAGAGAGAGAGAGAGAGAGAGAGAGAGAGAGAGAGAGAGAGAGCTGCTTTAAGCAGCCAGTATTTCTTCATTTAATATGCTGGATGGGCTAAAGATATGCTTCTTTCAGTCTTTGATTATTGTGATAAGGTATTTATAATGTGACATATCCCAAACTATTTTTGTATATTGAAAACATATTTCATATTCATATTGACAGTGTAAAATAAGACATGTTCATATAATGATTTCTGCTTAGTATGGAATATAATCACTAAAATTCTGATTTTTTCCTGGTCTCCCATTTCCACTGATATTGATTTATCTTGCTGTGTAGTATACTCATGATGGATGTTTTAGAAGAGTGCATTTTGCTTGGAGTTGAAATGGGCCTGTTGTTCTGCTTCCATCAGCCATTTCCATTCAAAAGAGTGGCGACTATAAGCGAGGTGGGCAATATGACTCCACCGAGCAATGGAAAAAGGACGAGATTCTTGCTGCCAAAATTAAAAAGTTTTTGTCGGTGAGTTGCTCACCTTATTCATCAACGTCAAGAAGAAAAAAAAAAAAAAAGAATGCTCAAAATCCCTGCCCCCCCCCCCCCCCCCCCCCTCTCCAAGCCCACTTGTTTACACCCATTTTCCATTCTGTGTCATCCTTCCCCATCTTCTTACATCTACCAGTCCTCTCATTCGTCCTGAATTAGAAATTCTTGAATCTTCTCCCCCCCCCCCCCCCCTCCTCCCCAACCCCTCCAACCCTCATTCCTACCTCTGCCCACCCTCCTTCATGCCTTCCTTCACAACCTTTCTGTCCTTCATCCATTCACCCCTGTTGCCCCATTCTCTGTTCCAAAGTCAGGTTTAGGACCCCCACCCCCACTATCCTAACACACACACACAGACACACACAGGCATCCTCCCCATCAACCTCTGTCCACTCCCCATGCTCAGTGGTTTTCTTCTTTTTTTCTTTTTTTTTTTAATAATCTCATTGAGGTTTCTGCCATGAAACTAATTATTACCAGTATTAAATCAACTCTGTGTGTGCGGCCTTGGCTGTCCACACCTCATTGCGATATTGCAAGGTCCTCATTATTGATGGGGTTACATGCATGAAGCACACATTAACAGCTAGGATTACATCCAGGAGCATGTAAGTCTGTTTGAATGAACATTGTGCTTGCAGCTATACCCATGGATGTATATTTCTATTAGCTTTAGTTCTAAGCTTATGTACCTATTTGCAAATGCATTTACATAGGAATGCACGCATCTACAGTACTTGATCAAACATGCATGCTTACACAAACATACAAGAAAATGTGTTCACAACACACACACACACACACACACACACACACACACACACACACCACGGACAAATATATAGACAAACACAAACATACACACAAACACACATATATGCATGCACCTTACACATGTATGCTCGCATGCATGCACACTCACACATACGTACGGTTAGGTAAGGTAATGTTGCTTATAGCCCAGATGACCGCAAAGGGACATATCAGAGCTGTCACCGTGTTGAAGTCAACTGACAAGTGATTCATTTACACAACTCTTTAAAGTAAATCTTCTAAAAACACCACCAAAATTTTGCTAAAAATCTTTCCACTATAAAATCTCAGATCCGATGATAAATGTTAATCTCTTCCAAGAATTCAAAGATCGCATCAGGCTTTCATGAACAAGGTTTTCATGGAATCTGCTGTAAAATGTTTGTGTCTCACATCATGCAAGTCCCAACATTCTAAAAGAATATGTTTCATTGTGAGTGGCACATGGCATGGAATGCACCACAGAGCTTCTTCACTCTTTAAAAGGTATGGATGAGTAAAATACGAATGGCCAGTGTCCAGACGGCATAGAACCGTTTCTTCTAATGTTGCGACCACGAGACGTGGATGAGAGGAACTCTTTTAGGTTTGGACAGGTCTGAAATAGTTTGTTATCCATCTTTGTATTCCAGTCCTCCTGCCAGAGGTCTGTGACATAATTATTAACACAGACGTACACACACACACACACATACACACATGCTCATACACACACACACACACACACACACACACACACACACACACACACACACAACATGGTTGTAAAGCTAAATAAACTCACCTGTTCAAAAGTCCCCCCCCCCCTCCCCATATTAGTGAAAAGAATACCAGTGATTAAAAAGCAGTCCCTCTGAATATTTATAAAGAACAGAGCTGAGAGAGAAAATATCAAAGTACTGTCAGGTCAAGAAGTCTGTGAGATAGAAGTATTTGGCTGAGAGAAAAGAGGAGAACCAGGCAAAGGGAGAGAAGGAAATAGAAGCATACACCTACCTTGAGGAAAAAAAAAGACAAGAAAAAGAATAGAAAACAGTCATTACCTCAGTGACCATGTAGCTGTGCTCAGCCGATTTGCTCCAGAAGGAAGCCATTGCAAAGCCGACGATAGCCTGGAAATGGGTTATTTTTCACTACTTTTCACCGGGATGTTTATTGGCTTTTGTTTACCTGCCAAGAGTATGGTATCACGACAAAAGAGCACTACCCTTTTTTTTTCCTATCACTCCACTGTGTTTGATTTTTGTCCTTCCAGTAAAACAGTCCCTGAAGTAAAAAGTGACATCTTGCAGCGTTGCAATGCTAATCTACATGTGTACAGATCCAAGTACCCCATTATCTTTGGAGCTTGTGGTGCCATACATATACATGTCCATACATTGTTACAAAAAAAGTTAAGCTAACAGCTCATAGTAAAACCAGATGGGAACAAACAAACGTGATGATGAAATTAATTTTGTTTCCCCCTTTATAATGAATTCTTCAAATAGGTTTATTTATTGTGACATTGACCGTGTGCAAGAACAGTCCATGTCAAAGAATCATAAGTAGCATTACCAACAGAATAAAATTCCAGTAGGAATACCAACAAATGACATGTTAAGGAATTTGGTACATATGACAGATGAGTGCTTTTAAATATTTTTCAAACTGTAGTCAATTTAAATAGTCTGGAAACTAAACTGCCATCAAGTACAGGCTTTGAACATTTTTTTCCTCCATGAAGTGCAGAAACAACTTGCAGAACAGCAATGAAAAAGGAGGCAGATACAGAAAGCTGGTCATTGATTTAAACATGCCCTCATTGCTGAAAAATGATTGACATGTCTGTATATGGCTTAAGATTAGTTTGGAATTTGCCTCCATGGCTTAAGAGTGGTCTGAGATACCTTCATGACTGATAAATCATTTAAAAACGCTTTCATGGCTGAAGAATGGTTTTATAATGCCTTCATATCTAAAGAATGGTTTTAAATTGCCTTCATGGTTGAAGAATGGTTTTTAGATGCTCTCATGGCAGAAGAATGGTTGTAAAATGCCTTCACAGCTGAAGAATTGTTGTAAAATGCCTTCATGGCTGAAGAATACTTAGGCCTTCATCATCATAGCTAAAGAATAGTTGTAAAATGCCTTCGTAGCTGAAGAATGGTTGTAAAATGCCTTCATAGCTGAAGAATGGTTGTAAAATGCCTTCACGGCTGAAGAATGGTTGTGCATTATCATCATGGTTCAAGAATAGTTGTAAAATGCCTTTGTAGCTGAAGAAAGGTTGTAAATGCCATAATGGCTGTAGAATGGTCGTAAAATGCCGTAATGGCTGTAGAACGGTTGTAAAATGCCCTAATGGCTGAAGAATGGTTGTAAAATGTCTTCATGGCTGAAGAATGGTTGTAAAAATGCCTTCATGGCTGAAGAATGGTTGTATAATGCCTTCATGGCTGAAGAATGGTTGTATAATGCCTTCATGGCTAAAGCATGGTTGTAAAATGCCTTCATGGCTGAAGAATGGTTGTAAAATGCCCTAATGGCCAAAGAATGTTTATAACTGCCTTCATGGCTGAAGGATGGTTGTAAAATGCCCTAATGGCTGAAGAATGGTTGTAAAATGCCCTAATGGCTGAAGAATGGTTGTAAATGCCTAATGGCTGAAGAATGGTTGTAAAATGCCCTAATGGCCGAAGAATGGTTATAATTTCCTTCATGGCTGAAGAATGGTTGTAAAATGCCCTAATGGCTGAAGAATGTTTTTTAAATGCCCTAATGGCTGAAGAATGGTTGTAAAATGCCCTAATGGCTGAAGAATGGTTGTATAATGCCTTCATGGCTGAAGAATGGTTGTATAATGCCTTCATGGCTGAAGAATGGTTGTATAATGCGTTCGTGGCTGAAGAATGGTTGTATAATGCCTTCGTGGCTGAAGAATGGTTGTATAATGCCTTCATGGCTGAAGAATGGTTGTAAAATGCCTTCATGGCTAAAACATGGTTGTAAAATGCCTTCATGGCTGAAGAATGGTTGTAAAATACCTTCATGTCTGAAGAATGGTTGTAAATGCCTTTGTAGCTGAAGAATGGTTGTAGAGTGCCCTAATGGCTGAAGAATGGTTGTAAAATGCCTTGATGGCTGGTATGGTTATAACTGCCTTCATGACTGAAGAATGGTTGTAAAATGCCTTCATAAGTTCATGGTTGAGGAATGGTTGTGAAATGCCTTTATGGCTGAAGAATGGTTTCAAAATGCCTTCATGGCAGAAGACTAACTTGAAAATACTTTGGTGTTTGAAAGAATGGTTTAAAATACCTTTGTGGCTGAAGAATAGTTTTGAATGCTCTTGAGACTGAAGAATGTTTTTAAAGTCCTTTATAATGAGAGAGGAAGGGTCTAAAAATGCCTTTATGACATATGAATGAATTTGATCTGCCTTTTTAGCTAAAGAATGGTTTCAAATACCATCATTATAGTTGAAGAAAGGTTTAAAACATCTTCATGGTCTATGTATGAATGGTTTTAAAATGCTATTGTAGCTGAAAAAAGTTTTAAAATGGCGTAGATAAAGAATGGTGTAAAAATGCTTTAATGGTAGATGAATAGTTGAAACAAAATGCGTTTATGGCTGACAATAGATATGAAATTGACCTTATCAGCTTCAGGAAGCAAAATTCATTTATTAGATTGTTTGTTTAGATGCTGGTTTGTTTTCCATTCTTCAGCCTGAAGTTAGTTATAATATATATGCATTTAATGCTCCTTTTTCTTCAACCTTATCTGTGCAGTTGCTTTTGAAAATTTTAAGCCTTCAGGCTGGTTTTCAAAATTGTTTAACTGAAGTCTAAAACCCTGTCTCTCATTATGCAAACAGAACAAAAATGAGCTTGGAGAAACTTGTAGGTTAGTTCTGACTTTGAGCCAGTCGTCTGTGGGTAGAATCTAACACGAGCCAGCAGCAAACACTGTCATAGCTTGCTTCTTTCATGTATAATATAGTGAATTTCAGAGCCATGACAGTGATCCAAACCAGCTTTGGCTGGTTCTCCACATAAAGGGACCTTAGGGACATTTGTTCATAGCTGACCAGTACTGGCAACTGTTGCCTCGGCAGCTAATTGATCCATGGTTTCTGTCAGTGGGGGCCAGTAATTTCCATAACGCAACACACCATCTGTAGGTCTGGGTCAGAAATAGCTCCTTCTTGTCATTGGCGTACTGACAGTGTCTGTGGTTCTCACACAGGAAAGAAATATAAAATATTAATACTTGTTTTTGAACTGAAAGCTTGGTGTACAGGGTGAGTGGAAACTGTATGTGGGTAACCTCATCTTGAAGAGCGATCTGTTGTTGTCACTACTATTCTGCTGTACATTGGCCGTGTGAACAAGAAGAAAAGATTGTGTGGATTTTTCATGTGCCCTTTTCTTTTTCATCATTTGATCTTAAAATGGTGCTGTCATCCATCTGCTGCTTCTCCTTCCTACGTAATAAGTTTAACAACATTCAGAGTTAAGAAATAATGAAGCAATGTTAAGTGTTTACTGCATCTGCTGTTTCTTTTCAGTTTAACCAGTGACATTTGTTTTAAGATACAGATCATAAATAGTACAGGTGGCGTGCTATGTGAGGCAGATCCATTCTCCATCAGTGATTTAGAGAGATGAAGAGACTGAGGATAGGGCTCATTCTGTGACTTGCCACCTTGGCAGTGTAAAACTTGGATTAACACAAATGAACATGGGTTATTATCATTTTGAATTTTCTTCTGTGTCAATCATTTTGAATTTTCTTCTGTGTTTGACAATATTCTGGAAAAGAATAGGCATGCTGGGAAAAGGGGCATGTGCAGGATTTGTACATTCCTGTCAGTGGTTTTGGGGAAGCAGGAATACATGTGCTTTCTGTTACCATTTACGTGTTCACAGTCTGAAACACTGTGCATGATGACCACTGTGAGCTTGAAAAATATCCGGAACAAGATGGCAAAAAGAATGTACCTTGGTTGGTGTAGTGGCCGGTATTTCTGCCAGCAGGTCGTATGTTGTCTCAAGTTCTCACCAAGTGCCAAGAATTTTCCAGCCACATTCCTCTGCTTTGTGCTGTGACAGTTGGTGCTGGTGGAAGTTTTGTCTGCTCGCTTCATGAACGGTTGTTTGCTGAAACCGCCCAGTATTGATTTCTCTTTTTCCAGTCTTGTTTGTTTTACAAGCACTCGTACTGTTTTCTTTGAATTGATGTTTTCCTTTATTTGGTTTATTTTATTTATCTATTAACTGGCTGTAAAAACTTCTCTTTTTTTCCCCAGCAAATGAAATTTGAATACAACCATTTCTTCTTTTGGAAGCAGGACAAAAAGTATTTGACACTTTTTTTTTTTTGGTTGTTGTTTTAAGTTTTCTTGTGATCCTTATTTTCTGTCATCTGTTTGTTGCACTTTCTTTAAATTCTTTTTGAACGGTCAGTGGCTGATGCTTTGGCCAGTGCAGTAGATACTTGATTTCTCATCCATTCCCCACAACTCCTGTGTTGGATCCTGACCCCCGAACTTCATTTTCATTTTGATTATTTAAGAAAATCTTATGATTATTTCAATCTTGAGTAGTTGTCTATTTATCAGCTTATTTCTTGTGTTTCTTTGATTTTGTTGTGTTATAGGGGAGCTAGGTCACAGGGGTCAGGGCCCAAGGGGGATCACTGTGAGAAGGTGTTGCTGTATGACACGGGGCGTGGCACTAGTGTGGAGACAGAGAGCGGGGGAGTTCTGAACAGCCACACGTAAAAGACTCAGGTATCGACACCGGTCTGTCCAGTAGCAACCAAACTCTGCACGAGGAGTGGGCTCGGCATAAGGTATCTTTTGTTTTTGATTTTGTTGATTTTTCACTCTGTGCTTTTCCCCCTTCCTAGTCTTACCTGAACACCTTCCTGAACACCTTCCAAGTCCTTCCTTATCACGTCAGTGCTGTCACAGTTTGGACCTCTCCTCATTTCTCTCTTTCCATTTTTTTTTTCAACTGAACTCATCCACTTTTCTCTCTTTTTTTACATTATCATCATTGTGATCATCACAGTCATCTGCGTCGAGTCCATTCCCTAGGCTGTGCCAGTATATGGACACCTCTTGACTTTAGCTTTGACCTGCTGTCACAGCAGTCTTTGCTGTTCCTGCAAGCCTCATCGTGGTTTCATTAGTACAGTGGCCATTCTGGTGCTGGTGCTTTGTGGCTGCATGGTTTTCTTTCAGAGTGAGATGGACTGTCTTTCCACGTTATGAAGACATTGATGAAAACATCTTCAAGGCATTTGGATGTATGATTTTTTTTCTTTTAAAAAATTCTGCTTTCCATTTCCATTCAAAATGATCATGGTATGAAAAGAAAAGACAGGAAAAATGGCGCAGAGGGGTTGCGTTGAGGTGGGTTTAGTAGCATCAGATCAGATCCGTGCACCTCCTATTGGTTGCTGGAGCATTTGTCATCAGAAATACGCTTTCTGTCTTTGATTGGCAAGAGGAATTTTAACCCTTATTTGGGAATTTTGAAGGATGAAAACAAGATACCTTGCCCATGCAGTGATCACTGTGCAGGCTTGGATTATAGATATTTTTTTTCTTGACTTCACCAGCTCTCTCCAGTCAAAACTGATTGGGTGCTGCATGCATAATCCTAGCAAAGACAGTAGCTGCTATGCCAGTTTGTGGCAGTTTTGTGGTTGACAGCGTTGGCGTGTCTGGCTGGGTCACTCGCTCGTATATGGATGCTTGTGATCACACAGTATCAAAAACTCTCCAACTCTGATGACAGAGGCTTCAGATTTTGCCACTGGTTTTAGTTTCCATAAACTAAACGCTCTTGCGGCTTTCTTATTTTTTTTTTCTTTATTGGGTGATCATATGCATAATATATTTTAAAAGGGTGAATCTGGGCACAGGCACATTGAAAATAAAAGGAATTAGTTTTAGGTCCAAAGTGTTAAGTATGCACAAAGTGTGCATCATCAGGAGCCCCGAGAGCACTGGTGTATTTGGGAAACATTTTTTCTCTTCACACTCTCCTCGCAAAGCTCAAGGCTTTCAATCTGAGGATTTGCATATTAATGTGATCAGATGTAAAAGTTGACTCATCACAGGTTTGTAAATTGAATGGCTGATCCCATGCTTATTGACCTCATCCAGAAAAAAGTCACTGCAGTGTGCCATATTCTATAGAAAGTGGATGAGAAAAAAAAAGAGAAATAACTTTCTTGATAGTAGAAATTGCGTATCAGAATGTTGTTAGGTGGTTGTTGTGTGGAGTGTGTTGTAAAACAGTGTACAGAATACACCAATAGTGTACCAGAGTGCATAGCCATGGGCTTCAGCACTGCCACTCCTGTGTTGGGCTAGACTGGGCAGGTGGATCTTGTTCTGCACCAATAGGTGACCATGATCAAGTGCTGTGAGGTGAAAAAGAGGAGAAGCTGGAGGAATATTCAGTGTTTCAGATGAGATCTATCTAGAACAAGGTGTGTTCAATCCTTTTATGGAAAAATAGGAGGTAATCTTTCCCCCAGGAAGAATTTCAAACTGAAATGAGTATCTTTTTCTGCCAAATTCTGAAAGTTTCGTATGTTTTGCCATCTTGGACGCTTTCACCCTTAGTGGAGTGTGACTTTGCAATAAGCTGGGAACTTTCAAATGGAGTGTCCTTTCATGGTACTGGATGCAGTCATTTAGTGAAAAGAAGCCAGTGCCAAACTATTTTCATTGAGGAACTTTGTGTGTTTGTTAACAGTTTATTGAGAGATTGTTTCTTCTTCTTTCTTTGAGTGTCCACCTTCATCGAGTTGAAGATTCTGACACTTTTGTGTGTATGACCGGTTTTTATCCCGCCGTTAAGGCAGCCAACCTCCAACTTTGGGGAAGGTGCATACTATAAGTAACATGTCATCCATACCAACGGCCAAACTGGCCTTCTCTTCCGAAAGTTGATGATGGGATTTTATGTGTGTGCAAGATGTTGTGCGTGCGTTCACACATGGAACCTCGATTTATAGTCTCATTCGAAGGACTGTTTTGTGACTTGTTTCAAAAAACAATTCACATCTTGAGTTGAGAATTCGATAGAGTTGATGAAATTTCATTCAAAAAGAAAGATCTCCATGGCCAATTATCATTATGGTATAAGGTGTCTGAAGAATGACATACTATGTATTCTTACTCTTTTGATGATTTTTCTCCATGTGATTTTTTTAGCTTTAACCTTTCAACCCTGACACACAGACTGCTTGTAAAACCCTCTCAACCTGACATGTTTTAGCTGTTCAGTTGGAAGATTGGGGCTATTTGACTCAAATTCTGGATTGAAAGACAAATTGGGCACACAGCCATAGAAATATTTCTTAAACATGGTACATTATCCTTGTTTGAGTTATAAGGTGATGCATGAGAAAAGGGACCAAACAGCTCCTTCGTCACTTCTTAGTACATAGTATTCTGTCAGGTTCTATTATTACATTTGTCATAAAGTACTATTGAAATATGACTAGATCACAGTCAAGTATATTTTCAGCAACTGTGTAAATTGATATGGCTTTTGTATTCAAACTTTTAGGTCTGTTTGTTCGGACAGACCACCGTGACTTAATGTAAAACATGATTTTCTGTAGAGCTGCTCCATTAGCTTATGGAGTTAGAAAATACTTGAGAAAACACACACACACACACACACACACACACACACACACACACACACACGCACGCACACACACACACACACACACACACACACACACACACAAAATCATTCTGAATTTGAATACTTTAAGCACACATGGTACAAAAAGAAAACAGCTTCAAAAAGCTCCTCGTGTATGTATCAGTTATGCACAGAACCAGAGTTGAATGTGCTAGATTTAAACAGATTGACACCTGACCTCTGGTCAAGCACTGGGAGAAAAGGGTTAAAGGGTACTGTGCCCCCATTTCTGTATGATCTAAAAGCCTGACAGGTGTGTGTGTGTGTGTGTGTGTGTGTGTGTGTGACATTGTCATGACTCAACACAACAGCCAGGGACTACACCTGCAGTTATTCTCTGCTGGGGATTGGCTGGTCTTGGGGTCAAAAGGTCCTTGGTTTCATTGGCACTTCAGGAAGACAGCTCAGGGTAGACTTTGTTTTAAAAGTCTACACCTGTGCAGATTTCAAAAACCTCTGAGTCCAGCTGACTTTAACTGAGTTCCTACGCGTAAATGCATGCACTAAAATCTTTTAAAGGGAAAAAGAAATACTTACACACAGATCAGTTATTATTTCATCCTTCATCAAGTCTGGTTGTTTGAATGAAACACACACACACACACACACACACACTCTCTCTCTCTCTCTCTCTCACTCTTTCATACACACCACACACAATATCAACAGCCACAACAAAGGTGTGCTCACAGGTGTCATGTTTATAGATCATACCTGAAGACATACCTTGATAGTGTGACTGTTTTAATGGTGGGATTAGAAAACAAATACAAAAAAAAAGAAAAACCCTCAGCAATGATAACTGCAGCCAAGGAGCAAAGAAGAAGAGCGAACACTTACATGCATGTCTTACAGAGATTTCAATTATCTAAGAGGTTGAGATTGTCATGCTAAACATTCGTTGGCAGTGGGATGGAGTGTACAGAAATGTATCCTGAAACCTATCAGTGGTGCTTCTTTCACTGAACAAACAAACAAACAAAAAAAATAATAAAGTGTGTGTGTGTATGTGCGCGTGTGCGCATGTATATGTGTGTGTGTGTGTGTGTGTGTGTGTGTGTGGTAAAAATACAAGCGGGTCACGAAGCATTGACAAAGTATTGTAACATGTTCGAAGATGCATCTTTGTCTTTTTCAGCCGAGCTGGCATTCTGTGAAGTCTGAGCTGCGTCATTGCAGAAAAGCTGTTGTGATGCAAAATGTGGAAGTAATCATTTTATCTCAAGAGTTCAGGAAGCCAGATTGGCTGCCCTCAGGATTGTCTACCTTATTGATTTGTATTGATTTTGTTTGCCCTGTCAACTTGCTCTGAAACTCTCTGGCTGACGTCATGTACATTCATCCACATTGATTATCACCAGTGTGAAAGTTGGAGGCCAGTAACATCTGCAGCAGTGGATGATTACATAGATATAAATAGGATCTATGGCAGCTGAGGGTGGGGGAGGGGGGGGGGGGGGCAGGAGAAGAAACTGGATGGCTGTACTGGGTTTCTTTCCTTCTGTTGTGATGTTTTGATTTGGTTTGACTGAATGAAATAGAATGGCTGTGAGCTGAGTTCATGTTCTCTCTCTTAAGGACATTGTTTGACTCTATAATGATGACAGCATAAGATTTTTCTTCTAGTCAATCTGATGAACAAGATAGTGTTGTTTATGAAAGAATAGACTGTCTAGTGGCAATGAAATGCAAGTTGGTAGAAATATGTTGTGGTCACTATCAACACCAAAAAGTTGGCAAGTACTTTACTTCTAATTCCGACATTATAGGCCTCAGTTCACAAGAGAAATGATTAGAACTTTAATGACAGTTCAACCAGGTGGCTTTTCAACTGCCTAAGCGTTACACAGGCTTGAGCAGCCTCATTGTGATGTATTGTAAGGGTAAGAAATGTTGATTTTAAAGCATGGATTCTATGCAGCTGAACTTGGTCAGAGTACTTAGTTATTGTCAGAGCTAGAATCCATTAAACAGTATGATGGATGCAGCTAATATGTGGTTCCGAGGATATAAATCAACCATTTTTCAACGACATCTGGAATGTTGGTTTCAGCATGTACAGAGCCAGGAGTTGCTGATATGATAGAGATGTATGGATCATGGAGTCTGATTTCATACGATTTTTGTTCTTTTTCATGTAGGTTTTGAAGTTAAAAATCATGATTCTCTCCACAAAAAGAGCATAATTTCAAACATTTTAGATGAATACAGGTTTTTTTGTTATCAGTCTGAGCTGTTTTTTCCCCCTCTGATATCAAGGCACCTTTGTGGTGAACCTATTTACTGAAATTGAAGCATGCATCAGTCTCAAAACTTTGGTTGTTTACTGTGCTCAGAGAGACTTCTAAAATCAGAAGGGGTGGGGTGGGGATGGAGGGGGTATTGCCCCGCCCTTGGCTCCATCAGGCCCAGGATTCTTGCCCCACAAGAAAGGTAGTTTTGATGCTTGGTCATGTGGTAATTACTCATGTTAATTGACTCCATCAGCTAGTGCTGGCTGTCATTTTGGGAAACAGTTGAATCTGGATTATCAGTATGTGGTTGACGTTGACTGACTAAAACAATCAGCAGTGGTTTGAAGGAAAGAACAGCAGACTGGTAGCAGCTTGGGAATGGATAACATTTGGGAAGGAAAATCAATAACGGGGCAATGATGGGGCAAGATCCAACTCAGTGTGGATACTTTGTCAGTCTGTCTGTGACATATTTTATGCACTCAACAGTCAGCTGAACTGACTAGGTTAATCCCAGCAGGGAGAAACAGGAGTGAGGGACTTGCTTTGTGGCTGAATCCCAGCCACAGCTATTTAGGGTAACATGGCTTTTGCTGGATCAATAGTTGCTGTCAGTGGTGGCACAGTGGTAGTGTTCACTGGAAGGTGTGGATATTATATTGCATGAGGCATGATTCCTAGACAGAGTGTACACAACATCAAGAAATGGAGACTTGCAGATAGAATTGACTGTGGGTATTTGCCAGCAGTCTGACCGTCAGCATGGAAAGCAGTGGTCAACTCCACTTGAATGCGGCTTTTGTTGATCTTAAAGCAACGTTTGGTGACAGGGAGAAAAGAAAGGAAAAACCTGTCTTTCCAAGTCAGTCAGAAAATACATAAATCCTTTTTTTCAAGGCAGCACAGATGAAAAAAAGAGAAAGAAATGTGAAGCAAGTAGCTTCCAAACAAACTGTTGTAAGACAAGTGGTGTCTGGACAATAACTTTGTCAGACAAAGTGGATTTCTGCCAAATGATTTTCCCCCGACGCAAGCGTCTGGGTAGTTTCATCATGAAACCAAATAGGTCTTTGCCAGATCGTGTTCATCTTGACTCGAGCACTGTTTACCTGCTGTTCTGATCATTTCTGTCTTTCTCTACTTCTCTGTGTTGTTTTGCTGGTCAGTTCTGACAACCTAAACATGCAGACATGTTGTCACTATTAAAAAGGAGAGGATCCATAAGAACGCACCATGCAATCATGGTTTGAAATAAACAAAGAAATCCTTGGTGGAAAGAAATAGGAGTTGCTGGACAGGACGACTAGGGGATGGAGTGGGGGTGAGGTGGGCGGGGTTGAGAAGAAGGGGAGGTGCACTGGGGTGTGTATTGGAAGAGGGGGGTGGCATGACATGTTTGCTTTTGAAAGGCTGACCTGTGTAATTTATGAATAAGGAAGTGGGAGAGCAGACAGAAAACACTGAGGGAGGGATGCAGTGAAAGATAGAAAAGACAGGCTGGAGGGGTGGGACGACTTGCGAACAGAAAACACTGAGGGAGGGATGCAGTGAAAGATAGAAAAGACAGGCTGGAGGGGTGGGACGACTTGTGAACAGAAAACACTGAGGGAGGGATGCAGTGAAAGATAGAAAAGACAGGCTGGAGGGGTGGGACGGCTTGTGAACAGAAGACACTGAAACTAGTGAAAGGGGAGAGACTGAAATAAACCACCTGAAGTAAAGCAACAAATGACAGTAAGGTGAATGAATAGAGGCTATGGAGGTATTCAGGCTTTAGAGGAACCATTGTTATCTTTTTCTTGGTCTGCGTGTCAAATACATGACGTTTTAAACAATGATAAGCAAACAAACGGTCCTAGTTTTTATTGGAGAGAAGAAAATATGTGCTGTATGTGTAATACTGAGTACATGTGCATTTTAAAACATATGCCAAATGAATTTTGACCGGCATTCTGTGTGTGTTTGCACACACAATATTAAGTGCTCTCAAGAACACACACCTGTATACACATGCACACATGCTTGCGCGCATGCACGTGTACACACACACACACAAACACACACACACATGCACACACACACACACACACACACACACACACACACACACACACACACACACACACACACACACAACTGTGTTTCCATTACTAAGGACTTATATTTTTATGAATTTTCACGTGAAACTGTTCACTCGTATGTAAATGCAAGCAAACATACACATATACACATGAATACATTTATGCATGTACCAGCACACCCACCCACACACACTCACACACACTTATATTCATGCTCTCAAACACACACACACACACACATGGATACATGCAAAGATATGCATACACTTCCCTCTCTTTCCTGCTCACTATCTCTGTCTCTTTTTCATTCTCTATCTGTTGTGCGCGTGCAAACACACACACACTTTCATAAATGCACATGCATGCACGCACATACTCTCTCTCTCTCTCTCTCTCTCTCTCTCTCTCTCTCTCTCTCTCTCTCTCTCTCTCTCTCTCTCTCTGTGTCTTTCTCAAAGATTAGAAAAAAGTTGTAGTAATGCTGAGTAGCACACTTCATTCTTAGGAAACATTTACACAAAAAAAAGAGATACAGACACAAGTGCACGGGCACATACATACACAAAAAAAAGAGATACAGACACAAGTGCACGGGCACATACATACACAAAAAAAAGAGATACAGACACAAGTGCACGGGCACATACACAAAAAAAAGAGATACAGACACAAGTGCACGGGCACATACACAAAAAAAAGAGATGCAGACACAAGTGCACGGGCACATACACAAAAAAAAGAGATACAGACACAAGTGCACGGGCACATACATACACAAAAAAAGAGATCCAGACACAAGTGCACGGGCACATACATACACAAAAAAAAAGATACAGACACAAGTGCATGGGCACATACATACACAAAAAAAAGAGATCCAGACACAAGTGCACGGGCACATACATACACAAAAAAAAAGAGATGCAGACACAAGTGCACGGGCACATACATACACAAAAAAAAAGAGATGCAGACACAAGTGCACGGGCACATACACAAAAAAAAGAGATGCAGACACAAGTGCACGGGCACATACATACACAAAAAAAAGAGATGCAGACACAAGTGCACGGGCACATACATACACAAAAAAAAGAGATGCAGACACAAGTGCACGGGCACATACATACACAAAAAAAAGAGATGCAGACACAAGTGCACGGGCACATACATACACAAAAAAAAAGAGATGCAGACACAAGTGCACGGGCACATACACAAAAAAAAGAGATACAGACACAAGTGCACGGGCACATACATACACAAAAAAAAGAGATCCAGACACAAGTGCACGGGCACATACATACACAAAAAAAAGAGATGCAGACACAAGTGCACGGGCACATACATACACAAAAAAAAAGAGATGCAGACACAAGTGCACGGGCACATACACAAAAAAAAGAGATGCAGACACAAGTGCACGGGCACATACATACACACAAAAAAGAGATGCAGACACAAGTGCACGGGCACATACATACACACAAAAAAGAGATACAGACACAAGTGCACGGGCACATACATACACAAAAAAAAGAGATGCAGACACAAGTGCACGGGCACATACATACACAAAAAAAAGAGATCCAGACACAAGTGCACGGGCACATACATACACAAAAAAAAGAGATGCAGACACAAGTGCACGGGCACATACATACACAAAAAAAAGAGATGCAGACACAAGTGCACGGGCACATACATACACAAAAAAAGAGATCCAGACACAAGTGCACGGGCACATACATACACAAGTGCAGGGGCACATACATACACAAAAAATGAGACACAGACACAAGTGCAGGGGCACATACATACACAAAAAATGAGACAGACACAAGTGCAGGGGCACATACATACACAAGTGCAGGGGCACATACATACACAAGTGCAGGGGCAGATACAGACACAAGTGCAGGGGCACATACAGACACAAGTGCAGGGGCACATACACAAGTGCAGGGGCACATACATACACAAGTGCAGGGGCACATACAGACACAAGTGCAGGGGCACATACAGACACAAGTGCAGGGGCACATACACACACAACGACATAATCATCAACATCTTTGCAGCATTTCCTCCGTTCACAGTGGGCATGGGACCAGCACTTTGCAAAGTGCTAAAATTTCACCTGTCCCTGCCTTATATCATAGCAATGAATTGATTGCTCTTTAGTGTTCTCAGTACTAGTCGTTGTCCTGCTTCCCCTTCCTCCAATCCCCCACCCGCCACCCATCCCACCTTCTACCTTGTTCACCTCCTCAATCCCCCCCCCCACACTCCCCCACTCTCCCATACCCTTCCAGATCTATCCTTTTGCTCCCATCAACTCATCCTCTGTACTGTTTTTTTTTTTCCACTTACCTTTTGTCATGCGCTCCAGACTTGTTCCATTCTCTGATTCCCTCCCTCACCCTCCCTCACCTGTCCCTCACCCTCCCTCACCTGTCCCTCACTCTTCCGTCTTTCCCCTGTCCCTTCCTCCTGTCCTCCCCCCCCCATCCCCCCACCTCCACCTCCTTTTCCTTTTTTTTTTTTTTGATCACCTTCTCCCACCTCTCCTTTATCTCATCCAATCCTCCATACATTTTGGTGTTTCATTTCATGTGTTGATGTCTGAGAAGTGCTGTGTGTGTGTGTGTGTGTGTGTGTGTGTGTGTGTGTGGTGTGTGTGTGTGTGTGTGTGTGTGTGACAGTGTTTTGTGTCTGTGCATGCAAGTGTGTGTGTGTGTGTGTGTGTGTGTGTGTGTGTGTGTGTGTGTGTGTGTGTGTGTTTGCCTATTTGTATATGAATAAGTCAAGTGTAGATTTATTTATTCATTGAAATAATTTGATTTAAAAAAAACACAGCATATGATTATTTGACTGATGTTGTGCAAGACCATTTTCCTGTATAATTATCCCAAATCTTCAGAGTTTAGGGTTAGAAAGTGAAATTGATTGCCATTCAGGTGTCAGAAGATAATGATATAATTTGATTGATAATTGAACACCTACGTTTTTCCTTTTCCTTTCTTTTATAATGATGTGAACAATTAATATTGAAAGGCTTGATGTTAACTTCTGATCTCTCTTAAGACAGAGAGAGAGAGAGAGAGAGAGAGAGAGAGAGAGAGAGGTGGGGGGAGGGGTGGTGGTGGGGGATTTTTACTGTTGCCATCAACATTCATTGAATTGAGATGCAGAAGATTGTTTCACATATTTTGTATCTAGCAGTTAAGAAAAAAATTGTTGAAATGAAAAAAAAACCCAAAAGACCTAAGAGTACTTAGAAAAAACATTTGAAGAAGGAAGGTGCCATTGGAGTGCTTTGCTGAACTATGTGTGTTGCTTGACATCCTCCTTCTCCTAGTTGTTGTTGTTGGTTGTGACACAGTTTTTGCTGGTTGATGTCTTGCAGCACCCGGTGACTTGGCAACCCTCAGCCGATGGCAACAAGTGGATAGGTCACATGATCCTGAAGAAAACTGTACTGGAAGGTGGGCGTCAGAAAACAGACTCCTCTGCTATCCTAGGTGTGTCTTTGTTCTCTTGTTCATCCTTTCTCCTTCAGTCCTCCCTCACTCCCATCCCCCCCTGCCCCCAAACCTACCCCCTGTTTCCCTCTCTTAACTGGGTCAGCTTCTTTTCACTGTGGCCATTGGTTGGTTTCTTCCCTTTGTTTGTTTTTTGTTTTTTGTCTTGACTTAGATTAAAGTCATGTGAGTGAATTGTGTTTTAGACAGCTCTTTAGTTGTTTTGGTTTTCAAAGTAAAATTGTGCAGTTGCTTAGGTCAGTTCATTTTCGTTTCTTGTTGTTCTTGTATATTGGGTCATAATTTGTGTGTGTTTTGTATATATTCTGGGAAGCTATTCAAATTAGAAGTCCCTGTGCAAGTAACTGAGAAAATGCCAAAGTGAAGACCGTTCGCAAGTGAGTCAGATCAGGACCTGGTTGGCTTTGTGGACAAACCATTTTGTGCTTGGTCCAAGGGTTCTGGGTTCAGTCCCCTTGAGACAGCCAAGTTAGAGGGGATTTTCTTCACAGAGTCAACATCTCATGCAGATTCCAACCCTCTTCAAGTTTTTTCACTGAGATTTTCAACCAAAAGTTCCATGTAACAATGCATTCATGAAGAAAAAAAAAAAATGAAATGGAAAAAGGTGGACACAAATGTCAAAATCTGTTCCATCCTTTGTACAAGAGAAGTAGGCCATCTTGTGCCAGCTGGCTGATTTGCATAATCAAACAAACAAAAATCCAGATTTGTTTTTTACAGCAAGCTAGTGTGAACATGGGAGCTTGTGTATTTAAAACAGGAGAAGGTGGCAATGGCAGCTGAGAAAGTGGCTCTGAGAAGTTAGTTATTTCCCTTGAGGGAGGAGATCTACAAAGACCAGTGCCAGAGTGAGGCAAGCATTCACACACTGACTTTAACCATTTAGAGGTTTCACCTTGTTCCTTGCAACAAGAAAAATTCTTTGCTGAAATTGTGTGGGTATGAAAGAAACACACACACACACACACGCACGCACGCACGCACGCACGCACGCACGCACACACACACACACACACACACACACACACACACTGGGCGGGGGAGGGGGGGGGGGGGGGGGGAAGAACTGCATGCATTCTTGTGTGGTCTTTTGACATGATCCTTGAAGATATTATGTACCTACTGTATGGTGGGATTAAAAAAATTCCCATGCACAAATGTCTTACTAGCGGTGAATCTCAGAGTTCTAGCTGAAGAACAAGGAAGTGAAAGATGTTGGAGAAAGAAACACAATTGATCTTTATTTGTCCAGGGAATGTTGTCAGTGCACAGGACTAGAGTCTCCATCTAGGACCAGTTTTTTCCCCATAGATTTAAGATGTTTTGATGTGTCAGTGATGTTGATGTTTCTTTGGATGTTGATGCGTGGTAGCTTTCTCTTGTGGTCTTGTGGAAGTTGAAAATTTCATTTGAATGGCAAAATATTCATCTGTTGACTTCAATTATTGCCATTGCTTTGAGGGTTGAGTGTTATTGTGGATGTTTATTGCTCGTGTGTGTGTGTGTGTGTGTGTGTGTGTGTGTGTGTGTGGTATTACGGGATAATAGTCGTTGTGAAAGTTGATTTGGTAAGCCTGTGAGCTCTTGCAGTAAGGAAATTGTAAGTGAGGCAGAGAACATCAAACACAGTAAATAACATACAAGGAGGATAACACATACTCCTGTGTGAGGCAAGACATGCCCATAGCTCCTAATGAATGTTGCTTACTGCACTGAGTCACGTAGCGCAAGTACAGGCAAAAAGCGCACAGACAAACAAGGAGACATCTTTATGTTTGGCTCGGAACGTCTGTGTGCTTTGTGTCTGTGTTTGTGCTAAGCAAATCAATCCTTTAAGAAGTCATAGGCATGCAATTGTCAAGTTACAGTGTAGCAAGATTTACTTTTTTTTTTTTACATTTACTCTTGCATTAAGCAACAAACAAGTTGGCTGCCTCGTGCTCCCATGATGAAATGATCACATGCCCAGAACTCCAAACAAATGCAGCTATTGACACCAAATCACCCAGCATAAATGCCAACTCAAGAGACACAGAACAAATAAGGACCCTCCCCCTTCCACCCTGCCCAGTTCCCATGCACTAGAAGGATGTTGCAGGCTTGCCCATATATCCTGAACCTGAGACATGTAGACAGTAACTACAACTCCAGAAATGGAAAAACGCAAGTTAACATTTTTCAAGACAGACTTAGCCTTTTTTCTCTATCTTGAATTTTGTTTAACAGAACACACACACAAATCGAAACAAACATAGGTAACCTTGGTTTGGTGGAAATGAAAGGAAGTCCTAAGTAAAGCAGGGAACAGGAAACAGTAAATAGCAAATAAGTAGAGTAAGTGGTGCTCCCATGATGAGAGAACAACATGCCCATAACTCCAAATGAATGCTGCTTTTGATACCAAGTCACCAAGCACCAATACCAACGCAAAGAACCCGAAACAAACTAGGAGACATCTCCAAAGAAAGATGTTCCAGGCTTGCCCATATGCGCTGTGTCTGTGAGATTTCCTTTCTTGCAGGAAGGTTTCAGGTTCCCATGCTTGATTTGGCTCATTCAGTGTCATCACGGCCCATTCCCCAACAAAATAACAGGATACACATTCTTACGACCAGCTGTATCAGAACTCATTTAGCATCTCAACAGTTTTCTGTAGTAAATCAGTGCAGTGAAATGCCAGTTCACTAAATCTTGATGTGTGAAGATTTGTTATGTTTCTGGTTGATATGTTGTGTTCTACATAAATGATAATGCCTTTGATAGAGTTACTTGCTGTGAAAAAGGAGTTTACAAAATCTGTTTGAAAATTCTGCTTTTGATCACTTTTTCTTTTTCAGTGTATTGAAAGTAGTTCATTTTAGTAAGTCTAAATGTTTGATACTGTGAAGAGGCCAATAAAAAGTTTAAATGGGTTTCATTCCCTAAACAGTTAAAACGCTTTCAACTTCATGCCATATCCAACAGTGCATGCTTTGTACTGGATGCATAAAAAAAAAACCCAGTGTGTATTGAAGTAAGGAGATATGTCATATAAATGTTGGCTTTTTAAAGAACAGGGTGTGCCAAAAAAAAAAAAAAAAATCATTGAATGTCTAACAGAACTGATTAAAAGATACATCTTCACACTGTTTATATCAAATTTTTGGTCACCTCTAAATTTTTCTATAAGAGAAAAACCATATAAATGAAAGAAAATGATTTGAAGTTGGTCAAAGTAAATTGTCTCCCTTTACTGTCAGGTATTAGTAGTCCTTTCGGAAGTGTCAAGGATGAATGTATAGCTTGTCATGGGTGCTTTGCAGTTTGAAGTGTCTTCATGTGGGTTTGGCAGGTTTGTGGATGTTGTGCGTGTTGTATTGATGGATGTATGTTGTTATTAGCTGGGATTGCCTAGGTTGACGGGTCAGCGTTAAACTTTTCCTTTGTTTTTTTAAAATTTGTCTGTAAATACCATTTTGTGACATTGTCCTTGTCAACTTTACTGGCGATCTCCTGGTCCACGGTCACACATGTTCATTGTTCCTGTGATCATGTGGTCTCCCATCTCCTTCAGTTCCCACTGTGTGTATCATGCTGGTCGGTCCCCATCTCCTTCAGTTCCCACTGGTGTATCATGCTGGTCGGTCCCCATCTCCTTCAGTTCCCACTGGTGTATCATGCTGGTCAGGTCCCCATCTCCTTCAGTTCCCACTGGTGTATCATGCTGGTCAGTCCCCATCTCCTTCAGTTCCCACTGGTGTATCATGCTGGTCAGTCATCCCTCATCCTTCATGTTCTCCCACTGGTGGTTATCATGCTGGTCAATCCCCATCTCCTTCAGTTCCCACTGGTGTATCATGCTGGTCAGTCCCCATCTCCTTCAGTTCCCACTGGTGTATCATGCTGGTCAATCCCCATCTCCTTCAGTTCCCACTGGTGTATCATGCTGTTGGTGAGGAGTCCTGAATGGACAGGAAGTTGACCTTCAGTGGCAAAGAAAATCGTGATGTACACAAAAAGCTGATCCAGTTTCATATGATTTTGAAAGTCTCATTAATCTACCAAGATATTTTTTTTCCAATTAGCTGACAAAAGAAATGTGACAGTTGCTAAACATTACTTCAGGGGCATAAAGTAAATTGCAGTGATTAGCATAACAGATTTTTGACTTGGAGGTCGTTGGTACAAAACCCACAAGAAAAGTTTATTTGTGGGATTCTTTGGCCTCAGCCAGTTCCTACACAGAGGTGAGTGTGCTATAGACTTTAATAAATGTGAAGACTGGAACTACAGAGTTCAGTTTCATCCTCTACATAGATGTGTCTTATACTGTGTTTTGCACAGGTTTTCTGGCTAGTTCTGCAGGTGTCTGTGTTCCCGGGTGTGGTTTGATGCTGGGATATGTTGTGAAAGGAACATGTAAAACTGCCATGTGATGCTGTGTTAGAGTAGAATGGAACCCCATAGCATCATGGTCATCCTCATGGACCATTGGAAACAGAAGTGTCATGTTCTGTGGGCCTTCACTCTGCTCTGTCATGGTGACTTCCGTTTTGATTTCTTGTGCGTGTCCCATGCTGAGTGTGTGTCAGTGTCTTTGCTTTCCTAAGTCCATGGAAACTGTCGGTTGATGGACATGATCAGAACCTGTGGAGGAGAGACGCCTACTTAGGCTGGCTTTGTGACACAACAGTTGTTGATGTCAGTACGATCTGGATAGGTGGTGTCATGCAAATGTTGGATCAGAACAGGAAGCACTGCTCACCACCAAAGAGACTCAGCAGTACAAATGTTGGATCAGGACAGGAAGCACTGCTCACCACCAAAGAGACTCAGCAGTAGTGCAGTGTCTCCTCCAGTGGGTTGCCTCATGACAGCCAGAAATAGACGGCTCCCTCTGAAGTGCAGCAATGGATGATACTGAGTTCATCTGTATTTGAAAAAGGTGGGAGTGAGGGGGGGGGGGGGGGGGGAGGACCAGGGGAAGGTCAAAGTGAATGACAGGAATAGCACCACTGACAGGGAATGGAAGAAGGGGGTGGGGGGGTGGGGGTGGAGGGGAAGGTCAAAGTGAGTGACAGGAATAGCGCCACTGACAGGGAATGGAAGATGGGGGAGATGGGAAGGGAGGGAAGGTCAAAGTGAGTGACATAGGAATAGCGCGACTGACAGGGAATGGAAGGGGGGGGGGGGGGAGAGGAGGGGAAAGTCAAAGTTAGTGCCATAGGAAATAGGAATAGCGCGACTGACAGGGAATGGAAGGGGGGGGGGGGGGGGGGGAGGGGAAAAGGAAAGGACAGGTCAAAGTGAGTGACAGGAATAGCACCACTGACAGGAATGGAAGAGGGGGGGGGGGGGAGGGGAGGGGAAGGTCAAAGTGAGTGACAGGAATAGCGCCACTGACAGGGAATGGAAGAGGGGGGGGGGGAAGGTCAAAGTGAGTGACAGGAATAGCGCCACTGACAGGAATGGAAGAGGGGGGGGGGAAGGTCAAAGTGAGTGACAGGAATAGCGCCACTGACAGGAATGGAAGAGGGGGGGGGGGAAGGTCAAAGTGAGTGACAGGAATAGCACCACTGACAGGAATGGAAGAGGGGGGGGGGGGGAAGGTCAAAGTGAGTGACAGGAATAGCGCCACTGACAGGGAATGGAAGAGGGGGGGGGGAAGGTCAAAGTGAGTGACAGGAATAGCGCCACTGACAGGAATGGAAGAGGGGGGGGGGGAAGGTCAAAGTGAGTGACAGGAATAGCACCACTGACAGGAATGGAAGAGGGGGGGGGGGGGAAGGTCAAAGTGAGTGACAGGAATAGCACCACTGACAGGAATGGAAGAGGGGGGGGGGGGAAGGTCAAAGTGAGTGACAGGAATAGCGCCACTGACAGGGAATGGAAGAGGGGGGGGGGGGGGGGAGGGGAAGGTCAAAGTGAGTGAGAGGAATAGCACCACTGACAGGGAATGGAAGAGAGGGGGGGGGGGGAGGGGAAGGTCAAAGTGAGTGACAGGAATAGCGCCACTGACAGGGAATGGAAGGGGGGGGGGGGGGAGGGGAAGGTCAAAGTGAGTGACAGGAATAGCACCACTGACAGGGAATGGAAGAGGGAAGGGGGGGGGGGGAGGGGAAGGTCAAAGTGAGTGACAGGAATAGCACCACTGACAGGGAATGGAAGAGGGAAGGGGGGGGGGGGAGGGGAAGGTCAAAGTGAGTGACAGGAATAGCACCACTGACAGGAATGGAAGGGGGGGGTGGAGGGGAAGGTCAAAGTGAGTGACAGGAATAGCGCCACTGACAGGGAATGGAAGAGGGGGGGGGGGGGGGAGGGGAAGGTCAAAGTGAGTGACAGAAATAGCGCCACTGACAGGGAATGGAAGGGGGGGGGGGGGAGGGGAAGGTCAAAGTGAGTGACAGGAATAGCACCACTGACAGGGAATGGAAGAGAGGGAGGGGGGGAGGGGAGGGGAAAGTGAAAGTGAGTGACAGGAATAGCACCACTGACAGGGAATGGAAGAGGGGGGGGGGGGGGGGGGGGAGGGGAAGGTCAAAGTGAGTGACAGGAATAGCACCACTGACAGGGAATGGAAAGAGGGGGGGGGGGGAGGGGAAGGTCACAGTGAGTGACAGGAATAGCACCACTGACAGGGAATGGAAGAGAGGGGGGGGGGGGAGGTCAAAGTGAGTAACAGGAATAGCACCACTGACAGGGAATGGAAGAGGGGGGGGGAGGGGAAGGTCAAAGTGAGTGACAGGAATAGCGCCACTGACAGGGAATGGAAGAGAGGGAGGGGGGGGGGGGAGGGGAAGGTCAAAGTGAGTGACAGGAATAGCACCACTGACAGGGAATGGAAGGGGGGGTGGGGGAGGGGAGGGGAAAGTGAAAGTGAGTGACAGGAATAGCACCACTGGCAGGGAATGGAAGGGGGGGGTGGGGGGGGGGGGGGAAGGTCAAAGTGAGTGACAGGAATAGCACCACTGACAGGGAATGGAAGAGAGGGGGGGGGGGGGAGGGGAAGGTCAAAGTGAGTGACAGGAATAGCACCACTGACAGGGAATGGAAGAGAGGGGGGGGGGGGGAGGGGAAGGTCAAAGTGAGTGACAGGAATAGCACCACTGACAGGGAATGGAAGGGGGGGGGGGGGGAGGTCAAAATGAGTGACAGGAATAGCATCACTGACAGGGAATGGAAGGGTGGGGGAGGGGAAGGTGAAAGTGAGTGACAGGAATAGCATCACTGACAGGGAATGGAAGAGGGGGGTGGGGGGGGAGGGGAAGGTCAAAGTGAGTGACAGGAATAGCACCACTGACTGGGAATGGAAGAGGGGGGTGGGGGGGGAGGGGAAGGTCAAAGTGAGTGACAGGAATAGCACCACTGACAGGGAATGGAAGAGGGGGGTGGGGGGGGAGGGGAAGGTCAAAGTGAGTGACAGGAATAGCACCACTGACTGGGAATGGAAGAGTGGGGGGGGGGGGGAGAGGGGAAGGTCAAAGTGAGTGACAGGAATAGTGCCACTGACAGGGAATGGAAGGAGGGGGGGGGGAGGGGAGGGGAAGGTCAAAGTGAGTGACAGGAATAGCACCACTGACAGCGAATGGAAGAGGGGGGGGGGGGAGGGGAAGGTCAGAGTGAGTGACAGGAATAGCGCCACTGACATGGAATGGAAGAGGGGGGGGAGGGGAGGGGAAGGTCAGAGTGAGTGACAGGAATAGCGCCACTGACATGGAATGGAAGAGGGGGGGGAGGGGAGGGGAAGGTCAGAGTGAGTGACAGGAATAGCGCCACTGACAGGGAATGGAAGAGGGGGGGGGGGGGAAGGGGAAGGTCAAAGTGAGTGACAGCAATAGCGCCACTGACAGGGAATGGAAGAGGGGGGGGGGGGGGGAGAGGGGAAGGTCAAAGTGAGTGACAGGAATAGCGCCACTGACAGGGAATGGAAGAGGGGGGGGAGGGGGGGGGGGAGGGGAAGGTCAAAGTGAGTGACAGGAATAGCACCACTGACAGGGAATGGAAGAGGGAGGGGGGAAGGGAAGGTCAAAGTGAGTGACAGGAATAGCGCCACTGACAGGGAATGGAAGAGGGGGGGGGTGGGGGGAGGGGAAGGTCAAAGTGAGTGACAGGAATAGCGCCACTGACAGGGAATGGAAGAGGGGGGGAGGGTGGGGGGAGGGGAAGGTCAAAGTGAGTGACAGGAATAGCACCACTGACATGTAATGGAAGAGGGAGGGGGGAGGGGAAGGTCAAAGTGAGTGACAGGAATAGCACCACTGACAGGGAATGGAAGAGGGGGGGGGGGGGGGGGAGGGGAAGGTCAAAGTGAGTAACAGGAATAGCACCACTGACAGGGAATGGAAAAGGAGGGGGGGGGGGGAGGGGAGGGGAAAGTGAGTGACAGGAATAGCACCACTGACAGGGAATGGAAAAGGAGGGGGGGGTGGAGTGGAGGGGAAAGTGAGTGACAGGAATAGCACCACTGACAGGGAATGGAAGAGGGAGGGGGGAGGGGAAGGTCAAAGTGAGTGACAGGGATAGCATCACTGACAGGGAATGGAAGGGGGGGGGGGGGGGAAGGTCAAAGTGAGTGACATAGGGATAGCATCACTGACAGGAATGGAAGGGGGGGGGGGGGGGGAGGGGAAGGTCAAAGTGACATAGGATAGCACCACTGACAGGGAATGGAAGAGGGGTGGTGGGAGGGGAGGGGAAGGTCAAAGTGAGTGACATAGGGATAGATCACTGACAGGGAATGGAAGGGGGGGAGGGGGAGGGAGGGGAAGGTCAAAGTGAGTGACATAGGGATAGCCCCACTGACAGGGAATGGAAGAGGGGGGGGGGGGGGTCAAAGTGAGTGACATAGGGATAGCATCACTGACAGGGAATGGAAGCTGACACATCATGAAAGATGAAAAATGATAAATCAGGTTTAAGTTCTTAGGCAGTGATGTAGTTAAATGCACTCTTGCATGCTTTCATGAAACCACGGTAAGCTTGTTTTCCTGTTTCCTGTCAGTTATAATTGTATTGGTCAATAGGTCTCAATGAACAAAGTTTGAAGTTAAATCAGTCTGGTGTTGTGCTACCCTTTCATCAAATTCTAAATTCATGTAACTGCAGATACTTTCTAGAGTAATGCCGTAAATCCATTGACTTCCTTACATTTTGATTTACTCTGTATCCTTTTGTCACTTTCCCCTTGAAAATAAAAAGATCAAAGGAGCATCTGGTTACGGTACATTATTGTTATCACTACACATCCGTTTTTATTTGACATCAAAAGAATAAAGGCAGCAGGGAGGCTTTTTTGTTGGTTGTTTCTCAGGATATTCATAGGGAAAAAAAAAAAAAAATTATATATATATAACACATGTGTGCGTGTGTGCATTGTGTGTGTGTGTGTGTGTGTGTGTGTGTGTGTGTGTGTGTGTGTGTGTGTGTTATGTAAAGCGCTTAGAGCCCTAATTTTTAGAGAATATATATATATATATATTTTTTTTTTTTATAGTTTGAAAAAATTATAGCAAGAGAGAGTTTTTTTTTTGACTGTGTGTGTCTCTGTGTACTGGACAGTGAGTTACATGAAAAATTAAATGGGACAGGCGGAAAAGGGAGGGAGAGAAAAAAGCTCTGTGTGTGTATGTGTGTGTGTGTGTGTGTGTGTGTGTGTGTGTGTTGTGTGTGTGTGTGTGTTCTAAGGACATACAGCACCATTGCGATTTGTAAAAGTATTCATCTGATTATTTCATGACTGTGTCTATTGATAACTAATTATTCTAAAAAATTTGCATATTTAGATGCTCAGTTTGTGTGTTCGTAATTTTGCTTGTACATGACCATCATTTTTGGTGATTGTAACTAGTGTAGACTAGAGTGTAGAGATATGGTTTGACGTTGGTGTATGTTTTTCTTCCTTTGTTTGTAGGGGAAGGCGCAATAGGTATGGATAGCTTGGTGCTTTTTACTTCCTTTTCCTTGCCCGTTATGCCTGCTGTGTCTTTTTTTTTTTTTCAATTGGTCCTGTAGTCAGCAAAACTGCACCTTCATTTTATTTTGTTTTGCTGCAAATTTCTTTTGTTACGTGCTTGGAGAGTGACAGCATTCCCCTTTCCCTGCCCTTTGCACTCCCACAATAAGCCCTGGTCCTAAGTGTTGTCATTTATGCACTAATTGCCGCACTTTTTGAACAGGTCACTGGGCTGTGTATAAATAGTACCTGACTAAAAGTGCATATGCTGAAATGATTCATCCTTGGCAACATCACTCACCTTGAATGCCTTGCACCCTTTGTTTTTGCACAAGGACTGTTTCTGGTTCAACAGCTTCCTGTTCTCCTTCTCTGCCAGACTCCATTCTTGATGTATTCTGTCCTTTCTGTCGAATCACTCCATTTCACATCTTCATTCCTTTCAAAGAGAACTTATCTTGTGTCACTCATTCTGCATGTACCACTTGATTTGACTGTTGTTGTTACAGGGAGGCTACTCTCTTTTTGAGGGTTTGTCATGGGGTTGCTTTCTGTGAGGGGGAGAGAGTGTAGTAGTCAGTGCAGTTGGAAGTCATCATTCATGATTTTTATGTTTGTATTTGTCAAGTCCTGAGTGAGTAAATGAACAGAAGCTTCAGCTGAATGATAAAGTATATAGCACATTATCCATTCTGTGTGCAAATGTGCACATGCAAGCTTGCACACACACACGTGCAAAGACACACACACACACAGCGGCACACACACACGTACACACGCACACACGCACACGCACAGCACATGCACACGCATACACACAGTAGTAGTATATATTATCCCTTCCTTTTCCCCACATTTGAAAAGAACAAGCTTAAAGTTATACTTAAAAAAAACCATTCAGTGCAAATTACAGTTTTTTTTTAGTACATTACTTTGTGTATACATGTACAATGCATGCATAATTGCATGGCTGCATGATGAGTGTGCCTTTAAACACATGCACATTTGCACATTCTTGCATGCACTTCTAGCAGAGCTGGAGCATTGACTCAAGACTTTGGCCGGTTTTTTAGATGGGAAGAGAAACTTGCATTATAAAGTTATTGTGTACACATTCAACACATCTTTCTCAGATGCAAATGGAGTAAAGAAGTGGAAACATGGTTCAAAACTATGGCCCACGAACTTTCAATTCTTAACTACAGTTCATTTGTTTGTTTGTTCTTATCACTTCAAATGTTATGTAAAACACAAGCTCACATACTGGTTGTACCTCAACCATTTCCTCCACCAAGAAATTTTGTTTTCACCAGTGTCTGTTAGTTTGTCTGTCCATTCAAAAGATTATGGGTTTTAACACAACTTAGTAGGAAAAGATAGAATGCGACCTGGTGATGGAGCCATTGAATTTTGATGTGGATCCGGATCAAAGAGCAGATCCAGGATCTGTTCAGGAAGATTATGCAAAATTTATGGAATTTGTTTTCACAAAGCTTGGTAGAAAGACAGAATGTGGTCCATGGATGATCCACTGAATTTGATGGATCTATTAAATTTGAGTGGGAATCTGGTTGGAAGGGCAGATCCAGAACCCTTTTAGCCGTGGTAGAGGTCTGTCTCTCCTGAGAGCCTTTCTGGTGATGACTGATGTCAGACACAGGGCTCAGGCATGGAACGGAGGGGAAGGGCAGGAGGTGTTGGAGAGGATGTTGAGGGCGGAGTTGATCACATTGAGCACAGTTGTGAGGGGAAGGGCAGAGAGGTGTTGGAGGAAGATTGTGAGAAGGTAGACGGAGTTGATCAGATTGAGCACAGTTGTGAGGGGAAGGGCAGGAGGTGTTGGAGGAGGTTGAGAGCGGAGTTGATCAGATTGAGCACAGTTGTGAGGGGAAGGGCAGGAGGTGTTGGAGAAGAGTTGAGAGCGGAGTTGATCAGATTGAGCACAGTTGTGGAGGGGAAGGGCAGAGAGTTGTGGTGGGAGAGAGGAGTTGAGAGCAGAGTTGATCAGATTGAGCACAGTTGTGAGGGGAAGGGCAGGAGGTGTTGGAGAGAGGTTGAGAGCGAGTTGATCAGATTGAGCACAGTTGTGAGGGGAAGGGCAGGAGGTGTTGGAGAGAGGTTGAGAGCGGAGTTGATCAGATTGAGCACAGTTGTGAGGGGAAGGGCAGGAGGTGTTGGAGGAGGTTGAGAGCAGAGTTGATCAGATTGAGCACAGTTGTGAGGGGAAGGGCAGGAGTTGTTGGAGAAGAGGTTGAGAGCGGAGTTGATCAGATTGAGCACAGTGTGAGGGAAGGGCAGGAGTGTTGGAGAAGAGGTTGAGAGCGGAGTTGATCAGATTGAGCACAGTTGTGAGGGGAAGGGCAGGAGGTGTTGGAGAGAGGTTGAG
>CM065742.1:1610962-1628462 GCA_033310375.1 Conus canariensis | reverse complement strand
AGTGTTTTCATAGCACCTGAAGACTCCTTCACCCTCATGTATTTTTTGGCCTACTACATGTTGATTTCCGTTTTTTGTTTGTGTGTTGTTGTTGCTGTCCTGCCTGAAGAAGACCAGTGTGTTGATGCTTGTTTTTCAACGTTTCTAATGTTCATCTGATGGCTCAGCGAATAGTTCTTTTCAAAATACCAAATTCGGTAATTCACATTGCTGTGAATGAAGGATGTAATATTGATATGTTAACGTCAACTTTTCATCCCGTCTTGCCCTCCCCTTCCTCTTCCCATCCCTGTCTGGTTGAAAAGCATTTTCATAGTAATTAAAGATTTTTCCCCACAGCATGTTTATTTCCATTGTTTGTTGTCTTCTCTGAAGAAGACAGTCCATTGAGGCTCGTTACTTCAGTGGTGGTTGTTGTCTTCTGTGAAGAAGACCAGTCCATTGAGGCTCGTTACTTCAATGTGTGTTGTTGTCTTCTCTGAAGAAGATCAGTCCATTGAGGCTCGTTACTTCAATGATTGTTGTTGTCTTCTCTGAAGAAGACCAGTCCATTGAGGCTCGTTACTTCAGTGGTGGTTGTTGTCTTCTGTGAAGAAGACCAGTCCATTGAGGCTCGTTACTTCAATGTGTGTTGTTGTCTTCTCTGAAGAAGACCAGTCCATTGAGGCTCGTTACTTCAGTGGTTGTTGTTGTCTTCTCTGAAGAAGACCAGTTCATTGAGGCTCATTACTTCAATGTTTGTTATGTTCATCTAGCTGCTCAGTAGTTCAACATTTGTTTTCATGATTTAAGATTAGAAAACAAAAAGAAAGACAAAACATCACAATGGCTGTAACTCCATTTTTTTTTTTTTTTTTTTTACATTTATTTGTCACTGTGTTCTCCATCTTTCAGGAAAGAAAGAAAGATATCGTTGTCAAACTGTGTCTTTAGTATTTGTTCCAATTCCTGTTTGATCAGAAGTTCATTGGTTTTGTTTCCTGTTTGATCAGAAGTTCATTGGTTTTGTTTCCTGTTTGATCAGAAGTTCATTGGTTTTGTTTCCTGTTTGATCAGAAGTTCATTGGTTTTGTTTCCTGTTTGATCAGAAGTTCATTGGTTTTGTTTCCTGTTTGCAGACATGGAGAAATGCCGCCAGGTGTTCAGTCTGCCTTTACTGATCACGCACGAGGTGAGAGTCTTTTTTTTCTCTCTCTCTTCTTGAAGACTTTCTTTGTGTTTGTTCGCTCAGTATGCACTCTACCATACCGGGAGAGGGGACAGATACACGTGGTCTGTTGTGCCGTCTTCTGGAGGCTTTGTCATGTGTTGCTGTTGCTGTGGGCAGTGGCTGAGACAATCTATCGCTTAAACCTGTTGTCAGTCCTGTGTTGAGAGCAGACCTGTTTACTGTTCATTTGGGGCATAGTACATCAAAACTTTTGAAGGTGCCTTTCTGCCCTCGCCACTTTCTTACACTGCATTTCACTTTAGAGATCGCCAGTATGTTATTTTGAAGGAAGCTTTTCTGTGGTCTCATTGAGCTGTTGAAAACACAACTAGCTCGTTCAATACAATGAACTTCCACCACAATGGAATGTTCTCAGAGTAGCACTGTACCACTGCGGCTGTGTCATCCTTCATGTTGCTGAATGGCACTGAGCAAAAACTGATTTTGGAGGACTGTCATTGCGGTTTAGGTTGGCATCAAGAAAGAGGTCACTTGAAGAATCTGACTGAATCTTTTGTATTGCTGTAGGTGTGAAAGGGCGTTGGACATTTCGTTGTGCACACACTGAGATTACATTTTAGCCTCAGATGACACTGTTCAACTATTTCAGTGTCAGTTCATGTTGTTTCTATCAGAACTGACCACTATGGGCCCTGTCAGCTCTGTCAAATCGTCAGTCTATTCACTGTATAGTACACTCAGGTTTGTGAAGGGTAAACATGGCTGTGAGATAATAAAAGTGGGAATACAAGACCTGCCAAAGGAACAGCGCAAACAAATGAAAAACACAGAAGCGTTGCGTTTTAGCCTTGAGATCCTGTACAGGCATTATGAATGAAACCGAAAAACATGGCCAGCAAGTTAGCTGTGCTTTGATAGTGTCCTTTCGCTGGGAGAAGTCAGAAGTGTGAAAGGGATTATCTGTCTTGGATATATGAATATTTGGAACAGACTTTGGATGAAGAGGCGGTGGCAGTAATATTAATGGAAATGCTTACACTGCTACCTCTGTCACAGTCTGCTGACTGAACTTTGAATTTCTCATTGAACTCTGGCTAGCAGTCCCACAACTTTCCGCCCGTTTTTGTGCCAAGTGTTGTAAAACAGGGCTGTATCATTGCGTTATTAGCACTGGTTGAAAGGGCTGTGACTCCTGTTTTTAAAACTCTTTCTTCGCTAAGGTGTATCACACAAAGTGTGCCTCATGAACAAAATGTTTTGCTACAATGCTGTGTTATAGTGTGTCTAGGGTTTAAGTTCCTTGTTCATTGGTTGTACAAAACTAAGCAGCACAGCTCTGTTCCACTGCCATTTGAAAGTCCAGGTGTACTAATATAGGTGTGTATGCAAATGCAGTGTCACACAGCAGTGCCTTCTCATTTTTTGCTCGACAAGGTAGCATCTTCAGTTTCAGCAAATACAGAGACTTACACGTTGAAAAATCAGCATGGATGTCCATATACATTTGAAAAATCCATTTCTGCAATTTAGAAGTGTCTATGGTTACAGAAAACCATGTCTGTGAAATTTGTATTAAATGAGAAAAGTCACCCACTGTCTGTCATTTGTGCACAAAGTGCATTTGTTTTGCTTGTAATGGATTGGTCAGTGAAGAATTATGCACCTTTGAAACTTTGCCATTCGGTGGTCCATTCTATCACCCATATTACCACAAAATTTCAAAGCTGTAAGGTACTTGCATTTGGTTTTTATTTTTTCTTTTCTATGAAGAAATGTTCTTTTAAACCTATAAGAAAAAACCCACAGCCAGTATAGAGCATATTATGAGGGAAGCAATCATTGGGCAATTCAAAAAGAGTGAAAGATTTATTTTTCTTTCTGGAATTTTTGTTGTCTTTGGGCAGATTCAGTTTTAAGACTGTTCCTCTACAGACCCTCACCACCACTACCCTCACTGGAAAAGAACAGATTTCTGGGGGTCTTTAGAAACAGATTTTGCTGCATTTCCACTACATTTTGTTTTGTGTCAAAACACATTACAAAACCAGTGATCATATGGGAACCTTTTTATTAACCACTGGAATTACAGTGGTGTTTGCCATGGTTAACGACTCTGTCGTCACTGGTTACTGTTTGTGACAGAACAAGTTTAGGAATCACACATGCTAGATTAGATTAAATCAGCAGGTGCTTTGTCTGGTTCAAGATGAGCTGTGCATTAATGTCTGGCAGAGTTCACTTTTTTAAAACGTTGCAAACAATCAGATGGGAGACAGTTGCGATGGCAGATGAATATTCTTTCGTCTTGCCCTTGTCTCCATCCTTACATTGCAGATGTTATGATTTTCCTTCATTTTGAATAACTTTTTTGAGGGTATGTTTGGGAGAGAATGGAGTGGAATTTTGCATACCGTCAACACTCCTTTGTATAAAACAGATGTTTCTAAACAGAATGATACGTTCAGTTGAGATGGAGTTATCATTGAACAGTTCTATCAAAATCACCTGATTTATAGAACAGGACAGAACAGGACAGCACCTTTTTTTTTCATAGCACCTTTTTTTTGTCTTCATCACGTTGTATGTAACGTTGTTCTGCCCTGTTTCACAGCCATTGTTCACCAGCTACTGCCAGAGACAGTCAGTGTGCAGTATTGACTCTTGTCACACGGTCACCATGGACCTGCCTATACAGACCCTATCTCCTAGGATTCACCCTTGTCACACGGTCACCATGGACCTCCCTATACAGACCCTATCTCCTAGGATTCACCCTTGTCACACGGTCACCATAGACCTCCCTATACAGACCCTATTTCCTAGGATTCACCCTTGTCACACGGTCACCATAGACCTCCCTATACAGACCCGATCTCCTAGGATTCACCCTTGTCACACGGTCACCATGGACCTCCCTATACAGACCCGATCTCCTAGGATTCACCCTTGTCACACGGTCACCATGGACCTCCCTATACAGACCCTGTCTCCTAGGATTCACCCTTGTCACACGGTCACCATGGACCTCCCTATACAGACCCTGTCTCCTAGGATTCACCCTTGTCACACGGTCACCATGGACCTCCCTATACAGACCCTGTCTCCTAGGATTCACCCTTGTCACACGGTCACCATAGACCTCCCTATACAGACCCGTCTCCTAGGATTCACCCTTGTCACACGGTCACCATGGACCTCCCTATACAGACCCTATCTCCTAGGATTCACCCATGTCACACGGTCACCATGGACCTCCCTATACAGACCCTATCTCCTAGGATTCACCCTTGTCACACGGTCACCATGGACCTCCCTATACAGACCCTATCTCCTAGGATTCACCCTTGTCACACGGTCACCATGGACCTGCCTATACAGACCCTATCTCCTAGGATTCACTCTTGTCACACGGTCACCATGGACCTGCCTATACAGACCCTATCTCCTAGGATTCACCCATGTCACACGGTCACCATGGACCTCCCTATACAGACCCTATCTCCTAGGATTCACCCTTGTCACATGGTCACCATGGACCTCCCCATACAGACCCTATCTCCTAGGATTCACCCTCTTACATCCTTTGACAGCAGATGCTGTCTGAACTTGGCCAGTGGCTCCACGCTGACCCCCCTCACCAGCACTGCTTTGGGAAAAGGCCGTGTGTTTCTCTTCACTTATAACTTCTTTAGTACTAACCCAGTGCGCAAGGAAAAGTACAGATGTTCTGAAAGGAAAGTTATTTTTCTGAACCCTTTTGAAAGATAGAAATGTATCCAACATATCCAATGTCTCCAAAGATAGAAATGTCTCCAATCCGCTTCGATCAGGCCTCCATCCTGCAGCACGGCCTTGAAAATTAACATTTTCATTACTGTTAAATCAATCATTATGGAAATCATATTTAGAATCTTTATCGGTCCCAGTTTTTAGAGACAAACTGCAGCAAGAATAAACCAGTATTCTGTTGCCACAAGGAAGTTTGGTCAAACTTTCAGCCGTAAAGTGCACTGTTTCTGACCACTGACCAAACTGCTCAACACCACCTCTGCATATCATTGGAAAAGGGAAGTTGTTATTCAAAGTGGATTGACTAACACCCCTGCATCCCAGTGCAGCTGGTTTGTTGGTATTTGTCCAGCAGTGGATGTTGGTGACCGGTGGGTTTGGCGGATGCATTATTGTGCATCACAGAAATGACCCTCACTAATGACCAGGTTTAGCACTTACAATAAAATGGTCAGTGACTTTTTTTGTCTGGAACATTTTTGTTTTTGTCCAGGTTTGAGTAACTTCCCAATTGCAACTTTTTCTCTCTTTTAAAACACACACACACACACAAACTCCAAGTGCTCCCCACCCTCTTTTCCCTCCTCTCCCATTTTTAAAAAAAGATTTCTGGAGGTCTTTTGGGATAGATTCTGAAGTATTTAAGGGGAGAGCACTATTTTTTGTTCATTCCCTCGTGTCGTCACAGTGCATTTAGTTGTTGAAAACAGTGGCAGAAATTCATAGCTGTTTCATTGTGTCCTGCTGTGTTAATATCACTATTCGGTACCCCAAAATGTTCACCTGCGTGTTGTTCAGTCCTGTCGTTTATCTTGGGTTTAGATGCTGTTGCTGAGATTTTTTTGTTGTTCACGCTTGTGTGTGTGTGTGTGTGTGTGTGTGTGTGTGTGTGTGTGTGTGTGTGTTAGCACCAAGCTGATCCTTTGTGCTTTGTGTGGCTGAAGGTTTTGTCAGTTCATAGATGTCTGTACATTATCGCAGGTCTGGTCGGTTTTGTTGGTGTCTTTGTACAGAATTGCAGGTTTTGTCAGTTCATAGATGTCTGTACATTATCGCAGGTCTTGCCGGTTTTGTTGGTGTCTTTGTACATAATTGCAGGTCTTGCCGGTTTTGTTGGTGTCTTTGTACATAATTGCAGGTCTTGCCAGTTTTGTTGGTGTCTTTGTACAGAATTGCAGGTCTTGTCAGTTTGTAGGTGTCGGTGTCCAGCATTGTAGATATTGCCACTTTGTTGATGTCTTTGTTCAGGATTGTAACCATTGTCAGGAAGCAGATGTCATTGGTACCAAACAGTAGGTCTTGTCACCTGGTAAATGTCTTTTTACAGGATAATGTAGGTTTTCTCTGTCTGTGGGTGTTAGTGTCCGTAACTTAGATACTGTCACTTTGCAGATAAGATAAGATAAGATAATGTTGCTTATAGCCCAGCCGACCACAAAGGGCCACATCAGGGCTGTCACCACGTTAAAATCAACTGCCTTTGAACAGGTCTGGAGATCTTGTTAATCTATCAAGGTCTTCACACAGGATCAAGATCCTGTCACTGAACAGGATTGGAGGTCTTGTTAATCTGTAGAGGTCTTTGCACAGGATCAAGATCCTGTCATTGAACAGGATTGGAGGTCTTGTTAATCTGTAGAGGTCTTCACACAGGGTCAAGATCCTGTCACTGAACAGGATTGGAGGTCTTGTTAATCTGTAGAGGTCTTTGCACAGGGTCAAGATCCTGTCACTGAACAGGATTGGAGGTCTTGTTAATCTGTAGAGGTCTTTGCACAGGATCAAGATCCTGTCACTGAACAGGATTGGAGGTCTTGTTAATCTGTAGAGGTCTTTGCACAGGATCAAGATCCCGTCATTGAACAGGATTGGAGGTCTTGTTAATCTGTAGAGGTCTTTGCACAGGATCAGGGTCCAGTCGGTTTGTCGATGTCTTTCTTCAAGGTCTTGCTAGTTTGCAGATGTCTGTCTGTAGGATTACAGGTCTTGTAAGCACCAGTGTCAAGGGTTGTTAGTGTTGTCAGTTTGTTGACTTTGTGCAGTATTGATAGTGTTGTCAGGTTGTTGACTTTGTGCAGTATTGTTAGTGTTGTCAGTTTGTTGACTTTGTGCAGTATTGATAGTGTTGTCAGTTTGTTGACTTTGTGCAGTATTGATAGTGTTGTCAGTTGTTGACTTTGTGCAGTATTGTTAGTGTTGTCAGGTTGTTGACTTTGTGCAGTATTGTTAGTGTTGTCAGGTTGTTGACTTTGTACAGTATTGTTAGTGTTGTCAGTTTGTTGACTTTGTGCGGTATTGTTAGTGTTGTCATGTTGTTGACTTTGTGCAGTATTGTTAGTGTGCAGTATTATAGTGTTGTCAGTTTGTTGACTTTGTGCAGTATTGTTAGTGTTGTCAGTTTGACTTCGTGCAGTATTGTTAGTGTGCAGTATTGTTAGTGTTGTCAGTTTGTTGACTTTGTGCAGTATTGTGAGTGTTGTCAGTTTGTTGACTTTGTGCAGTATTGTTAGTGTTGCCATGTTGTTGACTTTGTGCAGTATTGTTAATGTCAGTTTGTTGACTTTGTGCAGTATTGTTAGTGTTGTCAGTTTGTTGACTTTGTGCAGTATTGTTAATGTTGTCAGTTTGACTTTGTGCAGTATTGTTGGTGTTGTCATTTTGTTGACTTTGTGCAGTATTGTTAATGTTGTCAGTTTGTTGACTTTGTGCAGTATTGTTAGTGTTGTCATGTTGCTGACTTTGTGCAGTATTGTTAGTGTTGTCAGTTTGACTTTGTGCAGTATTGTTAGTGTTGTCACTTTGTAGGTGACTGTGTTTGAGGTCTCACAATTTGTTGCAAATCAATCTACAGGATGGTAGGTCATGTCCTTTAAAAGTATGCCACTGTACAGGATGGTAGGTCTTGTCCTTTGAAAGTATGCCACTGTACAGGATGGTAGGTCTTGTCCTTTGAAAGTATGCCATTGTACAGGATGGTAGGTCTTGTCCTTTTAAAGTATGCCTTTGAACAGAATGGTAGGTCTTGTCCTTTAAAAGTATGCCATTGTACAGGATGGTAGGTCTTGTCCTTTAAAAGTATGCCATTGTACTGGATGGTAGGTCTTGTCCTTAAAAAGTATGCCGCTGTACAGGATGGTAGGTCTTGTCCTTAAAAAGTATGCCATTGTACTGGACTGTAGGTCTTGTCCTTTAAAAGTATGCCATTGTACAGGATGGTAGGTCTTGTCCTTTAAAAGTATGCCATTGTACAGGATGGTAGGTCTTGTCCTTTAAAAATATGCCGTTGTTCAGGATGGTAGGTCTTGTCCTTTAAAGGTATGCCATTGTACAGGATGGTAGGTCTTGTCCTTTAAAAGTATGCCATTGTACAGGATGGTAGGTCTTGTCCTTTAAAAGTATGCCATTGTACAGATTGGTAGGTCTTCTCCTTTAAAAGTATGCCATTGTACAGGATGGTAGGTCTTGTCCTTTAAAAGTATGCCATTGTACTGAACTGTAGGTCTTGTTGAAAGATATTGCCAGTTTGGAGTATGCCATTGCACTCAAATTTAGGTCTTGTCAGTCGGTAATATGCCATTGTACATCATTTAACGGTTTTGTCAGCTTGTAGTAAGCCATTGTAAAGGGTTGGTGGTTTTGTCGGTGTGTAGTATGCCATTGTACTTCACTTGAGGTCTTGCCAGTATGCCATTTTAAGGGATTGTAGGTCATGCCAGTTAATACATGCTATTGTACAGGATTGTAGGTCTTGCCAGTTTTTAGCATGTCATTGTACAGCATTTAAGATCTTCTCTGTTTTGTAGTATGCCATTGTACAAGATTGTAGGTCTTTCCAGTAGTAGTATGCCATTGAACAGCGTTTAAGATCTTGCCAATTCGTAGTAGGCCATTGTACTGCATTTAAGGTCTTGACAGTTTGCAGTATACTATTATAGAGGTTTGAAGATTCTGTTCAGTCTGACGGTGTCTTTGCAGAGGATTGTAGAAATTTCAGTTTGCAGAAATCTTTATAAAGGATTGTAGGTCTTTGCAGTGCATAGTTGCCTGTGGACATTCTTGGAGATTTTTTAGCCCTTCAAGTTGACTGCCACCGTTCAGCCCTCCCTGTCCATTTGTCTGTCTGTTGTATTCCTTCTGCCTGTTCTGTTTCCGTCTGCCTTGGCCAGTCTTTGTCTCAGCCACCACTTACATGCCTTACAAAGCTAAACAAAGGCTCAGCCACCACTTACATGCCTTACAAAGCTAAACAAAGGCTCAGCCACCACTTACATGCCTTACAAAGCTAAACAAAGGCTCAGCCACCACTTGCATGCCTTACAAAGCTAAACAAAGGCTCAGCCACCACTTGCATGCCTTACAAAGCTAAACAAAGGCTCAGCCACCACTTACATGCCTTACAAAGCTAAACAAAGGCTCAGCCACCACTTACATGCCTTACAAAGCTAAACAAAGGCTTATCAAGTACAGAGCGTCCTAAAATAGGCTTCACATGTTATCGGATATTATAAATGACTAGTCGACTATGTGTAAAAGAAAAAATTTTTTGTCCGAGAGCGAGACAGTCTTTAGGATTAAGTTGCAATTATTAAAACTGCTTGCTTGAAACCTTTGTCACCAGTCGTCCTCCACAGATTTTTGTCTCTCTGGGGTGTGAAAATGAACCATGCAGTTTCGCCATTTTGTTTTCCGTGCTAACCTTTGTCCTCCACTGTGGTGTGTGTACCTTGTTATCTTGTCAAGTTAGTCAACCGTATGATGCGTCTGTCCAAATGCAGAATGTTTGGGCTACAACAAACAAACAAAAAGCTGTGGATATTGTCTTCTGTTGTTAACACTACTAACATGTCATGGAGTCCAAGTTGATGGTAGTGGAGTTTTCCCACCCTAGACAATCTGTTCAGATTTGTGTTGTGTGTGAGATGTTCACCTTGTCCTTCCACCATCTCACGTTACTTTTTTTTTTCGTTGGTCACTGCTTTTGTGCCTGAAGGGTTGTGTGTTGTGTGTGTGCTTAGCTGCTTCCGTGGTGCAAACAGTCCAACGCTTTCAGCGCAGTCCTAGACGTGTGGTGCTGCGTGGTAAGGCTTACAGACCCTCTGTGTGCTCAATCGTTACCACCTTTTTTTCTCTGTGGTCCTTTCTGATTGCCTTTGCCAGTGTTTTTATTCCGCCAGTGACGTGGGCACAGCTCGGTTTTCACTGCAGCACGCTTGTAACATGCATGGTTTCAAGTGTCCATCCTCGTTTGCAAAGTTCTTTGTGCTCCGTATGTTAGTGTGTGTTTGTATGTGTGTGTGTGTGTGTGTGTGTGTGTGTTTGTGAAGTGTTTGTTTTGAATTGTTTAGTAAGGAATGGGAAGAGACAGAAGAAGGAAGGGAAGGATTCTTTAGTCTCTCAAAAAAGGGGCATGTATGGTTGACTCTGAACATCTCTGTCTGTGTGTGCATACATGTGCATGCATTGTGCAGGAAAGGAGATGAATTATTTTATCTTGCATATGTTACTAACAAAGTGGAGTCGTGATATTGTGACGAAAACTTTTTTTTCTAAATCCTTTCAGCGTTGCAGATTTTATTGTAATGAATTTTGTTTTATTTTTTCACAACAGTACATGAAGGGGGGAAGGGGGGGGGGGGGGGCAGTGAGTGTGGAAGGGAGGGAGGATGCAGGAGATAAAAAAGGGGAGAGAAGGGGGTGTATTTAGAGGGGAAGTGCACATGCATGGATGAGTTTTGTCATCTTTTTATTGACTTCATTTCCTTCATTCAGAATTTTTCACAAACTCTGTTCATTTATAAGTAAATTAAATGAAAACGCATGAACAAATGAGAAAAAAAAGACTCTAGTGGGCAAGAAATGGGACAGAAATTGTTGAATGTTTAATGTCTCTTACCACGCTTTGTGAAGATGTTTCCAGCACTTACCCAATGATATACAGGCCTTCATCTAATTTTGTACTGCTGATGAGAGAGGTGGCAAAAGAAAGTTGAATCATTGGAGTTATCCTTAGGCCTTTGGGAATGAAAATGAACTCCCAAAGTAGATGGCAGGGGGAGGGGGGTGGGGGGGGTCTGTCCATTGACTGCTCCCTGTCCATGGATGAGTAATAAGTAACTGTCACGAGGTGGGTCCCCCCCCCCCCCCCCCCCCCCCCAACTTGTTTAGGTCTAGTTTGAAAAAAAAGTGAATGTTATAAGAATGATCTGAGTTTTTCATGGAGAAACACAGAAAAGAAGAAGAATCTGTTTGTCTAGAACCTTTTCTGAGACCATCACCTTGTTTGAGCAATGTTTAGACAGCTTAAGCACTGGGAGTGAGCAGTTGTAAGTGTCCTCCATTCCCATTCAGACTCCAGGTGTGTGAACACCATGTCCTCAGGAGCTGAAGGCTGAGGAGTGGTACATCTCATCATTCCAGACTTCAGCCCCAGTTAGCCAGCTGGGGTTCTTGGCTGTCACTGCACAACCAGAACAGAGATAAACTCTTTTTCCATCAGGAAGGGTGCTTTTGTGTGTAAACAAAACACTGCAGATCTGGAAACCACTTAACTTTTTACCAGAGTTAGGTTTTGGTGTGCCTCTTTAGCACTGCCTGTGTCAGTGAATTTGGAATCTTTCTTTTTATTTTTCTTCTTTTCTTTTTTTTTTTTTTTAATTCATGTTACAATAATCAATCTGGATGGAGATGACACTAATGATGCGATGGACATCCACTTTGGATTAAGTTGACATGACGAAACAATCCTGCCCATTTTCTTTCATGATGTATCAAGCAGATCAGGGAGATCCAGATGTGTGTTGTGATTGTCAGAAAGCTGAGCAGTCCTTTTAGAGAGACCTGTTTTATGAAGCGGAATAAACTCAGCTTGGGAGATCAGTGTCTTCCCAGTTCAGCCCACAGCTCAAGCAGCGGTGTGTAGGGGTCGGTGCAGTGAGTGTCCGCACCATTTCCATGGAGGGAGACTGCATGTCTGGAACTCCTGTAGACACTGACACCTCAGTCACTAAAGGACACAACATTACATGGCATCAATGCATGGAATCAAACACAACACTACATGGCATCAATGCATGGAATCAACACAACACTACATGGCATCAATGCATGGAATCAACACAACACTACATGGCATCAATGCATGGAATCAAACACAACACACAACACTACATAGCATCAATGCATGGAATCAACACAACACTACATGGCATCAATGCATGGAATCAACACAACACTACATGGCATCAATGCATGGAATCAAACACAACACTACATGGCATCAATGCATGGAATCAAACACAACACTACATGGCATCAATGCGTGGAATCAACACAACACTACATGGCATCAATGCATGGAATCAACACAACACACAACACTACATGGCATCAATGCATGGAATCAACACAACACTACATGGCATCAATGCATGGAATCAACACAACACTACATGGCATCAGTGCATGGAATCAAACACAACACTACATGGCATCAATGCATGGATCAAACACAACACTACATGGCATCAATGCATGGAATCAACACAACACTACATGGCATCAATGCATGGAATCAAACACAACACTACATGGCATCAATGCATGGAATCAACACAACACTACATGGCATCAATGCATGGAATCAACACAAGACTACATGGCATCAATGCATGGAATCAAACACAACACTACATGGCATCAATGCATGGAATCAAACACAACACACAACACTACATGGCATCAATGCATGGAATCAAACACAACACACAACACTACATGGCATCAATGCATGGAATCAAACACAACACTACATGGCATCAATGCATGGAATCAAACACAACACTACACTGCATCAATGCATGGAATCAAACACAACACTACATGGCATCAATGCATGGAATCAAACACAACACTACATGGCATCAATGCATGGAATCAAACACAACACTACATGGCATCGATGCATGGAATCAAACACAACACTACATGGCATCAATGCATGGAATCAAACACAACACTACATGGCATCAATGCATGGAATCAAACACAACACTACATGGCATCAATGCATGGAATCAACACAAGACTACATGGCATCAATGCATGGAATCAAAACACAACACTACATGGCATCAATGCATGGAATCAAGCACAACACTACATGGCATCAATGCATGGAATCAAACACAACACACAACATTACATGGCAATCAATGCATGGAATAAACACAACACTACATGGCATCAATGCATGGAATCAAACACAACACTACATGGCATCAATGCATGGAATCAACACAACACTACATGGCATCAATGCATGGAATCAAACACAAACGCACAACACTACATGGCATCAATGCATGGAATCAACACAACACTACATGGCATCAATGCATGGAATCAAACACAACACTACATGGCATCAATGCGTGGAATCAACACAACACTACATGGCATCAATGCATGGAATCAAACACAACACTACATGACATCAATGCATGGAATCAAAGTGGGATAAAGAGGAGTTCATGTTGCTGGTCACGCAGCTTAGGAATAGGAAAAAAATACACAGGTTGGTCATCAATTGGCTGGGATACACAGGTTGGTTGTCAATTGGCTGGGATACACATGTTGGTCGTCAATTGGCTAGGATGCACATGTTGGTCATCAATTTGCTGGGCTGTGAATGTACCCTAGCCCTGCCCAGTGTGGTGAACACAAAAGAAAGACAGATAGAGAAGAACAGAAGAGTTTGAACAGAAAAAAGCAAAGAGAAGGGCTGGGGAGCAGGGGGCTTCAGCAGCAGAGCAGTGGATACCTCATCCAGCACAGCTGTAGAGAAGGGCTGGGGAGCAGGGGGCTTCAGCAGCAGAGCAGTGGATACCTCATCCACCACAGCTGTAGAGAAGGGCTGGGGAGGAGTGGGCTTCAGCAGCAGAGCAGTGGATACCTCATCCAGCACAGCTGTAGAGAAGGGCTGGGGAGCAGTGGATATCTCATCCACCACAGCTCTGTACTCACACAGTGCGCCGACTTCTTCACTGTCTGGTCTGGCAGTGAGCTGCTCTACATAGGGATTGAACCAGCAGCTTTTTGAAAAGTGAAGATGTGGTGTTAACCACCATGCCACAGCAGTTTTGGTTGTTGGTGTGAGTTTGTTGGGACTGACTGCAGACCATTTGATGCAGAAGTGCCAAGTGCTGTGTTCGTTGTAGTCAAGTTCAGCAGTTTCTGACTGTGTTTGTTTGTGGTTCACTTTCAGTGTGTGTTTGACAGAGTTGTAATGAAAAGATCAGTGATGTTGCACAAGGTGTTTTTGTACAGTAGATTGCTTGATTTGTTCACTTTGTTTCTTGATTTATTTGATAACGATTTTCATTCAGTAAGTGTGCAGTTGTATACCAGTGATTACCCTGTGTTGCAGCCCTGAGACATAGCCCTCACCTTGCCATGACCTCACTTTATGTGTCGCTTGGCATGCAGTTTGGTCAGCTGGATGCAACTTCTTTTTTGTGTGACGCAATCCTTGGCATCAATTCAGTCACAATCATTGGCACCGATTCCGTTCATATATTAACATTTCAGAAGCCTTTCCTGGACCATGCATTTTATTCCATGCACTTTTTTTTTCCTGCAAAAAGGATGCTGGGTGTGTCATTTTCATTGTTGCATGTTTCTCCTTTTTTTCCCCCTAATACATGCTGTTTGCACTTTTGAAATAAAAGAATATGCACAAATTCAAGGAACACATATCATAAAGATATATATAAAGATATATAAATACCCAATACAATATAATAATAATAATAATAAAGATATATATGAAAGTTGTGACTGAAATGGAAAACAACTGCAGGAGGGGGGCATGCAGTCAAATGGTTCAGCTTTTGGCTGAAGAGCTGACAGTTGTCAGCTTGAACCACTTGTGACATCATCAGATTTGTTACTGCTTGAAAATTCTTTCAGTCCACTCAGCAGGAAATGGGTGTCTGATTCAGTTCAGGGGATTTTTGAAGGCAGGAGAATGAGGGGGCTGTGCTCCTTCCTGAATGCAGTGCCCGGGACACAATGAATCTGACGGTGTTCATACATCTAGTAGACTGTGGGATTGACATCTTTTAGCCATAGGTTAATACCTGAACCGTTTAAAGGCTTAATGATTAAGAAACAGGGAGCAAAATCTTTCCTTGTCAATTTCTGTTGGAATAAGATTGTGGGGGATGATTTTATAGTGAGCTGTTTTCTATTGAGATGGGTGTGTGTTGAACAGCTTCATAATAGTAAAGTTAGTATCTTTTTTTGGTTTGGCTCATTTCCTTTGATGATAGACTGTTGCAATGCCCCCATCCCTGATAGCTTTGGAATACATTCCTTTATTCTGTCTGCACCCTACTTTTATTCAGCATACAAACATGCTCATATGTTGTCCTTGGGAGGCAAACTTATTTTGTCTACATTTATCAGCCATTTCAGCATCCATTTAACATACAACAACAGGACCCAGTGTTGGTGTCATATTCTGCATGTAATTTGACATACCAGATAGTGACATGATATGGCATGAAATGAAATTCTGACACTGAGATATTCTTTCTGTACTTTTGTTTAAATTTAATATTGCCTTCTTCCATACAGATGTGTATTTTGCTGTAGTGGTGTTCCCATTGCTTGATTCATCTGCTATTGAGACATTAAACACAAAGCAATCTACATACACATGCACAAACACTGCATCATGGATGAATATGCACAGCATGAAAGCGCGCGCACACGCACACACACACACACACACACACACACACACACACACACACACACACACACACACACACACACACAAACACACACACATGAGTACACACAGACACACACAGACACACACACACACACACACACACACACACACACACACACACACTCTACCCCCGAACCTCACATACCACACCATACAACACATAAACATGCACACAGACAGACACACACAGACGTGCACACAGACACACACACACAGACACACACACACACAGAAACACACACACACACACACACACACACACACACACACACACACATGCACACACGCATACACCTACACATGTGCACACACACACACACATGCACACACACAAACACATACACACGTACGCATGCAAGCACGTGTGCGCACGCACATGCACATACACACACACACACACACACACACACACAGTGTTTTCAGTTTCATCACGGAATTTTCTCCACATGGGGACTAGATCATGTGAGCTCTACCACATCTGCTTACTCCAGAGACCAGTCTATAGGGGTGACAGTTAGATAAATAGATAAATACTGTACTAATAAAAGATGTGGTAAGGTTGTTCTGGCAGGTCAGTTAGATAAATAGATAAATACTTTACTAACAAAAGATGTGGTAAGGTTGTTCTGGCAGGTCAGTTAGATAAATAGATAAATACTGTACTAACAACATATTTGGTAAGGTTGTTCTGGCAGGTCATTTAGATAAATAGATATATACTGTACTAACAACAGATGTGGTAAGGTTGTTCTGGCAGGTCAGTTAGATAAATAGATAAATACTGTACTAACAAGAGATGTGGTAAGGTTGTTCTGGCAGGTCAGTTAGATAAATAGATAAATACTGTACTAACAAGAGATGTGGTAAGGTTGTTCTGGCAGGACAGTTAGATAAATAGATAAATACTGTACTAACAACAGATGTGGTAGGTTGTTCTGGCAGATGGTATCCTTGTTTGTGTTCTGAAAGATCCATTTTCATTGCTGTGTTCAGACAGACAAGATCTGTTGTAATATTTTGGCAGTGGGTATCCATTGTTCTGCAGATGAAATCCATTGTGTTGAGACAAACAGCATCCACCGTTGTTTCTGGCAGGCAATATCTGTGTTTGTGTTCAGACAGACAGCATCTGTCATTGACCTTTAACTGACAAAATTCATTGTATTCTGACAGATGATATCTGTTGTGTTCAGACAGTATCTTCTGGTGTGTTGTCATGGACAATATCGATTATGTTTTGACAACAATATCCATTGTTATGTTATTACAGACAATATCCATTGTTATTACCGGTATGTTATTACAGACAATATCCATTGTTATGTTGTTACAGACAGTATCCATTGTTATGTTATTACAGACAATTGTTATGTTGTTACAGACAATATCCATTGTTATGTTGTCACAGACAATATCCATTATGTTGTTACAGACAATATCCATTGTTATGTTATTACAGACAATATCCATTGTTATGTTGTTACAGACAATATCCATTGTTATGTTGTTACAGACAATATCCATTTTGTGTTCTGACCAACAATACCATTTGATATGTTCCTGTTTCAGATTATGGGATTGATGCCATCCCTGATCGTCACGGAGATCGAGATCATGGAGATCATCGTCATTCAGACCGCCACCCCAACCTGACCATTCGACCACCGGCTGACCATCAGTCCCTTTCTCGCAAGCAAGTGTCCGGCAAAATAGAGGTAAGACAAAGTAGGGGCGGAACAAAAGAT
>CM065742.1:1580962-1608462 GCA_033310375.1 Conus canariensis | reverse complement strand
GTAGTCTGTGCCAAGACCTGATAGGGGTGTGTGATGTGTAGTCTGTGCCAAGACCTGATAGGGGTGTGTGATGTGTAGTCTGTGCCAAGACCTGATAGGGGTGTGTGATGTGTAGTCTGTGCCAAGACCTGATAGGGGTGTGTGATGTGTAGTCTGTGCCAAGACCTGACAGGGGTGTGTGATGTGTAGTCTGTGCCAAGACCTGATAGGGGTGTGTGATGTGGGTTTCAGATCAAGCTGTGGTACGATGTACAGAGCCAGCAGCTGATTGTCACCATCATTAGTGCCATTGAACTGTCTCTGACTGACGAGGGGAAATTCCGCAATCCGTACTGCAAGCTGTACCTCCTGCCGGACCGCAGGTAAAGCCCTGTTTGACTGCAGGATAGGTTTGTGTGTGTCAGCGTGTTTGTGTGTGTGTGTGTGTGTGTGTGTGTGTGTGTGTGTGTGTGTGTGTGTGTGTGTGTGTGTGTGTGAGTGTGCCTGTGTGTATGATTATGCATGTCCACACACCAAAGGGAATGTGCCTGTGTGTGTTCGTGTGTTTGTGTGTCTGGTTAATAGGATGAACATGTAGTTTTGTGTCTGCAGCTGTGCGTGCATGTATGTGCACATTTGTGTGTGTGGGTGTGATAATGGGTGTGCATGTATGCTGGTTTATGGCTTGCCTACCCTTTGCTTTTAATTGCATGACCTTTTTGTTTGTGGTGTCAGGTATTTGACTTGTGTATATTTTGATGATCCCAGGATTATAGAGTAGAAAGGGTCAGCATGGTCAGAGAGCTGTTTGGGTGTGTGCAAAGGGAAAAAGTAACTAAAAAGTCTCCTTCAATGGAAATGAGTTTAGACTTTGTTGGACAGAGTCTGCTTTCTTGATTTATGAGTAATAATATTTCATTCGGTACAGTAATAGTCAAGTACACAGCACTTCAGAACTCAATATGTAAAATGTTGAAGTTAGAGATTGGTCCAATAGATTTGACAGACTGTTCCACATGGTGCCAGGCTCAGTAGGTCCAGTACTGCCACAGAGCATCACCAGCAAACACTGGGTTTTCAGCTCAACAAATGGATTCTGGCTTTTCGTGGTGGCTGTCTGTAGATTGTCGCCACACAAGGATTTGTGCAAAAAAGATTGTGGATCCCTGAGTTCAACTGAGAAAGAAACAAGGGATCCCCTGAAATCACGATCCAGCCACACAAAGCAATAGTTCTTTCAGTGAAGAGCCTCTGCAGTGGTTTACTTGAGTGAACTTCTCAGGACTTTTAACCACTTTCAATGGAAACTGTTCTTTTAAGGTGTCTGAAAAATGAACTGTCTTGTTTGGGAAATAATTTGCAGGGCATGGAGTACCTCTTGTTCCACTGTTGTCCTTGCACTGTTTGTGTAAGTTGAAAACAATTTACAGTGTTTCCAAAGGGAACAAAGGTACTTTCAGCTCATTCCAGCCTGTGCTTCAGCAGTGCTCACCTGCTGCTGAACAACATCACAAACTGCACTGTGGTTTTGGTTCAGTCTAAAACTGATTTAGTCAAACTGGCTTGATTTCGTAACTAAGCGGGCTATGGTACTAGAATTTGACACAGTTTGAAATGAAGATTTGTCACATCAAAGTTTTGAAGTCGTTGAACTCAAACGCCATCAGCTGGTTACATTGAAACGTGGAGTTAAGTAGAAAAGAGAAAATAATGTTTTGATTTTGTCAAAGCATTGAAAGTTCAAGGGTGCATACTATTAAGTGAATCTATATACATTGCAAAACAATGATCTGTAATAACTGCATCGCATTTCTTGCATCTAAGTTGAATAGTTTTCAAGATATTTGACTTGAAGTGAAGAACCCCATCTCTTCTTTTTGAAAATAAAACAACGTGTGAATTTGGCAAAGCATTCCTTTAAAAACTGAAACAATATGTGAATTTGGCAAAGTGTCAATAGTCTGAAAGAACATCATATTAGATGAAATTTTAATATGTTGCTGAATAATTGTTTGATAATTACCATGTAGTTTCTTAGGTACTAGAGTTTAGTGAAGTACACCACTGCAAACTAGCCAGGCAGCAGAGGCTGTGTGGGCTGTAGGAGCAGCAGGGTTGAGAGGGTTAAAAAGTGAAAGAAGCTGAAGGTGACCCAGTCAGAATTATGTGGTGGAGTGTCAGACGAGATGGGATTCAGTGTCTTGTCTCACTGATGGTGGAGATGCCTTTGAATGATCTGCATAGAATCAGTGACATGTCAGTCATCCTGATGATAAAGAGATGGGATTCAGTGTCTGGTCTGACTGATAGTTGAGATGCCTTTGAATGATCTGCATAGAATCAGTGACATGGGATTCAGTGTCTGGTCTGACTGATGGTTGAGATGCCTTTGAATGATCTGCTTAGAATCAGTGACATATCAGTCATCCTGATGATGAAGAGATGGGATTCAGTGTCTGGTCTGACTGATAGTTGAGATGCCTTTGAATGATCTGCATAGAATCAGTGACATGGGATTCAGTGTCTAGTCTGACTGATGGTTGAGATGCCTTTGAATGATCTGCATAGAATCAGTGACATGTCAGTCATCCTGATGATGAAGAGATGGGATTCAGTGTCTTGTCTGACTGATAGTTGAGATGCCTTTGAATGATCTGCATAGAATCAGTGACATGGGATTCAGTGTCTGGTCTGACTGATGGTTGAGATGCCTTTGAATGATCTGCATAGAATCAGTGACACATCAGTCATCCTGATGATAAAGAGATGGGATTCAGTGTCTGGTCTCACTGATGGTTGAGATGCCTTTGAATGATCTGCATAGAATCAGTGACATGTCAGTCATCATGATGATAAAGAGATGGGATTCAGTGTCTGGTCTCACTGATGGTTGAGATGCCTTTGAATGATCTGCATAGAATCAGTGACATGGGATTCAGTGTCTGGTCTGACTGATGGTTGAGATGCCTTTGAATGATCTGCATAGAATCAGTGACATGGGATTCAGTGTCTGGTCTGACTGATGGTTGAGATGCCTTTGAATGATCTGCATAGAATCAGTGACATGTCAGTCATCATGATGATAAAGAGATGGGATTCAGTGTCTGGTCTCACTGATGGTTGAGATGCCTTTGAATGATCTGCATAGAATCAGTGACATGGGATTCAGTGTCTGGTCTGACTGATGGTTGAGATGCCTTTGAATGATCTGCATAGAATCAGTGACATGGGATTCAGTGTCTGGTCTCACTCATAGTTGAGATGCCTTTGAATGATCTGCATAGAATCAGTGACATGTCAGTCATCCTGATGATAAAGAGATGGGATTCAGTGTCTTGTCTGACTGATGGTTGAGATGCCTTTGAATGATCTGCATAGAATCAGTGACATATCAGTCATCCTGATGATAAAGTTTGTCATGACGGGTACTTAAGCGGTATAAAGATGACATTAGGGAATGCCTGTGTTGTTAAAAGGAAAGTAATACATAACATGTGCACACATACACAAGTGCATGCACACGCACATTTAAACACACACACAACACACTATTTTTTGTCTACTTTTTGTGTGTGATAGAATGAAACCCTATTTACCTGCTTGGTTGTTGAACACTGAACCGTCGATGCCAGTCTTTGAAGACGTCATCTCTAACGAATCAAACACTTTTGAAGTTGTTCAAGGACTGATTAAGAGCCCAGTTGGACATTTACTTTAACGCCTATGTTATTTTCCCCATCTTGATGTTAGTTGCTTATTTAGTGTTTCAAAGTTTGGATTCAGTTATGTTTTTTTTTTTGTTTTTTTTTGTTTGTTTTTTTAAATCTAGGCCTAATTGCATTACATACCTACGTACGCCCAAAATCAACACCAACCGTTCGCATGCACACATTCCAAAACACCACATGCACACACACATAACACTTACATACTGTCTAAGATCACTGTTAGGTGGATAGACGTTAAATTAAAGAACGAACGAACACAACACACACACACACACACACACACACACACACACACACACACACACACACACACACACACACACACACACACACACACACACACACACACACACACACAGAGTCTCTAGTTGTTGATAGTGGATCACTAATACACATTTAAGTAGCAACATTGATGAAAATCAGCCTGATATGCTGAAGTGTGTCAGACTAAGAATCAAAACCAAAAGAAAAGAGGTGAAAAAAGGCAGAGAAAAAACAAAGCCGAGAAAAAAAAAAAAAAGAGGGGAGCAAAATACAATGGTTGGATTTTTGACACTGAAGAAAAACATGTACAGAACTAAAGAAGCAAAAAAAAAAAAAAAGGTTGTGTGAATCATATGCAGATGAACCAACCCCCCCCCCCCCCCCCCCCCCCCCACCACCAAAATTATGGGATCCAGTGCACCACTATGAGAGTTGTGCCTGTGTTTGGTGCAGTGAAAAGAGCAAGCGTCGCACAAAGACCATGGCCAACACCACAGAGCCCACCTGGAACCAGACCTTCATCTACTGCCCGGTCAAAGAGCTGGACCTCAGGGAACGCATGCTGGAGATCACTGTTTGGGACTACGACAGGATAGGAGCCTCTGAGTTTTTAGGAGAGGTGAGGCCTCTTAACTTGATGAGAATAAGTATCTTCTATAGAGCTTGCCATGCCCCAAGGTACAGTACATTAGTGAAGCATACAATCACACACCAGCAACAAATTCAGAGGGAATACACTCACAAAAGAAGAAAAAAAAATACTGTCCTATTTTTTATCATAATAGTAATTATAATGATTATTTATGGCGCTTAATCTTACTTAAGCCCTAAGTGCTTACAAATACAGAAAAGATTAAACAAAACATGAATGAGACTAAGATGAATATAAATATTGCAATAAGTATCATGCACCTACAAACAAGAGCGCATATTGACACACACTCACACACCCACACAAAACACACACACACACACAACACACGATCCCACATACACTGTCTCACAACAACGCACACAACAGTATGCACGCACACACACACACACACACACACACACACACACACACACACACACACACACACACACACACACACATGCGTGCACACACACACACACACACACACACACACAGAGACTCTCTCTCTCTCACTCACACACACACACACACACACACACACACACACACACACACACACACACACACTTGTCACAGAATTAATTTGATGGGGAAGGGGAAGGGGAAGAAAGAACTGCTATTGACAGGTGAAGAAGTTTGTTTAAGAGACGCCTTGAAGGAAAACAGAGAGTTTGAACTACGCAAAGATATTGGGATTTTATTCCAAGAAACCGGACCCTGAAAAGAACAAGAGGGATGGCCATAGGTTATTACTGCTAAGTGAGTTTGTATGGCCCCTCATTGTTCTGTTGATATAGCAATGGCCATAGGTTATTACTGCTAAGTGATATTGTATGGCCCCTCATTGTTCTGTTGGTATAGCAATGGCGATAGGTTATTACTGCTAAGTGATTTTGTATGGCCCCTCATTGTTCTGTTGGTATAGCGATGGCCATAGGTTATTACTGCTAAGTGATTTTGTATGGCCCCTCATTGTTCTGTTGGCATAGCGATGGCCATAGGTTATGACTTCTAAGTGATTTTGTATGGCCCCTCCTTTTTCTGTTGGCATAGCGATGGCCATAGGTTATGACGCTAAGTGATTTTGTATGGCCCCTCCTTTTTCTGTTGCTATGAACCAGCTGCAGTCAGGCTGCATGGCAAGCACAAGTGTCATTCGCTCTCTTCGCAGCAAGCCAGGCCCCAGTCCTGTCTAGGCATGGTGGCCATGGCAAGCACAAGTGTCATTCACTCCCTTAGCAGCAAGCCAGGCCCCAGTCCTGTCTAGGCATGGTGGCCATGGCAAGCACAAGTGTCATTCACTCCCTTCGCAGCAAGCCAGGCCCCAGTCCTGTCTAGGCATGGTGGCCATGGCAAGCACAAGTGTCATTCACTCCCTTCGCAGCAAGCCAGGCCCCAGTCCTGTCTAGGCATGGTGGCCAGGTTCTTACCATCACTTGATCTCCGCGAGAGAATGGAAAAGCAACAAACAAACAAAACGACAAGCCCTAACCCTTCCCCCTTTTGCCCGTCCCCTTCCGGCCTAGCTCTTTCTCACACTGAGCCAGTGAAGGTCTGAACTCGTCCACTGATTGATCTGACAGGGTCTACTTGGCTGTTCCGTACACTGAGCCAGTGAAGGTCTGAACTCATCCACTGATCGATCTGAAGGGTCTACTTGGCTGTTCCGTACACTGAGCCAGTGAAGGTCTGAACTCATCCACTGATCGATCTGACAGGGTCTACTTGGCTGTTCCATACAATCACTGGTGTGGGGAAGAAGCTGTTACTGTGTGTGATGTTATCTTTGTTGTTGTTGTTATCAGCCAAACTGAATTGCAGAACATAATGAAGGTGATCCAAATGGTTGATGACTGGGTGTGTACAGGTGGTGATTGAAGACTGGGTGTGTGCAGGTGGTGATTGAGGACTAGGTGTGTACAGGTGGTGATTGAGGACTGGGTGTGTACAGGTGGTGATTGAGGACTAGGTGTGTACAGGTGGTGATTGATGACTGGGTGTGTACAGGTGGTGATTGAGGACTGGGTGTGTACATATGGTGATTGATGACTAGGTGTGTACAGGTGGTGATTGAGGACTGGGTGTGTACAGGTGGTGATTGAGGACTGGGTGTGTACAGGTGGTGATTGAAGACTGGGTGTGTACAGGTTGTGATTGAGGACTGGGTGTGTATAGGTGGTGATTGAGGATTGGATGTGTACAGGTGGTGATTGATCTGTCGGCCACCAAGCTGAATGATGAACCCTACTGGTATCAGTTAGGTCACCATGATGATGCCAGTATTCCATTGCCTGCCTCCTCCCCTCGCACGGTCAGTGTGTGTGTGTGTGTGTGTGTGTGTGTGTGTGTGTGTGTGTGGGTGGGTGTGTGCACGCACACACGAGAGTGCATAAGTCTCTGTGTGTTTAATAACTTTTGAAGTGTTATGTCTGCATAGTAATAAGTGTCTATATTTGGATGTAGTGGAAAAATGAACATTTCCGGAAACCAGATGGCTGTTTTGAATCGGCATTTATGTGCCCTTAAATGCCAGCATCACAATCTATGTGAAACAATTTCCCGTGATCTACAAAAAGGTTAATTTTGAAGATGTTTCAGTAAAATGTAAAGCTTTGTATGATTGTCCATCTGTTTGTCTCTCTCTGTCCATCTGTCTTTCTGTCTGTCTGTCTGTCTGTCTGTCTGTCTGTCTGTCTCTCTCTCTCTCTCTCTCTCTCTCTCTCTCTCTCTCCTTCATTCAATACAATAACTGACATCTTGTCATTAGTGCTGACAGGGATGGATGAGTTTGTTTTTTTTTCAGAACATAAATAGTTGTTTTTTTTTGTGTGTAAATTTTACTTTTCTAAGAATCGCATGTTTAAATCTTAAATAATTCTTCACCAGTTTCCATATTTGGGGGGAGAAAATGGTGAAAAAGGAAGTCATTGTTGTGACATTGTGATGCCCTGGCTGACATCACCATGTTCATAGGTGACGGTGTGTCTGTTCACAGAAGGTGAGCCAAGATCCATACGACATCAGGAAGAGTCATCTCTCCCCGCCAGTGTCAGCGCGTGGACTGAGTGACAGTGACATGTCGGAAATGGATTTTGATGATGGCATTGGCGTTGTGTCAGGTTAGTTTTGCTTTCATTCTGCTTGTGCCACTTTACCAGAGTTAGTTGTAAAGGTGAAACCGATTCTTGAAATGCGTCAGACATTTTTGTTGTTGTTGTTATTTTGGGTCCACATGTTTGTCAGGTGTGTCTTATTTATGAGAACAAATTCTAATCTGCAGACATCCAGACAATGAGCTGTCACTTTGGTTTGATCTGCTGGCAGGGTCTGCTTCTAGGGAACTGATGATTGAGGCTGATGATAGACTGATTTGTGAATACCATCATGGGATGTCTTTTTTCTTTTTATCCTGCTCTATGTACATGAAGCAGATTGTAGCCACTTAGCAGATGGGTCACAGCACATTATTTCTTTGAGTCTCCTTGCTTTTTGTCCTTGACTTATTGGGGTCTGTACTCAAGGGCCCTAACCAGTTAGCATAAGATGTCTTGTGACCTGAGTTGTTGTAGCAGTGAGGCTGGACAGTCACTGCTAAAGCCAGGCTGAATCTCTGCCATTCAGAAACTCTCATATTGATTTGAGAGAGCACAGAAACAACATCTGTTTATCGTTTACTTTCTTTGGTTTATTTTTTGCTTCCTTCATTTCTTTCTAAGATTTCATAACTTGTTATTTCAGTTAAAAATAATCAGACTGAAAGCACACACACACACACACACACACACACACACACACACACACACACACACACACACACACACACACACACACACACACACACACACACACACACACACACACACACACACAGACACACACACACACACACACACTCTCTCTCTCTCTCTCTCTCTCTCTCTCTCTCTCTCTTCTCTCTTTCTCTCTCTCTCTCTCTCTCTCTCTCTCCCTCTCTCTCTCTCTCTCTCTCTCTCTCTCTCTCTCTCTCACTCACATGCTCACACACAAGAAGACAAGTTGTTTCTTTTTTTTTCTGAAGTATTGTTTTTTTAGTGTAGAGCTTCAGAAGGGAGTTGTAGAATGTTGCGTCTAGTCTACCATGTATGCTGTTAGCTTGGTATTGCTTTGTTTGGAAGACCTTTGTTTTCCAGTTTCTCTCTATCCCCCGTCCCTCTTTCTCTCTTCCAGTACTGACGCTAACAGGTCCACGCGAATTTGAAGGGACTGATGACAGGCCCTCAGCATTGCAATGAGGCTGGAAGAAAATTAAATTGGTTCATGACTCATTTACAACATCATAGTTATCATCCTGAAAGTAGCCTTTGTTGAGACCTGAAAGCAACCTCTCAGTCTGTTTCTGTGTGTCCAGGTGGTTTTATACACAGAAAAAACATCCATCTCTGTGCATGTGCAACCACTCTGTTTTTTGTACTGTTTCATCACTTAGTACAGGTGAATAGTTTTTATGCCTGTTAGGTGTTTTTTTTCCATATGATTTTGTTCATGCTGTTTGTTGAGAGGAAGGTTGTCAGTCATCCTGAGTCTGGGCAGATTGTAATGTAGTGTGAATACACTAGCTGTAAACATCGTAGCTCTTCTGTCCCTGCTGTAGTGGCTGTGAAGCAGTGTGTAACCGTTGTAGTCTCTCCACAGATTCCCAGAAACTCCCTCCCCTTTCTTTCCCATAAGCGACAACCCTCTTCCTCCCTTCCTTTGTTGAAAAGCAGAAATACTTACGATTTTACATACTGCTGGTCCTGTACAACACACCAACATCAGGGTGACCAAATGATCACTTGAGTTGTTCTTACACTACCACCTTCTTTTTTTTTTTGAACCTGTGCTCATTAACCCGTAGAGTGCCTTTAAGCTGTCAGCTGACGCCGCATTAAAAATGCTTTCCCAGTGCCTATGGGCCGTCCACTGACGTCATGCATTTTTCTTGAATTTTCATTCGTTACTATTTCTATCAACGGACTTAAATAGAGTGTGCGTAGTAAGCCTTATATGTCTGTAGTATTAAAATGATATGTAAATGACCACATGTGAGGGGAAAGCCCATTTATTCTCATCACTGACTGGATGACCAGCCAGCACTTCGTCTCGCTTGCAAAGATGGCGGCGCAACCTTCGACAAGCGCAGCGACCAAATCAACGTATTTACACAGCTGAGCAGGCTCTGCTAATGATTTTTGACAAAGACAATAATCTTTTATTCAACGACTCACTCGAGCATGAAGGTGAGATGATGATAGTGATGGAATTGCCAACCGTATTCGTCAGTTATTGTGTCGGGCTGTGTGACCTCAATGTGTGTTCAGCTGACTGGTTTGCCAGCGTCGAACGAGCTCGCCTAGTGTGTACTCTGCACTGTGTGCCAGTGGTCAGTGACGTGGTAGTCAGCGTGAGAGGGGAGCGCGGCCTGCTCGCGGCGCGGCACAGGGCAGATGGAAAGGTAGGGGAAGAGGAGCAGTGAAAGAGAGGGTTGAAGTCCAGCAAGGGGGCGTGGTGGGGAGAGGGAGGCGTGGTCATGGACTGACCTGTCTGCATAGAGTGTGAGCGTCTTGATAGACTTCTAAACTGTTTTACTTTCATTTACAGGTGTAGTGTGACAATACAAACTTTATTTTCAACTTTTTTGCTTTGTGTTCTTGTTTGGATGTGAAGATGTAGTGGTAAATACATATGCTTTTGATCGTGCAAAAAAATCTATCCAAATCTAATTGTCTAAATACTTTTTTATTATCAAAATTAAAACAAAAGAAGCCCAGATTCAAAATCTTCATTCAATTTCCTTCAAAAATCATATATATTTCATTGTTATATCTTTTGTAGTTTCTGAGCTAGAATTTTTTGTTAATTATTACCCCCAAATCATTAGATTTCCCTGGCACTGGGAAAGCCTTTGTTTGTAACATTTTCAAGCAGCTTCAAGCAGCGAACGGGTTAAATGGCACTGTCACAGTCAAAAAGATCCACCTGGGCTACGGAATTCCTCACAGTCATGCTAACTGCACTGTCACTGGCAGTCAGTGATTTGGTTCGTGGCAAGCGATGTAAGGTGGGGAAAAAATGTGTGTTGAAATTCACTCAGAATGTGCTGACCATATTGCGGAATGGGTGCCGTAGAAAAGGAATTTCCCAAGCTGAAGTTGTGTAACTTATTGCTCAACTCTCGCCCTATAACCAGAATGACCCTTGACAGCAGGAACAGGGCTGATCACAAGTAATTCAAAGGTTAACGATGAATAGTTGTGGACCCAAGCTTGACAAAAACACCAAGTTTGATCATTAACAGCATCTGTCTGTATTTATTTTTTATGTGGTATTGAATAGTCAGATGTAACTTCCATCTCATGCTGTGGTGTACCATCACACATTGTCTTTGTTTGTTACTGTGTTGCATATGTAAACACCCATGGTGAACCATTACACATTATCCTTATTCATTATCATGATATATATGTTAACACCCATTGTGGACTGGCACACATTATCCTTATTCATCATCATGCTGTATGTGTTGACATCCATATGGACACACATTATCCTTATTTATAATCATGTTATATGTTAAACCCATGGTGGATGGGCACACATTTTCTGTCTTTATTATCATGTTATATATGTTATCACACATGGTACACGAGCACAAATTATCCTTATTAATATCACATGCATAGTGGATGGGCAAACATTATCCTGATTCAAAATCAAATTATACATATAAGCATCCATAGTGGATGAGCGTGCAGTATCCTTAGTCACTGTCATGTTATACATATGAAAATTGATAGTAGATGGCACGTATTAACCATAATCATTATCATGTTATATATGTAAACATCCAAAGTTGGTGGGCACACATTATCCGTATTCACTATCGTATTACACATTTCAAGACCTGTGTAGGACAATCATCGATTATCCTGTGTTCATGTCCTTACTTATTATCATGTTGTGTGTGTAAACTCTTATGGAAGATAGTCGTTCATTATCCTTGTTTAGTATCATATTATAAATATCCAAAGTGGACCATTGCCTTTGATCTTTATTTATGTCTATGTTTAATGTTATGGATGGTCATCTTTAATCCTTGTTCAGTTATGGATGGTCATCTTTAATCCTTGTTCAGCATCATGTTAGACATGTGTAACCCTGCATTGTGTCAGGACAGCATCAAGGGATATATTCAGTATTGTAGATGTTAGATGTTGACAATGCTGCAATCTTCTGGGCACTTCTTTTGTGTGTGTTGCACTGGGCATCGGAGATGCTGTTCTCACTGTTACCTGCTGTACTCTCTTCTGCGTCTTACTCATGTCCAACCCCTATGAACACTGTGTGTGTTGCACTGGGCATCGGAGATGCTGTTCTCAGTGTTACCTGCTGTACTCTCGTCTGCGTCTTACTCATGTCCACCCCCTATGAACACTGTGTGTGTTGTAAGCTACATGGTGCATCCTGTCTTCATGCCATCTGTCTCATGCAGTGGTGTGTGGGTTGTTGTCAACACATTCTCTGACATCTCCTGCACCTCCATCCTACCACATTTCTATTGTGAGCAGTGTGGGATTCAGGTATTGCTGACTGGGAAATTAGTGTGGTTCTGATCTCTGTGAATCTTTCATATCGTGTGCTGTATGTATCATGCCCAGAGTCTTATGAACATATGGTTGTTTCCTAATCTCATGTCAGTATGTGTGTGACAGTGTCGTTGCCTTTCATGAGAACAATAAAAAGAGATGATGCGAAGTCGAGTTTAAAACATTTAACTTGAAACGGAAGGTGAACCAAAGTCTTCACACATGAGTCTGTTTCAGTGTTTGTTTACTTGTGCAACATATATGTTCATGAGTGGACGCACATGTATTATCAAGGTGTAAGACTGGCAGCTCAAAAAACATCAAAGCATGAAATCCATAGCATCAAGTTCACCATTGTCATCCTCATCGATCATTATTTTTTTCAGTTATCAAATTTTGTGACGCTACATGCCTGGCTGTTATGGTGACCAGTTTTGATTTTTTGATGTGTCCACAGTGAGTTCATGTCAGAATCATCAGAATTAGTTCACAGTGACTGGCAGCACTCTCTAGAAGAGGATGCTCACCCAGACTTTTTCTGTCAGGAGTCAAATATTGTCATCAATAGGGAATTTTATTGGAAGCGTCCTAGGTATGTTGAATCAGAATAGGCACCACTGAACACCACTGGAGCATCACGTCAACAGTGCTGTGTTTCCGCGAGTGGGTTGCCCAGTTACAGTGAGATTTTGATTGTTTCCAGTACTGTGGATGCAGCAGGATTACTCTGGGTGATATAGTGTATTTATAGGTATGTGTGTATGTATGTGTATATGCTATGGTGACGTAGATGTACATTTTGAGGATAAAGTCATCAGGGATGCTGAATTTCCAGCTCAGCTGTTATCAAGCAAAGACATGAACCAAGAAAATGGCTTCTTGGACCAGATGTGTCAACCTCAAACTGGCAGGCAATAGTAGAAAGAAACTCGTGGAGAGCGTGGCAGCAGAGAGTCCTCAGAAGAGAAGCCCCCTTCAAGCAAGTGTTTCGGCCCTTATCTCCTGACACTCTAGGGGGGTTGGGCCACACCCGGTTCATGACTCCGGATGTCCCTCTGCTGCCCCTTTTTTTTCCCATCTTGGGACGAGCCATGGCTGGGATTCGAACCCATGACCCTCTGGACATGCTCATTTTCCACTTAATGACTCGCGCTTTAACCACTGAGCCACAGGGACACCTGATATTTGTAGGGAAATTAAGCCTTATGAAGTTCACTTTTGTTCCTCCTTGACCAGATCCAGCTTGAACACCTCTCTGCCGCTTCTGCCATTGCTTTCAGGGCTCTGGTTTTTTCCTTCCCTGCAACTGAGAGCTGTTTCATGAGGCTGTATGCAGACGTTCCTACAAACCCCCTAGCTCCAATTTCTGCAGTGAGGACTTTGACCTGATAGCCTTCTCTCCTCAGGCTGTTTGCCAGATCAGCATACTTTTCAGTCTTGTAGATTTGAGCTGCCTCCATTCTGTTCTCATATGGCACCGTGAGCTCGATCATGATCAGCTGCTTGGTTGACTTAGAGTGGACTACTATGTCTGGTCTCATGCCACTCTTGCTGATGATCTCTGGGTGACTCTTCCATTCTGGGAGGTCTGCAGTGCACTCCCAGTCATCTGCCCCGTCCAGCAGACTCTGCCTGCATGTTTCGAGTGGCACTGTTGTTCTTGGCCATGATTTGCTGCCTCCTGCCATGAAGAATGTTGCGGGTGCTTTTGGAGTCCTGATTTTCCCTTTTGTGGTGTTGGTACTAGCCCAGACTACTTGTACAATTTCTTTGAGCACTTGGTTGTGCCTCCATGTGTACCTTCCTTGAGCCAGGGCTACTTTACATGAGCTTAGGACATGCTCCACTGTTTGTTTTTCATGTCAGAGGGGGCATGCAGGATCGTCTGTTTTCCCCCACTTCACCAGGTTTGCATTTGAGGGCAGAAGGTCATATGCAGATCTGAGAATGAAGCTGATCCTGAGAGGGGCCATGTGCCAAATGTCATTCCAAGTGAGACTTCTTTGGAGTGCATTCTCCCACGTTGTCCATTGCCCTTGCTGGCTCTGCTGGACTGCTTTTTGGAGTCTTTTTTGGTCTTCTTCTTTTCTCATCTCCTGAATCATCATGTCTCTTTTGGCTTTTCCTTTGGCCTTTGACCACCATTCAGTTTTGGTCACCCCCAGTCCCTGTCTGTTGGTCTGTGTGTGTCCTGTTATTTCTCTGATCTTGAGACTTTCTTTTGCAGAATCCATCGCCTCTTGAACTTTCCATTTTCTGCCTGTCTTCAGCTGGGGCTTAATTGCTTCTATCACCTTGTCTCCTGAGTCCTCCAGCATGCTTTGAAGTCTGATCTTCCCTGCTTTGTATTCCTCCAGGATGGATTTCAGGGGTAGTTTCAGCTTTGCTTGGCGACAGTACAGCGCTATGTCAGTCAGACAGGGTGGGACACCAAGCCATTTCCTTGTGAACTTGTTGATTTTGGCTTCCATTGCCTCCACTATGCTGGTGCAGATGTTGTATATCATCAGAGGCCATAGCAGCTTTGGTATCAGCATGAACTGCAGACACCAGACCTTGTATTTGCCAGGGAGCCCACACTGGTCAATGGTCTCCAAGCCTTCCTCCGCCATCTGCTTGGTTTCTTTTGCTCTTTGTGTGTCTTTCAGCGTATCATCATACCATCTTCCAAGGCTCTTGACTGGTTCTTCTGTGACTGTTGGAATGGCCTGGTTGGCAACACTGAAGACCACAGATCCGGCCACTTTTCCTTTCCTCAGTGAGAGACTCCGTGATTTCTTTGGCTTGAACTTCATTCTGGATGAGGCAGCTATGTCGTCCAGCCTCTCCAGCACATGACGTGTCTCGTCTTCTCTGGATGAAATCACTGTAGTGTCATCCATGAAGGCCTTGAGAAGAGGCATCTTGTATCCATCGCCAAGGTCTGTTTGTCTCGCGTTGTTTGTTGCTGCTTTCAAGATGAGTTCCATTGCCAGCACGAACAGTATTGGGGAAATTGCACAGCCCATTGCAATACCCACTTCCAAGTTGATCCAGTCTGTTGTGTACTCCTTGGTAGAGAACCGCATTGAGAAGCCATTGAAGTACTTCTTGAGCATGTCGCGGATGTTCTTTGGCACATGGTACATCTCAAGAGCCAACTGTATCATCTCATGGGCACAGATCCATATGCGTTTGCCAGATCAAGCCACACTACGTCCAGGTCTCTCTTTTCTGTTTTTGCTTTTTGGATTGCGTCCCAGATCATTGTGGCGTGTTCTACACAGCCCGCCACGCCTGGGATGCCACCTTTCTGGACTGACACATCCAAGTACTTGTTTTCCATCAGGTACTTGGTCAGCCTTGCTGCCATGACAGAGAAGAAGATTTTCCCTTCGACGTTCAGTAGTGATATTGGCCTGAACTGGCTAATGTCACTTGAGTTTTGCTCTTTGGGGATGTACACACCATCTGCCGTCATCCACTGGCCGCTGATCTTCTGGTTTCTCCAAGCCGATCGCAGCAGCCTGTGGAGCCACTCCAGCACCTTGGGACATTTCTTGTAAAGCTGGTAAGGTATTCCGTTTGGCCCTGGTGATGATTTGGCTCTGGCTTTGTCGACCACCTTCTTGATTTCCGCCAACGTTGGAGGCTTGCCATTGAACTGTTCCTCAGGGTTGGTTGGCCACACCAGACCTTGAATGTCGAGTGGTGCTTTGCTCTGTGGGTCAGAGTATGTTTTCCTCAGATGCTGCTCAAGAACTCCTTTGTCCACACTTAGGGTCCCAGATTTTGGCTGCTCAAACAGTGTTCTGGCAAACTGGAAGGGGTCTCTGAAGAAGCGCTCTTGTGTCTTCTTCTTTTTGCTCTTCCTCTTCCTCGCAGATTCCGCTTTGCTGAGGGCACTGTTTTTCTTTCAGGTCTTTCCACAGTTTTTCCAAGCCTTGTTTTTCAGCTGGCAGTGCGGTCTTCATTTGCATCTTGAGGTTTTTCTTTTGGACCCTGATCTTGTCCATCTTTTCTTGGCGTCTGGATTTCTTTGGAGGTGTTTTCTCTTTGGGTAGTTTTGCTCCATAGGCGTCTCTACATGTGGCATACACAATGTCCCCATATGTGGCTAGTTTGTGTTCCAGGGTGCTTTTCCCTATCAGTGCATCGAGTCTTTGGATGATTTTTGCATCCAGTTTCTCCCAATCTTCAGTTTCGTTTGCTCGTGGCAGGTTGAGTTTCAGGCGCCTGGCATCGAGGGCCTGTGCAAATTCCTCATCCGAACCAACAGCGTGGATGTCCTTGGCACTGTGGTTTAAATCCTGGCCTTGGTCTTCCGACGTCTTATCTGCTGATGCAGTGCGCTGCTGCTCATTCAGATGAGTCTTCACACATCCCATCTTTTGTTCTGTGGATCTTCATGCCACGGGTGGTAGCGAAACGCTTTCCACAGACACATGGATATTCCATTTGGTCCATGTTCATAGTCCGTTTGGGATTTGCAGTCATGATTGGTTGAGCACCGATGGATTCATCATTCTCTCCCCCTTTCGGTGAATCCTGGGAGCATCTTTTCCTTTTATTTTTAGTAGCCACATGTTTAAGGCAAAGTGGGGAGCCAGCCCACAGAGCCCTTGGTTCTGGTCTTTCCCAGTGTCCTCCGGTCTTTCCCGGACGTCCTCTGGCCTATTCCCGGAAGTCAATGGTTTACCCATGCATCAGTAGAAAGAAACTCGTGGAGAGCGTGGCAGCAGAGAGTCCTCAGAAGAGAAGCCCCCTTCAAGCAAGTGTTTCGGCCCTTATCTCCTGACACTCTAGGGGGGTTGGGCCACACCCGGTTCATGACTCCGGATGTCCCTCTGCTGCCCCTTTTTTTTCCCATCTTGGGACGAGCCATGGCTGGGATTCGAACCCATGACCCTCTGGACATGCAATGTTATACATCATTCTTCTGTGGAAAGAAAACTTGGTCATAGGCAAACAGGAAGGCTGGTTGGTAAGAGAGTCGCCCCCCTTTGTACTGGATGATGACTCTGTGACAAACCATCCGTCTTATTTGCCACCTGCCCCGTGAATGTAACCCATGTCCCATCATGTGGGAAGACTGTACCAGGGTGTGATGTGTGTGTACGGTAGGTGAAGGCAACCCATGTCCCATCATGTGGGAAGACTGTACCAGGGTGCGATGTGTGTGTACGGTAGGTGAAGGTAACCCATGTCCCATCATGTGGGAAGACTGTACCAGGGTGCAATGTGTGTGTACGGTAGGTGAAGGTAACCCATGTCCCATCATGTGGGAAGACTGTACCAGGGTGCAATGTGTGTGTACGGTAGGTGAAGGCAGCCCATGTAGCACTCCGCTAGGCAGTGAAGACATGTCCGACACAGGTGAACATCGCCGATCTCGACGGGAGCGAGATGGGTCGCCACGGAGACGCAGCGGCACAGGTAGTGCCCTCTGGTGTTGCTGCGCTCTAGCTTTGGTAGTGGTGGCAGCTGTCTGCGTTTCCTGAGTATTGTAGTCCTGGCAACTGTTTGCACTGCATGGCCCATGGCACTGCTTCTCCTTGCACGCTGTAAGGTGCTGGTGTTCTTGTGAAGTGCTGGTGTACTGACATTTTGAAATGCTGATGTTCGTGCACAATGTTAGTGTGAGGTGTTGTTTGACTTAAAGACCTGCATACACTGTTACTTAGGAAGGATGCAGTGTTTTATTTTTCATGACATCCCCAAGTGTAGAAAGAGAAGGTGTGTTCATTTCATATACTGATTAAATGGTTTCACCCTGAGAGGACATAATTGTGATTAACGTCCAACCTGTGTGTTTTACTTTTTGGGATGTGCGTTTTTTGAATGGATCATGAAATTGTTCTTGTTACTTAATTCTTTAAGTCTGCAGCATGATCATTTATTGTCGGTGTAAATATAATGTATTTGATATTGTGGAACATGATGCATTTTAGTAGGGTCCAAATCATTTTGTTCTTTTAATAGGGATTGTTTTTCACACTCACACACACGCCTATGCATGCATGCATGTATATAAATGCACACTCACCCATGCATGCACATGTAAAACACACTCACTCACTCACACATACGCATGTGTACACACATGCACATACACACCACACACACACACACACACACACACACACACACACACACACACACACACACACACACACCACATAACTGCACATACATACATGTGTGTGTGTGCACACATAGGCACTCAGACGCACATACTGAGGCACACAAGACATGCTTACGCATACACATACACATATGCATGTGCGCGTGTGCACACACACACACACACACACACACACACACACACACACACACACACACACACACACACCAGCAGAGGAATGACAAACTCTGCCAGCCCACCACTGTTGACACAAGACTCGACACAATCTCACACAGCCAGTCCGTTTGTGCCAGATGAATATCCTGTGGTTTGAAGTTGACAGTTGTCACAGTCTGGATTACTGCTGTCTGTCACATCATCTTGGCCATCTATTTCCTAATCAAACTGGATTTACGTGACATGTTCAGTGTGTCTAATTTCACAGAAGCATGACCTGAAGTGTTGAAGGTAGAGGGAGCTGGCATTTTCTGTCAGTTACAGATATTGATACTGAGTACTCTGATGTGGGTCTGACACCTGAAATCTGACAGGTGCCTTATTGTTCAATTACTCTGAATTGAGATTGAAGGACAGGTGTTTGATGACTGACCTGCTGTGGGCTGTGCTCTTGGTGATGAAAAAGACGTTGATATTTTGGGGTGATTTCTCAGAAACATTGGTCATGTGATGATGACAGAACGGCGGTGTGTTTTACCTGTGCAGCACAGCTTGTTATAGATCCCCACACAGACCTGCGCCAGTAGCTAGCCACCTGTCTTGCATATGTTGTCAACTTACCTCAAAATGTAGATAAGACAGCACTCCCACCTTTCCAGGAATATGCAGATTTTAACAACAACAACAACAAAAAGAAATGACAGCAGAGAAAATTTGAGGGGAAAAGAAAGAAGTGGCAGTGGAAGCTGCTGTGAGCCTGTCATGATTTGAGTGTGCTAGAAGACGACACTGATGTCATGATTTGAGTGTGCTAGAAGACGACACTGATGTCATGATTTGAGTGTGCTACAAGATGACACTGATGTGATGATTTGAGTGTGCTAGAAGACGACACTGATGTCATGATTTGAGTGTGCTACAAGACGACACTGATGTGATGATTTGAGTGTGCTAGAAGACGACACTGATGTCATGATTTGAGTGTGCTAGAAGACGACACTGATGTCATGATTTGAGTGTGCTAGAAGACGACACTGATGTGATGATTTGAGTGTGCTAGAAGACGACACTGATGTGATGATTTGAGTATGCTAGAAGACGGCACTGATGTCATGATTTGAGTGTGCTACAAGACGACACTGATGTGATGATTTGAGTGTGCTACAAGATGACACTGATGTGATGATTTGAGTGTGCTAGAAGACGACACTGATGTCATGACTTGAGTGTGCTAGAAGACGACACTGATGTGATGATTTGAGTATGCTAGAAGACGGCACTGATGTTATGATTTGAGTGTGCTACAAGACGACACTGATGTCATGATTTGAGTGTGCTAGAAGACGACACTGATGTCATGATTTGAGTGTGCTAGAAGACGACACTGATGTGATGATTTGAGTGTGCTAGAAGACGACACTGATGTGATGATTTGAGTGTGCTGCAAGATGACACTGATGTGATGATATGAGTGTGCTAGAAGACGACACTGATGTCATGATTTGAGTGTGCTAGAAGACGACACTGATGTCATGATCTGAGTGTGCTAGAAGACGACACTGTGCCTGTCATGATTTGAGTGTGCTAGAAGACGACACTGTGCCTGTCATGATTTGAGTGTGCTAGAAGACGACACTGATGTCATGATCTGAGTGTGCTAGAAGACGACACTGATGTCACAAAATCTTGTGTAAACTTCTTTGCAAGAGCAGGCAGTCAGTGTTGTTTCTGCCCAGTTTACAACAAAATAGCACTATGCTCTGATGTTATGTTGAACTCACACCATTGACCCTTTCAGTTCTGACAAAATAACTGCTGTATGATGGTCCCAGCCATTGAACTCACACCATTGACCCTTTCAGCCCTGGCAAAATCACTGCTGTATGATCATCCCATCCATTGAACTCAGACCATGGACCCTTACAGCCCTGGCAAAATAACTGCTGTATGATCATCCCAGCCATTGAATCACACCATGGACCCTTACAGCCCTGGCAAAATAACTGCTGTATGAACATCCCAGCCATTGAACTCACACCATGGACCCTTACAGCCCTGGCAAAATGACTGCTGTATGATCATCCCAGCCATTGAACTCACACCATTGACCCTTACAGCCCTGGCAAAATGACTGCTGTATGATCATCCCAGCCATTGAACTCACACCATTGACCCTTACAGCCCTGGCAAAATGACTGCTGTATGATCATCCCAGCCATTGAACTCACACCATTGACCCTTACAGCCCTGGCAAAATAACTGCTGTATGATCATCCCAGCCATTGAACTCACACCATGGACCCTTACAGCCCTGGCAAAATGACTGCTGTATGATCATCCCAGCCATTGAACTCACACCATGGACCCTTACAGCCCTGGCAAAATGACTGCTGTATGATCATCTCAGCCATTGAACTCACACCATGGACCCTTACAGCCCTGGCAAAATGACTGCTGTATGATCATCTCAGCCATTGAACTCACACCATGGACCCTTACAGCCCTGGCAAAATGACTGCTGTATGATCGTCCCAGCCATTGAACTCACACCATGGACCCTTACAGCCCTGGCAAAATGACTGCTGTATGATGGTCCCAGCCATTGAACTCACACCATTGACCCTTACAGCCCTGGCAAAATAACTGCTGTATGATCATCCCAGCCATTGAACTCACACCATTGACCCTTACAGCCCTGGCAAAATGACTGCTGTATGATCATCCCAGCCATTGAACTCACACCATGGACCCTTACAGCCCTGGCAAAATGACTGCTGTATGATCATCCCAGCCATTGAACTCACACCATGGACCCTTACAGCCCTGGCAAAATAACTGCTGTATGATCATCCCAGCCATTGAACTCACACCATGGACCCTTACAGCCCTGGCAAAATGACTGCTGTATGATCATCCCAGCCATTGAACTCACACCATTGACCCTTACAGCCCTGGCAAAATAACTGCTGTATGATCATCCCATCCATTGAACTCAGACCATGGACCCTTACAGCCCTGGCAAAATGACTGCTGTATTATCATCCCAGCCATTGAACTCACACCATGGATCCTTACAGCCCTGGCAAAATAACTGCTGTATGATCATCCCAGCCATTGAACTCACACCATGGACCCTTACAGCCCTGGCAAAATGACTGCTGTATGATGGTCCCAGCCATTGAACTCACACCATGGATCCTTACAGCCCTGGCAAAATAACTGCTGTATGATCATCCCAGCTTGGCATGTTTGGACTGTTCTGCTGGAAGATCATGGCTGCTTTACTCCATCTCATAATTCTGGATCGGCACATTGAAAGGGCTCACTCACAGAAATATACGTTTTCTGTGAAATGTTGAATTAATTTTCCATTGTGTTCGAACTGTCAAGTGATGCATGGTTCCTAGACAGATAGGGATTACACAGAATACTCATCATTTCATCAGCGCTTCTCATTCTGACAAGTTATACTACCTACGATATTGGGATCACTTGCAAAGAAAACTTTAGTGTCTTATAGTAAAATGTTTTCTGCAAGTACATAAAATATATATTTTGGGTGATGGTTGATTTTTCTGTCTTTATTTTTTAAAAAAATAACAGATTTTGAGTTATTTGTGAGGATCAGTCACTAGGATTTTATCATACACTTGCCTCACAGTTATTTTCACCTCATTGGCTCGTGGTGTTGGCAGAAAAAAATGATAAGAAGCTAACAGGATCATTTGATTTTTGCTTACTCAAAGCAGTACATGATACAAGACAAAAGTTCCTTCAGACACTCCCCTTTTACTTTAGTTATCATTTTTTGTAATGGTTTAAGAGGCAGATGTGTTTGATTAGATGAGGTCAGTGTCTGACTTTTGGTCGCACACTTGTGGACATTTGCGTTCCTATGAGGCTGATCATCAGGGGTTGGGTGCTGGGCAGAATAAGTTAAAGAAGACATCTTCTTTTTGGGGGGGGATACTGGATATAGCAGGTATCAATGTTTGTGACCTGTTTGCTTATTTGACATGAAGAGGAAGAACATCCTGGACCATGTTATTGATATGTCGTTAATCAAGTCACACAGAAGGTGATTTGTGACCTTCTGAGAGTGTCTGCGGTGACCGTTGTCAGTTTGTGACTTGTTGTTTATTGTGTTGTGGTGCCAAACATGACTGAGGGGAGCTTTGCAGCTTGACTGTGTGTTTTATGGTGCCAGAGGCCCAGTGTCTTTAAAACTCTGCAATTGTGTGTGTGTGTGTGTCGTTGTGCCTCTTTACCACATGGCTTTTGGTCTCTCTGGATTATCCTCACCTTCCCTCGCAGCTTTTTTACCTGAATCCTTGTTGTCTTATTATGTATTTCTCTCTCTCTCCCTCCTTCCCCTCTCTCGCTGTCTGTGTTTGTGTGTGTGTGTGTGTGTTTGTTTGTTTGTGTATGTGTGTGCACATCTGTGAACATGGGTGTATACAAGATACATGCATGTCTGTTGACTGATGCACATGAACATGTGTAGAAGAATGAATGTGTGAGTGTGTGTTTGCAGATTTCAGTGTAGGAGTGTGTTTTAGTACATGAAGGAGAGAGTTTGTGCCAGTTTGTGCAAAAAAATACAGTTTATGAAAAAAAAGAAGTCTTGATATTTCATGTCCCAGTTATGCTTAAAAAAGTGGCAAGTATGTAAGCAAATATGTTCTTTCTTTGGTCGTTTAAAACCCTTTAATCAGACTAAGCAATTTTCCACCTATACCCATCATGTATACTTCCATAAAACAAAAGAAGAAATACTAACACAGAACATGAAAACAAGAGTATTGGAAACTTGCAATTTTTAAAAATAAATGGATGGGGGTTGTCAGAAAAAAAAAAAAAAGAAGAAAGGTAAGGTAAGGTAATGTTGCTTATAGCCCAGCCGACCGCAAAGGGCCATATCAGGGCTGTCACCGCGTTGAAGGCAACTCACAAGTCATTCATTCACACAACCCTTTAAAAGACATCTTCTAAAAACACACCAAAATTTCTGTTAAAAACCTTTCCACTGTAATAAAATCTCAGATCAAATGAAAAATGTTAACTTCTTCTAGAAATTCAAAGATCACACCAGATGGAAATCTCTGAACAAGGTTTTCATGGAGTCTGCTGTAAAATGTTTATGTCTCACATAAAGAAGAATATTGGGCAGAAGGTCACCTCCGGCAACTTCAGGGTAATTTTTTTCAAGGTAGGGGAAAGGAGGTGGGGTGGGGATGGGCTAAGTGTTTCTGCTGTCTGGTCTTGCAGTCACGCGGATTATTATCCTTGTGCAGTAATGTGTTCATGACAGTCCCCAAATGAGTCGGGTTCGTCTTTGCTTTTCGACTGTCTTGTGCCTCAGAGTCTTGTTTGTGGATCATGTGACTTCTTCTGGCTGGAATGTCCTGTTTCTTTTTTCATTACTTGTACATTCAGTTGTTTTGTTTGTCAAGTTGTATATTCATTATTTTCCCTTCTGTTGTTATATTGTCTTCCTGATCTCACCCTGTTTTTTTTCTAGTGTTGTTTGTATTTTTCCAAGCGTGTTTCTTTATTTGTTTGCTTTAAAAAAAAAGAAAAATCTAACCCAGGGCTGTAATTTTGGCAAGTAAAGTGCCACAGTACAGTCTACTTATTGTATATAAGTGTCCAGTATTTAGATCTTGTGCTTCTATATTATATAGTTCCCAAATAGATCTTCTTTCTGTGTTTAAAGTGACAAATGAACAGAGCCGGTTTTTTTTTCTTCTCTATCATTACCTAGCTGCAAAAGAGTTCTTGTCCTCCTGTACTAGTAAAAGTGCAAAATTGAGGAGTGTTATTTTGCTGTACTGCTATATTGCTGTACAGCTATGCAACGTCTTGTCTACCTGTACTGTAAGTGCCAGACATGAAGGTCTTGTTGTGTTGTTCTGTATTGTATTTGTGCCCCAAAAAGATTCTTTTACTATCAACACGTACACAATAAAGATTCCCTTACTGTCTACGTGTGCCAAATGTAGATTTAAAAAAAATCCTTTTTGTCTTGCATATGTACCAAATACAGATGGCATTTCTTATGTCTATGCAATTGAATCAAGGTAATAAAATGTAGTCTTACCATGTTGAGGCTTGTTATGAAGTCAGTTGTTCACCACCTGTAAGTCTGTAATGATTTTCTGACTTCACCAGGGAATCACCTGTAAGTCTGTAATGATTTTCTGACTTCACCAGGGAATCACCTGTAAGTCTGTAATGATTTTCTGACTTCACCAGGGAATCACCTGTAAGTCTGTAATGATTTTCTGACTTCACCAGGGAATCACCTGTAAGTACGTTAGCAATGTTTAGAGTGGGGAACAGTGGAAGAGATTTGTTCCGTCTCATCTTCCATGCCACCCCAGTGTCACTGCACCCACGCCGCTCCTGTCACGTCCTCATCCACAGCCACAGCCTGGCGTGTTCCCCTGCAGCCTGGCACGGCAGTCCACAGAGAATGAACATTGTCAAGTTGCTAGGAGGCAACCCACCAGAGGAAACACTGCACTTCACCGAGTCATGTCAACGCTATTCAATGCTATCTGGTCTGATTCAACATAATGCAGGATACCACCTATTAAGTCCCCTAGTCACAACAGTGACTGCTTAGTAGCAGAGCCAGTGTGAGTGATTTTTTCTCTCCAGAATGTGCCGCCTGTGTCTGTCTGCAACAGTCCCTGTGAATTTACCGATATCTGTAAAGAATCACAAGAACGAAAGTAAATTGGCATTATTAAAGATCTTGTTGAACAGAGAGAAAGTTGCTTTTGTGGGTGAACAGTGTACCTGCAGATCAGTGAGAAAAAACAAATGCTTTGCAATGTATACTTTGTATTTCATAACTGTGATTCACCTCCATGGGAGTTTGAGCTGGAACATGATGAGATGTTGCACCATTGTGCCAGGTTAAAACTCATGTCTTGCATGAAAGAGTATGAGCTCTTCCAGAAAACTGATCAAAAGGTACAAACACTATTTGAGGGAACACTTCCAAAGAGGCTGGTCAGCAGTGCAGCATCTCCTCTGGCCGGCTGCCTTGTGGTGGCCTATGTTAATTGCTCACTGTGGACTGCTGGGGCTGGGGCTGTGACAGGACAGGTGGCTGTATTGGGGAGAGCTGCAATGAGTAAAGTCACTGAAGGGATATGGAAAATGAGACCAAAAAGAAAAAAAAAGAAGAAACAAGGTAAGAAAATCCATTAAGGAGTATCACTAAACAAACCAGTGTCACTGGAAGGTGGGCTCAGTGAGGGGACAGGAGAAACACAATTGACGATGTTTTTAGTTTTACTTTGGTTTAGATCAAAGCTGTAAAAATAAGTAGTGCTTCTTTGGTTTAGATGTGAGCAGTTCAAATAAATAGTGCTGTACATTATACTGTTCTTCATCAGCACTTATTCATTTGACCAGTTGATGACAGGCTTGTTTTGTTTTGCTTTTTGTTTTCTAATCTGTGCTCTGACTTGTGAATATATGTGTTGGTTTGTGATTGCTGACATACATTGCACACTACCGCAAAATACCTTTTGTCTGTTGTTTGTTTGTTCCTTAGATGACAGTTATTTGAGAAAGAATCCCCACCCTGAAATTTTTCATTAGGTCTATGAAAACCACTTCATTGTATTTCATGGAAAATCTTGCAAGTAATGGAGAAGGGGGTTGTTTGTTGCAGTTGTAGGAAGAGACGAAATCAACTCTCGGCGCCGACACCCCTCCTCAGCGGACAAACTGGAAGTGCCTGAACATGCCATGCAGAGGTCAAGGTCGCCGGCCCGCGAGAGCCAAGGGGGACCATTCGATCGCGTTCCCGATCACCAGCGCACCAACGCATGCCTGATGTGGCCTCTCGATCCCTTTCTCCCCCAGAACACAGGTCAGTTGAGTGTGATAGGTAAAATGACTGCTGCTATTTTTTTTTTTTTTTTAAATTTCTGCTGGATTGTGGTTAGCTGCTGTCGATGAATAGACAGGGTTAGGAAGGTTGTAAGAACTGTGAAAATCATTGTGCTGGTATACTGTTCAGTGTCTCAAAGATGTACATATGTGCATTAAAGGAGCACAGAAATTCAGTTCTGATGCATGACAGTATTACTCTGTGTGTCATTGTGATGCACATTCCTTTTCACATTGCATGTGCTGGGCTGTTAGTCATATCACATTGCAATAAGTATAGCAGACGACACAGCTGTCAGTAATCCCACTGACGATGATGTTGACATGGTGACAACGTGTGAAGGACCCCACTCCCACCCTCCCCACCCCCATTCCCCTTGATTTGACATAAATTGAGATGCTGTGCCCACTCCCAAAACTGCACCCCGCTTTTACATAAATCGGTTGACCCTCTGAAGTTAGAAAATGACACTCAAAATTACAGTCAAGAAGTCATGATAATCCTCACAATTTCATATTCAGCTGGAACGCCGCTGTGCTGACAGGAGAGGTTTTCTCCATATGGAGGAAGAAATCTGTTGTCTTTCAAGATTATTGTGGAGAGCTCTTCACTGCTGGTCAGAGAACTCCAGTACAAGTAACTGTCGAGTTTCTCTGGGTTTCTCTCTCTTCCCACCCTTCCTGCCTCTCTTTCATAACACTGGTGTCACAGCACAGCGATTTCCTCAATACACCCGGTTTTGACCTTTTTAAAATGAATTTTCTCAGAAAACGTGAACGTGAAAGTTATTTTGTTTTTGCATAGTAGTATCAACCAATTTTTCATCTTTTTGATTGTGTACATTTGAATTGTTACATTGTGTTTGTTTGATGGAGGTGAAAATAGTCGGTCAAAATCATACACTTCGTCTTTGTCACATGCAGCCCACAAACAGGCATGGTTAATTGATTTCTCTTCAAATTAATCAATAAAATCATCTATTGGTGGTTGGCTGTTTGTGTCAACTGAAGAAGGAAAGACTGCTTGCAGCTATTGACAAGCCTGTTTTATCCATGCTGTTGTCTGGGCTCATAGTTTGAGATTCCGTCCACGTGCC
>CM065742.1:1570962-1573462 GCA_033310375.1 Conus canariensis | reverse complement strand
AGACCCAACCATCCCTGCCCACGGACAGATGGAGACAGTGCCACTCCAGACACAGCCAAGCTTTCGCCATACGGTCTTACGTGCCCTCAAGAGAGAATCCAAAGTTGTAGTCTTTCCACTGTCAACAGGACTTTCCCTGTGGTCAGTGCGTCTTTCCTCACCGTCACTGGACCTTTCTTCAGGGTCAGCCTAGTTTAAAACACAATACTATGTTACATTAACACTTTGTTTACAAACCTGGAAAACAGTGTTGCATCTCAGAAATGTCTTCTCCCCAACCAGCACTTAGTCAGTACAAAAGTATTCATCTGTATAAAACAAGTATACCTTACCCTGTATCATATGTCTGGAACTCTCTTCCTTCTGCACTATTTAATGGTAAAACTAAGTTCACATTTTTTATTAATGAAATTAAATTCACAGTTGCAAAAACTCTTCTGCCTCGCAAAATTATTGGCTTCCTTGCTTAACACCTTCACGCCCAAGTAAGCATTTTGCCGTCAACAACAACTCTTTAGTGGGTTGATCTAGCCATTCTGGATCTGTCCAATCAATTCCCTCCCTTTTTGGCTCTGGTTTGGTGTCTCTTCTCTAGTTGTTTCTGGGCTGCCCCCTCCTGCTCCTCTCTGGCAATCAACAACAACTCTCCAGTGGGCTTAGGTCTGTGCTTTCTTCTCTCCCTCTGTCCAGCGGGTTCCTTTCCTCTGTGACTCCCTCTGCCTCTGTCCAGCGGTTCCTTTCCTCTGTGACTCCCTCTGCCTCTGTCCAGCGGGTTCCTTTCCTCTATGACTCCCTCTGTCCAGCGGGTTCCTTTCCTCTGTGACTCCCACTGCCTCTGTCCAGCGGGTTCCTTTCCTCTGTGACTCCCTCTGCCTCTGTCCAGTGGGTTCCTTTCCTCTGTGACTCCCTCTGCCTCTGTCCTCTATGACTCCCTCTGTCCAGCTGGTTCCTTTCCTATGTGACTCCCTCTGCCTCTGTCCAGTGGGTTCCTTTCCTCTGTGACTCCCTCTGCCTCTGTCCTCTATGACTCCCTCTGCCTCTGTTCAGCGGGTTCCTTTCCTCTATGACTCCCTCTGTCCAGCTGGTTCCTTTCCTATGTGACTTCCTCTGCCTCTGTACAGCGGGTTCCTTTCCTCTGTGACTCCCTCTGCCTCTGTCCAGCGGGTTCCTTTCTTCTATGACTCCCTCTGTCCAGCGGGTTCCTTTCCTCTATGACTCCCTCTGCCTCTGTCCAGCGGGTTCCTTTGCTCTGTGACTCCCTCTGCCTCTGTCCTCTATGACTCCCTCTGCCTCTGTTCAGCGGGTTCCTTTCCTCTATGACTCCCTCTGCCTCTGTTCAGCAGGTTCCTTTCCTCTATGACTCCCTCTGTCCAGCAGGTTCCTTTCCTCTGTGACTCCCTCTGCCTCTGTCCAGCGGGTTCCTTTCCTCTGTGACTTCCTCTGCCTCTGTCCAGCTGGTTCCTTTCCTCTATGACTCCCTCTGTCCAGCTGGTTCATTTCCTCTATGACTCCCTCTGTCCAGCGGGTTCCTTTCCTCTGTGACTCCCTCTGCCTCTGTCCAGCGGGTTCCTTTCCTCTGTGACTCCCTCTGCCTCTGTCCAGCGGGTTCCTTTCCTCTATGACTTCCTCTGCCTCTGTCCAGCGGGTTCCTTTCCTCTGTGACTCCCTCAGCCTCTGTCCAGCGGGTTCCTTTCCTCTATGACTTCCTCTGCCTCTGTCCAGCGGGTTCCTTTCCTCTATGACTTCCTCTGCCTCTGTCCAGCTGGTTCCTTTCCTCTGTGACTCCCTCTGCCTCTGTCCAGCGGGTTCCTTTCCTCTATGACTCCCTCTGCCTCTGTCCTCTATGACTCCCTCTGTCCAGCTAGTTCCTTTCCTCTATGACTCCCTCTACCTCTGTCCTCTATGACTTCCTCTGCCTCTGTCCAGCGGGTTCCTTTCCTCTGTGACTCCCTCTGCCTCTGTCCAGCGGGTTCCTTTCCTCTATGACTCCCTCTACCTCTGTCCTCTATGACTGCCTCTGTCCAGCGGGTTCCTTTCCTCTATGACTCCCTCTACCTCTGTCCTCTATGACTCCCTCTGCCTGTGTCCAGCGGGTTCCTTTCCTCTGTGACTCCCTCTGCCTCTGTCCAGCTGGTTCCTTTCCTCTATGACTGCCTCTGCCTCTGTCCTCTATGACTCCCTCTGCCTCTGTTCAGCGGGTTCCTTTCCTCTGCCTCTGTCCAGCGGGTTCCTTTCCTCTATGACTCCCTCTGCGTCTGTCCAGCGGGTTCCTTTCCTCTATGACTCCCTCTGCCTCTGTCCAGCTCTTTCCTTTTCTCTGTGACTCCCTCTGCCTCTGTCCAGCGGGTTCCTTTCCTCTGTGACTCCCTCTGTCCAGCTGGTTCCTTTCCTCTATGACTCCCTCTGCCTCTGTCCAGCGGGTTCCTTTCCTCTGTGACTCCCTCTGCCTCTGTCCAGCGGGTTCCTTTCCTCTGTGACTCCCTCTGCCTCTGTCCAGCTG
>CM065742.1:1555962-1568462 GCA_033310375.1 Conus canariensis | reverse complement strand
ACATGTTCTTGAAAAGGGCAAATTATGAATTAAGGTCTCTGTCTGAAATCTTCGTTTTCAGGTATAAAGATTTGTTGATCAGTCTTTCTCCTCAGCTTGCTCTCCTTACTGTAATTTCTCCATGAACAAGATGCTGCGCAAATATACGCATCTTTTTTTAATGTATTTCTGAAAGGAAAAACACTGTTTAAGTCACCTGTATATTTGAGGTAATACCACTCTCAGTAATGTGTGGTGTTTTTGTATACTGTCCACAATGAGTTCACGTCCAAGGTGTATATTTGAGGTAATACCACTCTCAGTAATGTGTGGTGTTTTTGTGTACTGTCCACAGTGAGTTCACGTCCAAGGTGTATATTTGAGGTAGTACCACTCTCAGTAATGTGCGGTGTTTTTGTGTACTTTCCACAGTGGGTTCACGTCCAAGGTGTATATTTGAGGTAATACCACTCTCAGTAATGTGCTGTGTTTTTGTGTACTGTCCACAGTGAGTTCACGTCCAAGATGGAGAGCCGCACCACCATTCCCCGCAAGCAGGTGACTCGCAGTTCCTCCAACGACAGTCAGGGTTTTGAGAAAAATGATGGCAGCATGTCTGACTCTGCTGTTTCCTCCAGTGTGACAGAGGGCAGGAAACGGCGCCCCAGCCTGGGCCACAAGGTTGCCTCCCTTGTAGGACTGAACCGTCGCAGCAGTAGTGCCACACAACTCGCGGGTCGAGGTGAGCGTTGGTGTTCTGTTCTTTTGTTTAGTTTTTGTTAAGCTGTGGATATGAAGGCTGTTGATGAATGTATCAAGGATGGTGAGATAAAGGTCCTGTAAGCTGTACACTATTGTGGTTGGCACTGTCTTTTGCCTTATTTTTCTGCCAGCCTTAGCACACCTCCCAGAAACCTGAAGAAAACCAGGAGCTGCAGGCAAACCTGTCTGGCAGACCAGTAGTCACCATCAACTTTGGGGTGCTGTAACAAAAACAAAAAAAAGACTTGAAAGAATGCTGAGTTTTGCCATTCTATTTACAAATTTATTATGCAACTCCTTTTAAGCTGCCACCTAGGTGAATTAGAATAATGGCATGTTTGTCAAGCACTTTTACTGAACTCATTTTCTTCTAATCAACAGAAAATAAGTCAGTGTTATTGTGAACAACCAGAGAAAATCTACAAGAGTGAAAAAAAAAAGTGAGTTAACGGACCTTTTATTGATATTATGTTCAAAACAGAGACATAACAGAGAGTCATATACACTACTGGCATCTTCTTTTATTTACATTTTCCCCAAACATGCAGATGAAAAGCATACATGGGCAAACTTAAAATAATTGTACCAAGGGAATTAACTCTGCTGTTGCCCATTTTCATCCATAGTTGCGGCTGTTTTACCAACTTTTGTGCCTTTCCCCCTCCACCCCATTCAAAGCCGTACTTTCTTAAGTGTCTGGTTGAGGTTATACTTGATGCTTGCAAGTACAACCTGTAGGTTTCCCAAGGTGGCAAGTAGATTTTGTGCTACTTTTGAACTGTATATGTATGGTTCCTTTACTAACTGTGTAGCCCATTTGGTCAGGAACAATTTTTAGCTAGTTTTCTATGTTTATTTTCTTCAAACTTATGTTTGTGTGTATCGAGGCTGTGGCAGATGATACCTGTTTTTTTCTTTCCAACCATCCTTTCCCTATGGAATTGTCTTTCCCAGAGGAATCTGTAGACAATGGTATTAATGTAGTTTAACACATGCTCAAAACAGAGACATAACACACACACACGGAGAAATGGATACATCATAGCATCTTTTTCACCCCCCTTTTTTTTTTTTTAAAGTTTGCACAAAATATGCAAATAAAAGGCAATTTTCCGCAAACTTAAATAATTGTAGCAGGGAAAAGAACTCTGCTGCTTCCCAAAGTCCACACAGTGAAAGCAAGTAACCAGGAGTGTAGCCTCTGGCTTTGAAGTGACTCTAGCTGCAGCCTGGCTGTGAGTCAGACTTCACAGCAGACTCCAGGGGTGGCCAGAGCAAGGGTGTGTCAGTGAGCAGCCCAGCAGCACTAGCAGCTGTCCTCTGGCTGTATGTGCAGGTGCTCCACTGCTTCCTTTGTGGGTGGGATAACATGTTCTCATTACAGACCTTGATCTGCTGGATTAGACGTTGAGGCATGAAAGGTGTACTCTCCAGATCGGCAATAATTCGTTGGAAACAGGTCTTCTGCTGGATTAGATGTTGTGGATTTAAAGGTGTACTCTCCACATTGGCAATAATTCGTTGGAAACAGGTCTTCTGCTGGATTAGATGTTGTGGATTTAAAGGTGTACTCTCCAGATTGGCAATAATTCGTTGGAAACAGGTCTTCTGCTGGATTAGATGTTGTGGATTTAAAGGTGTTCTCTCCAGATTGGCAATAATTTGTTGGAAACAGGTCTTCTGCTGGATTAGATGTTGTGGATTTAAAGGTGTTCTCTCCAGATTGGCAATAATTTGTTGGAAACAGGTCTTCTGCTGGATTAGATGTTGTGGATTTAAAGGTGTACTCTCCAGATCGGCAATAATTTGTTGGAAACAGGTCTTCTGCTGGATTAGATGTTGTGGATTTGAAGGTGTACTCTCCAGATCGGCAATAATTTGTTGGAAACAGGTCTTCTGCTGGATTAGATGTTGTGGATTTAAAGGTGTACTCTCCAGATCGGCAATAATTTGTTGGAAACAGGTCTTCTGCTGGATTAGATGTTGTGGATTTGAAGGTGTACTCTCCAGATCGGCAATAATTTGTTGGAAACAGGTCTTCTGCTGGATTAGATGTTGTGGATTTGAAGGTGTACTCTCCACATTGGCAATAATTTGTTGGAAACAAGTCTGCACATTGTGTGATGTGGCTTGGGGTTCATTTTGCAAAAACGTTTTTCTTTTAGATGTAATGGATTAAAACTAAGCAAAGCAAATGCTGTGCCGTACAAGGTCAAATGCAACGTTGTTGACAGAAAACTGTAACATTGCTTGTGGGATGGCCTGAATTCTTCTAAAGTTAACAAAATTAGTGAAATTTTTTCCAGAAACAGGCATGGGATCATTGACAGGAAAGAGGTGTTGTCAGTTCTGCACATAGTCTGCTCCTGCTGATGTGACTTTCTAGGATCTTGAACCGACCTCAAACTGATTTCACAACAGCAAATCTGTGGAAACCTGCGTCACTCTGCATGCACACCACTCTGATAGGGTTGATGGTTTCCCACAGACTTGTAGTACTGTTTCTGTAACATCTAGTGGATGACAAACTGTCTTTTTGCCCACTACAACCACAACAACTGATTGATAACTGTGATACAACTGCTCAACCCATACACAGCTATCAAGAGCAAAGGAGGTTTCTTGATAACTGTGATACAACTGCTCAACCCATACACAGCTATCAAGAGCAAAGGAGGTTTCTTGATAACTGTGATACAACTGCTCTACCCATACACAGCTACCAAGAGCAAAGGAGGTTTCTTGATAACTGTGATACAACTGCTCTACCCATACACAGCTACCAAGAGCAAAGGAGGTTTCTTGATAACTGTGATACAACTGCTCTACCCATACACAGCTACCAAGAGCAAAGGAGGTTTCTTGATAACTGTGATACAACTGCTCTACCCATACACAGCTACCAAGAGAAAAGGTTTTGTCATACTCAGGGGACGCGCCGTCCCAAGGGATAGTAAGTAGTCTAGATTTGACACCTGTGTCTGTTATGATCATGAATCATGAATTTTTTTTTTCTTTTTGTCCTGTTCTCGGGGGGCAAGAAACGCAGTTCATTCCAACGTAGCGAGGAAGTGGGACCCATTGACCTGAGGGGAGGCATGTCCAAGCAGCACTCCAAAGACTCCACCGATGGAAGCATTGGCAGTATTAGTAGTGACTCTTCTAGTGTGTAAGTATTTCATGCACACCTGTGAATCCTGTACCATTTTGTTGTATTTTGTTCACGTGTTTGGCGTAAATATGTCAAATACAGCTAACTGGAAAAAATACCTTGGGGGGGGGGGGGGGGGGGGGGTGGGAGGGAGAAACACCTGAACATGATGTTCTTGAGCTGCAGCTGCATTTGCGGTGTGTAACCATTGTGTTTGTGCGCTGTGACCAGAGAGCAACAACTCTTGCTAACACATGCATGCAAACTTGAGTCTGGATGATGTTGGAACAATTGTGGGGTCACAGCTTCTGAATTTGTACCAGAGTACTGATTTATCAGTTTTCAAAGCTGTTTGTATTGGAAGAAACCTTTTTTACAGCAGGTAAAGTAGGTCAATTAACCCCCCCACTGTTTACCTTTTTTACGGTAGGTAAAGCAGATCAGTTAATTCCCCACTGTTTACCTGTTTTACAGTAGGTAAAGTAGATCAGTTAACCCCCCACTGTTTACCTTTTTTACAGTAGGTAAAGTAGATCAGTTAACCCCCCACTGTTTACCTTTTTTACAGTAGGTAAAGTAGATCAGTTAACCCCCCACTGTTTACCTTTTTTTTACAGTAGGTAAAGTAGATCAGTTAACCCCCCACTGTTTACCTTTTTTAAAGTAGATCAATTAACACCCCCCCCCCCCCCCCCCCCCCCCCACTGTTTACCCTCAGCCATGTGATGCCTGTAGATGAAAACAAAATCCCCCCTTACCCTGCTTTTACAAAAATTCGGAAGATGTGTACACGCATTTTGTAGAAAATATACTTATTTCAATGAAAAGTACAACAGCAGCAGATTTAGAGTAAATAAGTCTGTTCCTGTGTAAGAATATGTTTGCATGAAACGATGATTATAATAATGAGGATGATGATAATGATATTATAAACAACAACAATAGAATGCTTCTTAGTGCTTTCAGACACTTTAAAGCCCATTACATTATGAAGTGATTAAGATGAGATGGCTAGTTCTTCGCTTGTGAAGATTAGTGGGAAGTTCCCGCCAGGGATGGGCGGCACGCCCTTTGATGACTAATTAGTCCAATTCGTACAATATGAAGTGATGAAACCACTGACCCATCAGTACTGATCAAAAGAGAAGGAAAAAAGTAATTGGTTGGCAGGCCTTATTGTTACTATCCCGACTGTCTTCCTCCATGGTCCCATCATTCCCCTTGGTCCTGGTATCCCCTTTCCTCCCTCGTGTGGTGTGTGTGTGTGTGTGTGTGTGTGTGTGTGTGTGTGTGTGTGTGTGTGTGTGTGTGTTTCATCAAAGAGGCGTCACTGCGTGCAGACTAGTCCATATACGCTACACCACATCCGCTAAGTTTAGAGACCACACTACGCATGATTTGAAGCTGATGGATAAATGAATTAACGACTAAGATGAGAGAATTGAAGAAGAGAGTCTCGTGGCTACGACTTAGCAGATGTGTGTGTGTATTTATGGTTGGTTAGTTTGTTGGTGCAGAGTTAACATGTATTTACTGTGCCACTGGTCTCTACTGTGAGGCAGATTCTCTAGTTTATTTTCCGTTTCAACAGTGAAGGCTATCTGACTAGGTGAACATGTAATCAGAGGACTGCAAGTGCAGGGTACCTTGAATAAGCCTCCTCTGCATCTCCCGGTTTTAATGCACCTCTCATTCATATGCAGGGCAGAACGTTGGATGAATAACAGAGTGTACATACATCTAACACAGTGACAAGAGTGTCGATTTGTTACTAAGTAAGTGTGTGTAATGTAATTGCTATTCTGTGGCAGAATGTGGATACCCTCTGGTATGCGGCTGGGTTCCGATGGCCAGTTTGGGGAGTTTGTGGAGGGGCTGGGCCCTTCTCAGTTGGTTGGCCGCCAAGTTCTGGGTGCCCCTTGTCTGGGGGAAATCCAGCTGGGCCTGTACGATCGCAAAGGTCATCTGGAGGTTGAGGTCATCCGTGCGCGGGGGTTGACCTCCAAACCTGGCGCCCGTGTTCTGCCGGGTATGTATTGGATTCATCTGTGACGGGTCACTTTACAAACTTTCTTAAATAAAGAATAAATGTCTAATAGCAACTGTTTGTAGTGTGGATGGTTGTATATATATGTAAAATTTTGTTCCTTAGATTAGCTGAATGGGGATGCACTAAAATTAGACATTTTTTTCATGACGTAATATTTTGACCATATTTGAAAAATCAACAGACGCAGTAAAACAGAATCATAGAAACATAAAATTTATACATGATTTTAAAGTATACATGCGCTTGAAACATCAGAACAGATTTTCATGGGTCCTACTTTTGATTTTTTTTTTTTCAACTATGTCACTAGATTCTAAAAATGAAAAAGTGTGAAACATACATGTGCTTACCTTAGAATAGTTCTATTGTCTATTAGCAAATGCACTGGGAAGAATGTTTCTTTTTACCAAGGTTATGTTTTTTTCATTATATAAAATCTAGTATCAAATGATAACATTTAGTATCAAACTCTTCACATAACACCTCTTGAAATGAAAATGACTCAGCGCTATGCCATCTTGGTGGGGCAAAGAGCAGCCTCTGACCTGTCTCAAAACAGCACTGTCAGAGGGAAAATTACTTTGTTTTTGTCCACAGGAAAGAATGCTTACAGTTACATGGCAGTGTAATAGCCTGTATAGTTAACATTGAATTAAAGCTTGTGTGTGGATCAAAAAAGAAAGTATATTCTGCTGAAGTCACAATTATTGCATATCTCAGTTCGTAGGTAGGATGCCGCAATTTAAATGTTACTGCATCACCATAGAGTAATGGGTATGTAGATGAAAAAACAAACCCTTTGGGTACATAAAGAAAAATGAATTGAAAAGTCGGTACTTTTTGTTATAGTTGTTGAATAGAACTACCTTGAGCCCATAGATGGGTGGAATATGAATGACTTGTTGTCGATTCTGATTGTGGCCGGTGCATGAAGGTGTGATGACGGGTGTTGCAGCACCCTATGTGAAGGTGTATCTGCTGGAAGGCAAGCACTGTGTGGAGAAGCAGAAGACGACAACAGCACGTCGCACACTGGACCCCCTCTACCAACAGCAGCTGGTGTTCAGCGAGTCGTACAGAGGCCGTATATTACAGGTCAGTGGTCAGACCGTAGGCAGCGCCTTCTGTTCTGTCTTTCCTCACTCCTTCTAGGCCTGTGTTGACAATGGCGTAGCATTTCAGTCTGATGTTGGCCTGCCTGGGGTATTCACAGTCCAGTCATGCCTTAAAGGAAAGATGTTGAATAATTATTTTGCTTACCTTGTTGTTAGCACAAGAGCAATATATCCATCAAAGAATAATGCAGTGTACCGTTTGGTTAAAAAAATGTACTCCTTTGTACTTCGATGATCTTAAGACATGAAATAAAAACATTTTACTTGAAAGGATCATGAAATCAGCAAGGGTACTTTGTCCATGAAACCTAATCAATAACTTGCCAATCCAAATGTTTGTCCATGAAACTTAATCATAATTCACAGATCCACACTGCCTTCCTCTGTCACTAAGCCTTCATCAGAGCCAAGCTCCTGAGCACAGATCAGCAGTAGATGGCATACACAAACATCCCTCCAGTGTGATGCCCTTTATGGAATGTGTTTTCATGAGGGTTGCCTGACCATGATCTGATATTGACGGCTCCAGGGTGAACTTTGTTGCCAGCACTGCAACAGGATGCGTCCAGGGTGCGCGATGTATGGGACGGCCAAAATGAGTAGTGAGGGAATAACATCACTGAGGAGGCATTGAAGGTTAAACGGCAGAAGAAAAGGTGTAAAAAGAAAGAAAGGAAGGAAGGAAAGAAGGTTGAAGTCCAGCGTATGCATGAGAAGACGGATTTTACACTGAAACAGCCATTGCATTCCACAACACTGGCAGGTGTGGGAAAGACCGTAGTCTGATATTCATAGAGGAAGAAATCCATCCCATACTATCTTGCCTATTATGTCCTAGGCTAATTTGGCCATATAAATTGCAAAATCAGGAGAAAAGAATTGATTGCAGAAGAACGGTTTCTGCATGTTTATGCAAAACCTGCTGTGAAAGTTAACTGTTCTATTCATTGTGAATTTAGTGTTTCACCTCAATTTGAATCTGACATTATCAAATTTCAAGAACTGTTCCTACAGGTGCCATGACTTTTTTTTTTTTTTTCTTTTGTCTTTCATATTTGGATCTCCACATCATTATCTGTTAAAGTGAACTTAATTGATTAAAGTAAGTTGTTCGTTTTGCTGATCACCCTGCCCTGTCCTAAGTTTGTGATTCAGCAAAAAAGTCTTTCTGTGAAAAATCCCATGGTTTTACAAAGCATTTTCGTTGCTTGCTTCTCACTGAGTTTCGTTGTTCACAGGTGACCGTTTGGGGGGACTATGGCCGTATGGACAAGAAGGTGTTTATGGGCGTGGCCCAGATACTGCTGGATGACCTTGACCTTAGCAACATTGTGATTGGTTGGTACAAACTGTTCCCAACGTCCTCGCTGTTCGCACACCACTCGTCAACCACCGGCCTGGCTCAGGCAGGACTCCAGGACTCCAGTTCGAACCTTGAAGCTCTGGCTAGATCCTAGTGACACGCCCCTTCCTCTGACCTTCACCTTGCCCCATTTCCCTTTTCATTATATTTCTTCCTTTTTTTTTTTTCTTTTCTTTTTTTTTTTTTTTTTTTGAATAAGCACTCGATCTTCAGGACTAAACCATTTTCATATGTACCTTCCCTCTATCTTGCCACTCCTCCAAACCTTCCCCTCTCCACTACCATAACCTTGGTTGTTATTCATTGATTATCTCCTAGAATGTTCAGGAAGTAAGTTAATGTTCAGGATTGGTATTACTATATCTTTTTTTTTGCTTTTTGCTGATTTACTGTCTGTTAGAGTTTTCAGGATTTAGGCTGCATACACATAAAGGAACGGTATTGATTGTAGCTCCCTCCTTCCGCCATGTTCAGTCCCTTCCCCCATCAGCTCCCCACTGTTCGTCAATCTTTTCCTCCTGTTCTGTTAAAGCCGTATTCCTTCAGTTGCCTTGTGTTGAGGGGAACAAAAGCAGCAACAGCAAAGGATGCTCAACAGAAAAAGCAGACTAACTTACCTGTGACTGCAGAACAATGAAGGTGAAGTTAAAAAGTCAATTTATTCAAACTGAGCTGCAAACTTGGCATTGTCGTTAGTGCCGAGGAAGTTTAGTAATATGCTTCCATCTTTTTGTCTAGTGTTATCTACACCATTGGTTTGTTCACAACTTCTGCAGGTTCTCATTTAATCAGCTTTTAAATCTTTGCAATTACCAAGCTGCTTGCAGGTACCAGTTTTAACTATGTGGCATTTTTCTTCCTGGGATGAAAACAATGATTTGGACCTTTAATGGCGGTCTTGGTCTGTTCATAATCTGCTTTGACTCAATTTTCTGCTCTCCTCTATCTTCTGTTAAACACAAATCAGTTGAATTCTGTTGTCTTCAACTCCTGGAATCACACATTTGAGGAATCAGATAATTTGTTTGGGGAACAAATCCTTTTGGTTCTTCCCATTATTCATTGTGTGTTCTGTGACTTTTGCCAGTAGACCAAAGGATCCGTCAAAACAGTCATCTGAAGACTTTCCTTGCCAGAGACTTTTTTTTCTTTTTTTTTTTCTAAACTAGAAACTTTGAATTTTAAGGTTGCATAGTCTTTCGTACTTTGCTACTCACTGGTAACTGTCGATGTAAACAAGACTGTTTTGACAATAAAGGTGACAGTTGCTGCAGATACTTTCCCTGTTTGCTGCTGCAAATAAGAGAATCCCTGACCTTTCCACTCCGTATCTGCAACAGCCACACCCCTGCCCACCTACCACCCCTCCTGTGCCCTCCCTCCTTGTAGTCCATCCCTCCTGTTCCTGTTGGAAGACCTGAAGACTGGCTGCCTCAAGCTGTGATTTGTTGGAAGTGCATCATTTTCTCTCTAGTCTTCTCATCAGACGCATTTGTTTTTTGATTCCTCCTTGACTTTGTTCACACTAAACTCTGGTTCAGCTTTGGGCGCCCAGTTGTGATCTTGTAGCTGTGAACAAAACATACGTTGCCAGTGTGAGACCATTTGTGTGTGTGTGTGGATTGTTTTCAATGTGAGAAATGTGTAGCAGATGCAAAACCTGCCGTGAAATCAGAAATGTTGTTGGAGTATGTTTTTTTTTTTCTTTTTCTTTTGGAGTTGTGAGAAATATGAGTGGGAGAGAGAGAGAGAGTAAAAGATGAGAAAGAGCTTGTGCAGTCTGAATTGTTTTGGTGTTCCTCTCTGGCCTTGACCATGGAACACACTTCCGTTAATCAGTAGCTGGACAGGTAGGTCAGCTGAATAGTTAGAGCATCATTGAAGATTGCTTGGAAGTAACTAAGCTGTACCTGCTTACCCATAGTCGTTTCCTATTCTGCAGCAGTTCTAGTCGTGTCATGATGATAAGTACCAGTACCTCATGAAGGCATGTGAGAGCTCCAAGTTTTCAAAAGAAAAAGGGGAAAACCAACAAGACATAGCAGCTTGAAATGACTTCTGACTCCAGGCCAAAGAAGTGGTCAGCTCGAAGATTGATAGGACAGCTTCAGCTTCAGCCTGTAGTGACAACATACCCTGTGTCCACTCAGCGTTGGTGGACAGCAGTGTCACTAGGAACAGTGGGTGTTGAAGGACTGGAAGCAGGAACTAGGTAGCCTGATGTTGTTGTGATAGTCAACCCATGTCTGTAGTGCCGGTTATCTTTCCATTGTGAGGAAGACCGATGGGAAGGAGGCAGGGGGCTCAGTACTGTGCCCATTGTTTGTCTCTTTGTTTGATTTTGCTGGAAGAAACAGACTTGTCAATGGTAACCCTTTGTTCAGCTTTAATGCCATGTGAGCATGGCTTGGTTTTCAAATTGTCCGTGTGTGTAAATGTTGGATAGGTAAGCTTGTCATGAGAAGTTCAGAAGGTTTGGATGGCCAATGTTTGTAGCAGTTGATGTTGGGTTGATTCTGCGGGCAGGGAGCTGCTGAATGCATCATGTGTGTGGATAGTTACAGTGATGGATGCAGGATTACAAAGCATGAGAAATCATTTGTAAATTGTACACTTAAGCCAGAGGTAGAATGTTTGTGAAAGTTTGATAACAAAGCATAGCAGATGGCTGGCTAGTGTGTAGAATTGCTTTGATAGGTATTAACAGCTAGGATATCGGCCTCCATGGGTTGAACTAGTAAGTTAGAGCAGGCATTCCACAGGGAAAGGACAGTGCCTGGTTTGAAAGACCACAGTATGCATGTTGCTTCTGCCACATCTTTGAAGAGCAATGCTGACAGTGCACTTGAGGTAAAATGACTCATGGGAGGTGGCCTCCAGATGATCTTCTACACCAGAATGAAACCTTTTACCTGCTGTCCTAGTGCAATACTTAGCTCCACTATGGTGTAGTCTGTCCACTTACTATAGATACACACTGGTCAGGAAAAAGCTGTCTGCATTGTATCACATTTTACACATCACCAATGCAAGTGTAGTAGAATGATGTAGACCTTTTTCTGCTCAGCCGTTAAAGATGTTCAGTTGCAATCTGCAGTTACAGCTACAGGGAGTATCTGAGCTTGCTAAGTTTTCAAATGAACTTCTGCAGTGCCAAAAAAAGAAAGAACAGAAAATGTTTGCCACATTCATTTAAAAAAGGAAAATAGCCAAGAGGCAAGATCATAGCATCAAAGATATGTGGAGATGTAAGACTGACCATGAAATGTGTGCTGTGCTGACAGGTGCCATATTTCATCGGCAACAGTGGCAGAATGTTTGGACAGAGTAAAGGCTTTGTGTGGTGATGATTTCTGTGAATGCATTCTGTGTCTAATGACACACAGACAGACAGAGTAAAGGCTTTGTGTGGTGATCACTCCTGTGAATGCATTCTGTGTCTAATGACACACAGACAGACAGAGTAAAGGCTTTGTGTGGTGATCACTCCTGTGAATGCATTCTGTGTCTAATGACACGCAGACAGACAGAGTAAAGGCTTTGTGTGGTGATCACTCCTGTGAATGCATTCTGTATCTGATGACACACAGACAGACAGAGTAAAGGCTTTGTGTGGTGATCACTCCTGTGAATGCATTCTGTGTCTGATGACACACAGATAGTGGCTTCGTCAATGTCCTCGTTGATCTGCATCCATCTTGATTGTTCTCATGGCAACACAGTCAGAACTGTTCACTTGTGTGTGTGTAATTCCTGGAATAATTCTTGTCGAAAACGGTTGATATGTGTATTTGAACTGAAACATTTAATACTCGTGATTTTGAATTTTCCCTCTCTTTTGTCTTTTTTTTCTTCGGTGACTGTCTGATCTTCATGTATATAGTGCCCTTATAAATCATGTTGTCTATTTATCTAAACTCTCTCTCCCTCTCTCTCTCTCTCTCCCTCTCTCTCTCTCTCCTGCTTTTGTCTCTTTCATTTATACTAGTGTACAGTGCATGAGGACTTTGATCAATAATAACTTTTTCTGCGTATGTGATGCATGGAATTCTCATTTATTTGTGTTTCTTTTGCTGAAAA
>CM065742.1:1550962-1553462 GCA_033310375.1 Conus canariensis | reverse complement strand
GTGACAACCATTCTGTTTAGTTTATTGCAATCAGATTACAAAAAAATTAATGAAAACAATTTTTGTTGCAAGCAAGGAAATACAAAGAAAGATTATGGTACAGCAGAATTGAGAGTGTGTGCCGTAAAATAAATGGTCATATATTAGACTATAAACACAAAGAGACGATGTGATTCATACAGTGTATGCCAGGACATAAACCATCATAGAAAAGACCATCATCATGGCGATAGACACAAGGAAACAATCAGTTAGAGATGGTATACACCCAGAAATAAATGGGCTCACAATGGTCTGGCGATAGACAAGGAAACAATCTGGTAGAGATGGTATACACCCAGAAATAAATGGGCTCACAATGGTCTGGCGATAGACACAAGGAAACAATCTGGTAGAGATGGTATACACCCAGAAATAAATGGGCTCACAATGGTCTGGCGATAGACAAGGAAACAATCTGGTAGAGATGGTATACACCCAGAAATAAATGGGCTCACAATGGTCTACAGTCAGAGAATAAACGCAAAGAAGCAATGTTGCAGAGGTAATATATGATGTGAAATAAATGGCCATTAAAAAAATCACAGACAATAAACACAGAAAAAGAGATACCAGGAAAGAGAGTGTATACCATGGATGAAACAGTCATATAGCACACCGTAGTCAAACAGTAGGCAGGAAGAAATGATGTTCTGTGAGATACACATTCATGTAGCACATTGCATTCAAACAGTAGTGGAACGATCATATAGCAGGTCATAGATGCCCTGTGTAGGTCTTGGATGGCGAGTCATGATGAAAAACATGGCAGTATCAAGCAAGCTTACAGCCATTCTGGTCTCTCTCTCTATAGTGTAGTGGCAGATTGAATTCCCATACATTGTGTGGAGAAGCTGTCAGAAGTGTTCATTTTTCATTGCATTGCTAAAGAAAATGAACTCAAGGGGAGAAATGACAATGACTAATAGAAAACTAAAGAACCTTTCACTTGTCATCATTGTTGATCAGGAGGGAATTGGGTTTTAGACTTTAGGAATCAACCTGTATTGGTCTTTCCACTTGATTTCTTTAAAAGTATATGTCTTTCACATGCTGTGATTCACATGCAGTGATCTTCTCCGCTCCCAAAATAATAGAGTGGGATTGAATCACCTGCTAAGACTGCAGCCCCCAGTGAATGGAGTGTTGTTTCAATACTTAACGTACAAGTTTTCCGTCTTTAAGGAAATAGAGATTCTTGGTCACCCTGTGTACCTAAAGTGGATGGACATTTTCATACCAACCTTCTTTTCGTGTGCTAGAGGGGTTTGGCTCTGCCGTGAATTTCTCCTCTAGTTATGAAGGTTCTGTTACAGCGTGAAATTTCTTAAGCCCTAAGAAATGAAGGTCCCATGCTGAGTTTGAGCTTCAAATATATATATATATATATACATACATACGTATATATATATATATATATATATATATATAGTGTGGCTGAACAGTCAGCAAATGAGTTGTGATGAGTTAAAGAAGTGGAGGCTTTTTGGATGGAAGGATATTAACTGGGTAAGACTGGGAACACAAGGTCACATAGGGGTTAAGACTGTGCTTGAAGTACATGCAACCAGGATACAGTTTTATTTCTAGTGCCTATCAGTGTCTACCTCTGTTTTCTTTAAACACCTCATTATTAAGAATATATTCTTCAATGTTACGTACCCATTTTTAGAACTAGAAAGACATGCAGGAGAGTGCAGACCTCTGATACACAAAATTTTCCCACCAGGGAAGTAATTATGGGTACAGGCTGAAAGAGTTGCTTCCTTTTTTTTGTAGTAGTAGAGTATTGCAAATGTGAAGTGTCAATGTGTGTATCATTGAAATACAGTGACATTCCTGAAAATAATCACTTCTTACATTTTAATTGATTCGAAACAATGAACATACACACACATACGCACACACACACACACACACACACACACACACACACACACAAAAACACACATGCACACACACACACACGCGCACACACACACACACACACCAGTTCCTTTTGGGATTATATCATGTAAGCATTTAAAGTGGATTTGATACTGTTTTGTGTATGTGCATGTTTCTTCTCAACTCATGCATGTCAGTATGAAGAAATCGTGACTGTTGTGACCTGTTACTGTAGGTCAGAGTTGTCAGAAAGTTTACTACTGTTATGTACCAAAGGGATAATGGCAGGAAGATCGGCATTGTTCACAGAACATGTGTTGCTCTAATGCAGTTTCACTTTGGCGAAATAGAAGAAAGCACCGTAAGAAAGAACAAATGTGCCTAGGTTTGTTCTGGTGCCTGTGTGTGCGTTCTGATCTGAATTCAGTGCTTCTGTCCGCGTACAGCTCTGTTTCCATCAAACAGGAAGGACTTCATCCTCAGGCCATTGGATTCACTCTCACCAGTTCACTCCCTTGGTTACTGAATGCCTGCATTCCAGCTATGTCCAATGTATTTCAGCAAACCCAGACAT
>CM065742.1:1543462-1545962 GCA_033310375.1 Conus canariensis | reverse complement strand
TGGGAAGAACAACCAATGCAAAGGATAACATTAATTTCACAAGTGATGTGATCAGAACTTTCAAAGGGTACTCAAAGTAACAGTGTAAATCAACAAGTTTTCACAGAAGAGATGCAGAGTATTTAGAGATGCCACAGAAACAGTTTTGATGTGTGAAAGTGTGTTGTACCTGAAGAAGGCCTAAGAGGTCAAAATGGGTTGTGTTTTGTCCTGTAATCTGTCTGGATCATCTTGCGGAACCAATAACCTTTCTTTTTAAAATTTGCATCAATTTCTGCCTTCAGTCACCTCTCTTAAAAACTGAAAGAAAAAAAAAGAAAAGAAAAGAAATTAAAAAAAATTAAAAAGCCTAGAACTCTTCATTCCAAGAACAGGTAAGAATTCAAGGGAGTTTAAAAGATTAAGCAAAGTATGTAGCTTTGTGCACTTATCCATACATTATACATTAGCAAATCTCCCTTCTCCTGTTTCCTCTACCTCCTTCCCTCCACCCCTTCTCCCACCCTCCGGCCCCCGTGACCATCCCCCCCCCCCCCCCCTTCCTCTGTCCTCTGCTTACTTGTATCCCTTTCCCTCGTTTGTTCTCCCCAATCCACCAATTGCCCTCTTTGCCTTGTCCTCCCCAATCCACCTATTGCCCTCTTTGCCTTGTCCTCCCCAATCCACCTATTGCCCTCTTTGCCCTGTCCTCCCCAATCCACCTATTGCCCTCTTTGCCTTGTCCTCCCCAATCCACCTATTGCCCTCTTTGCCCTGTCCTCCCCAATCCACCTATTGCCCTCTTTGCCTTGTCCTCCCCAATCCACCTATTGCCCTCTTTGCCCTGTCCTCCCCAATCCACCTATTGCCCTCTTTGCCTTGTCCTCCCCAATCCACCTATTGCCCTCTTTGCCTTGTCCTCCCCAATCCACCTATTGCCCTCTTTGCCCTGTCTTCCCCAATCCACCTATTGCCCTCTTTGCCTTGTCCTCCCCAATCCACCTATTGCCCTCTTTGCCTTAGTCCCCCTTAGAAACTTTGGAAGAGGAGAAAAACAAAACAAAACAACAACAACAACAACAACAACAACAACAAAAACCCCGAAGTGAGTGAACCTGAGATTAAATCAGAAACCTTCAGATCTTTTGTCTAGTAAACTGCAGCAGTGATTGAAAGAAGTAGAGTTGCAGAATGTCTTGTCTCTGGCAGAATTCAGGAACTGGTTCTGAATAGGGATTATCCAATCTGATTGGTGAGGACGTCCCGGATCGAGTCTAGTCTTCATTTCCTTGCCACTGGGCGGGTGACAAACCGGGGGGGCTTCTTCCTGGACCGGCATGATTTGGTGCTCATGCTGTAGAGTTGTTGGTCGCCCGTCTTCCCCTGTCAATAGCTGTCTTTAGTGAAACCGGGCGGCCTTCTAATGGCCGGATGGCGATGGTCCTGTGCTGCGCGAGGCCTATTCAAGGAAGGAAGAGGATGGGCGTCGCTGGAGTGTTGAAGTGATCGCCTATCCTGTGCTGGGTCCTTGCTGACTACAGCTGAGAGGATTATTAACAGGGTACCTCGTGCTCCCATGATGGAATAGATACACGCCCATAACTCCGTGTAAATGCTGCTTATGACACCGAATCGCCTAGCAGGAATGACAACACAGAGCACGCAGTACAAACAAGGAGATAACCCCCCCCCCCCCCCAGGAATGACAACACAGAGCACGCAGTACAAACAAGGAGATACCCCCCCCCCCAAAAAAAAAAAAAAAAAAAAAAAAAAAAATTGTTTCAAGCTTGGCTGTACTTGACCCATCTACACGGGAACAACAACTGGAGAAATGAACAAAAACAAATTAACATTTAGAGGAACAACAACTGGAGAAATGAACAAAAACAAATCAACATTTATCCAAGACTAGCACAGCCTTTTTCACTCTTGAATATGGTCAAATAGACACACGGACGAACAGTAAAAAAAAAAAATACAGGTTACCTAGTTTTCATTGGTATGAAAGGAAATCTTCAATGAGGCAGGGAACAGTAAGCAGTAAACAACGCCCCCCTCCCTCCCTCCCCCCCCCCCCCCCCCAACCCCCGCCCGGTCGACGGAGGCTAGACCCATCGTTCCCCGCGGTGGTCCGAAAGTAAGTCTGTGCTGCCCAACGTCAGTCTGCCACGTCGACACTGATTGCGAGATCAGAGCCGCCACCTTCTCTCTCGGCATCCTGTGCTTTGCCACTCGCCACAGGTGGACTGACGACGACAACGTGACAGAGACCACAGTGGTTTGAATTTCTATGGACATCAGCGGCGAGGTGTGGTTGACTATCCTGGTGACCCGACGTCGCTTCTCCATAGAGTCACAGGTGACCAGTGTGACTCTAGCTCCAAAGAATTGATCTGCCCAAATGCGAATGGGTCATGCTAAATTTGAAGAATCTGTGGCTTCATATGACCAACATCAAAGACTGCAGACTGCAAAGACAGATGGGGGACACACACACACACACACACACACACACACA
>CM065742.1:1525962-1540962 GCA_033310375.1 Conus canariensis | reverse complement strand
GGTTGTCCATCACACTGGACACAGCACCTGCAGGTCATCTGGTCATCTGCCTGTGTGATGCTGATAAGCCCAAATAGTTTACAACTCAGGATGGCACTCGCGTTTAACGACAATATTAATTAAAATGTGTTTAAGAACCCATGACAACACCACGATATCTTTCAGTTGTATTTCTAATTGCTTCTTACGTTTATTCATATATTTTTTTTTATTTATTTGCAGTTGCAGAATCATCTCTCTCTCTCTCTCTCTCTCTCTGTCTGTCTGTCTGTCTGTCTGTCTGTCTCTCTCTCTGTCTGTCTTCTGTCTCTTCTCTCTGTCTCTCTCTCTCTCTCTGATTTGCAGAAATGAAGGTAGTCTGGTTCAGTGATTTATTTTACCTCTGCACATCATAAATCGTATTGGACCATAAGCAGTTATACAATCTACACCAACACTCACATAACAGCTCTGTGATTTCCAGAATGACAACGTTCTGTGGAGTGGTGTGTTTTACGTCTGCTCATCTGTAGATAATATTAAACAATAAGCTGTTATACAATCTACACTAATTAGACACTAAGCAGTTATACAATCTACACTAGACACTAAGCAGTCAAACAATCTACACTAACTAGACACTAAGCAGTTATACAATCTACACTAACTAGACGCTAAGCAGTTATACAATCTACACTAACTAGACGCTAAGCAGTTATACAATCTACACTAACTAGACGCTAAGCAGTTATACAATCTACACTAACTAGACGCTCAGCAGTCATACATCTACACTAACTAGACACTGAGCAGTTATACAATCTACACTAACTAGACGCTAAGCAGTTATACAATCTACACTAACTAGACGCTAAGCAGTTATACAATCTACACTAACTAGACGCTAAGCAGTTATACAATCTACACTAACTAGACGCTAAGCAGTTATACAATCTACACTAACTAGACGCTAAGCAGTCATACAATCTACACTAACTAGACACTGAGCAGTTATACAATCTACACTAACTAGACACTAAGCAGTGATACAATCTACACTAACTAGACGCTAAGCAGTTATACAATCTACACTAACTAGACGCTAAGCAGTGATACAATCTACACTAACTAGACACTAAGCAGTGATACAATCTACACTAACTAGACACTAAGCAGTTATACAATCTACACTAACTAGACGCTAAGCAGTTATACAATCTACACTAACTAGACACTAAGCAGTGATACAATCTACACTAACTAGACACTAAGCAGTTATACAATCTACACTAACTAGACGCTAAGCAGTTATACAATCTACACTAACTAGACACTAAGCAGTGATACAATCTACACTAACTAGACACTAAGCAGTCCTACAATCTACCCTAGCATTCACATAATGTCTGTGTGATATCCAGAAAGAGAAAGTTCACTAAGTGCTTTGTTTGACGTCTGCCCATCACAAGCAGCTCTACAATCTACACTCCTCGCGCCCGGGCAATATAGCGTAGAGGCGCGTCCCCTGGTTGGGGGATTGGTGATCCCTCTTGTCTCGCTTGGGGAGGGGGGGGGGGGGAGGGGGAGGGGGGGTGCGCTGGATAATAGCACCGGTGGGATCTCTGCGGCGAACTGTGGACTTTGCCAGACTAACCGGGGGTTGAGGATCTAGCATGGACGGGAACCCCAAAGAAAAGAAAAGAATCCACACTGATTGTCACATGACTTCACAACTCATCACACTGATTGTCACATGACTTCACAACCCATCACACTGATTGTCACATGACTTCACAACCCATCAAACAGCTCTAAGTTATCATCATCAGTTCAAAACTTTGTAATGTAATCTAGTCACTTTCAAATTGAGCAACCAAAGCTGCCATAACGTTAATGCATGCATCTGCTAAGTAAACATTGCCTATATCTTAATAGTAAGTAACGTTAAAATCTTTCTCCTTATGAACACTTGGACTGAAACCGACAAAAACATTACAGGAGTCGCCCAAGTTTGAATAAAAGCAGAGGGGGAGAGGTGGTTCATCTTCCAAAATGTTTAAAAGTCAGAGAGAAGTGGAGTGGAAGAAAGAGGGACACATTTTTCCGACGTTTCATAAAAAAAAGTTTGTGAAGGAAAAGGCGCTGGGGAGTGGGGTGGGGGGGGTGGGGGGGGGGGGGGGTGGGGTGGGGGGGGGGGGGATGAAGAGGGACTCATCTTCTGAACTTTCATAAAAGCCGGTGGGGGAACGGATCAAGAGGGACTCATCTTAAATTTTCACAAGATGCAAAGCATATAAACGTACTCCCAGTTTATCCTGAATACGCGTGAGATATTCCATAAAGAGGAAAAACCGTCTTGGGCTGGTGTCACCGTTAGTAATGACTATTCTGGTAAACATCGGCCATCATCTGTGACCTATAATGAACACATTTACAAATTTTCAGAAAAATCGGCCAAGAACTTGCTGAGATTTTCCATAAAGAAGAAAACCATTATGGGCCGTTAGTAACGGCTATAACGGTAAACTTAAACATCGGGCATCATCCGTGACCCATAATGAATATATACCTACGAATTTTCAGAAATATCGGCCACGTACTTTCTGAGATATTCCATGAAGAAGAAAAACCGTTAGGGGCCGTTATAGCCGTTCGTAACAGCTATAACGGTAAACTAAAACATCGGGCATTATTCATGACCCATAATGAACAACCTGCTAATTTTCTTTAAGATCAGCCAAGTACTTTATGAGATATTCCATAAAGAAGAAAAACCGTTACAGGCTGTTACAGCCCTTAGTAACGGCTATAACGGTAAACTAAAACGTCGGGCATCATCCATGACCAATAATGAACATACCTACAAATTTTCAGAAAGATCGGCCTAGTAGTTTTGTCTGGAGGGAGTTGAACACATTTTGACCACGGACGGACGACGGACGGACGGACGACACACACACACACACACACACACACACACACACACACACACACACACACACACACACAGAGCATTTCTTCGTTCCCATTCTAAAGTACTACCTGTTCAATAAGAACTGGGAGTACAATAAAAGCGGGAAAGTCGGGGGAGGGGAGAGGAGGGAGAAGTGTGTGTGTGTGTGTGTGTGTGTGTTGTGTGTGTGTGTGTGTGTGTGTGTGTGTGTGTGTTAGCTTACAATATTGGGGGTGTGGGTGGGAGGGTAGAAGGTAGTGTGGCTATCCTTTCCTTTTTCTGGTGTCACTCATTTGTGTCCTGCCCAGCTGTGCATACGTGTTGTCTCTCATAAAAGATATACTGGTGAAGCGCGCGCACGTGTGTGTGCGTGCGCGTAAAAGATGCTTTATCTGCATAGATAGTACACATTCAGACAGACACCACACACACACACACACACACACACACACACACACACACACCATGTATCTCTCTCACATGCGCGCGCACGCGCGCACGGACACACAGACACGCACTGTTTGTGTGTATGAGTGAGTGTGTGTGTGTGGTGTGTGTGTGTGTGTGTTGTGTGTGTGTGTGTGTGTTGGTGTCCTTCATTTAACGTCTATCCACTATTCGTGATATTAGACACACACACAAAAAAAAAAAGTGAATGTGTACGGAAGTAATTGCGAGCGTGCACATAATGTGTGTATGTGTATATGTATGGGTGCACGTGCACGCGAATGTGTGTGTGCGTGTGAGTGTGTGCGCGCGCGCGTGTGCGGTGTGTGTGTGTGTGTGCGTGTGTGTGTGAGTATGTGTGCCTGTGTGTGTGAGTGAGAGAGTTGTGGATGTGTAAGTGTGTGAATATCTTTACACAAGTCATAAGTGAAGATTAACATGAAACAAAATACTTATAACCAACAACTAACTTATCAATTAAAGTCAAAACGGATGACAGTACTAAAGAAAAAAGGAAAAAAAAGGAAAAAAAGAATAAACAAACAAACAAAATCCTTTGCTCCCCCCCCCCCCCATTTTATCCACCCCACCCCCCTTCCTTTCTTATCCCCCGCAAATAAAGTTAATAAAAATATTATAAGTATTTTCCAATAGGGGTGCGCTCTAAGTGTACAAAGAATTCGTACGTTAAAGCTGGTGACTGAAAAATGGCCTGCACAGTATTTTGCTTCAATACTGGAATGATTTTTTTCATATCATTGCATGAAACAATATGAATTGGAGTAATTTTGTTTCCACATACGCAAACTACGTTTTTTTTACATATTTTGTTTTAAATGCATTAAGTTTCCACCTGTGCATTAATGAGAGTAATTTTCTATTAAGATTAAAATTCTCTTTGATTCTTTTAATATCAAACTGTTCTTTATAAACGTGATCTACCATACTATATTCGAAAGCTTTCCAGATATGCGACTGAACTAAGTTACACTGTTCATGTACTGATAAGGGAAATCAAACAGTTCTAAACCAAAACTATTTTTGGCTCCACGTTTAGCTGCCCTGTCTACTTTTTCATTATAATGAAAAGAACAATGTGAAGGAATCCAACAAAAAACTACATGGGTTCCTCTTGCAATCAACATGTGTATCATACAAATTATCTCTATGACCATTTCAGGTCTTGTGTGCAATTGAGAAACTTTTAATGCCTGAAGAGCTGATTTAGAATCAACACAGAACAGAATTTGAAATATTGTTTTTGGAAAGTTTAAAAGATAATTTAAAGCCAGGAGTATCGCTGTTAATTCTATTGTAAATATCGATTTGTTAATTCCGATATAAAATGATTTCTCTACTCTTAAGTCTGGTATTAAGAATGCACAACCTGTTTGTATATCAATGCACGAACCGTCTGTGTATATTTTCAAATAATTTGAATAGTTCTTTTCAATATGGCATTTGATACAGCTTGCTAACATGTTTATGTTTTCATCTTTTTTCATATTGGTATGTTCAACATCAAAATGTGCTTTATTAAGCTCCCATGGTGGTATAGGAGAAAATAACGGTCTAATGGATAGAGCATCGTATCGATTGAAACTCCAGAATCAGTAATATTTTTTGACGTGTACGTTGCCAGTGTTTTTTGAGAAGCTATAGATTTTGCTCTTTTAGGAAAATCAATATCTGACCTCATTTTTATTTCAGATCTAATGTGCGTTTTATTAGTTGTACTCTTGATAACAAGTTTACAACACGCTAACTCTCTGTATTCATCTAAGGGAAGCATCTGCGCTTCGTAATACGTACGAGAAGATGATGCATGCACCGGAAGGCCAAGTGCTAATTTCAATGCCTTGCATTCAATACTTTCAAGCTTTTTCAATAGGTATTTGGGAGCGCTAAAGATTACTTCTTGGGCATATGTTATTTTCGACCTCATTAAAGATTTACATAGAGTTATCAATGTAGATGAATTCTGTTCCCATTTTTCTTTAGAAATAATTTTAAGGAAATTTAATATTTTCCTCGCCTTTGTTAATAAGTATTCAATATGAGCGTTCCATGATAGTTTAGATGTGAAATGGACTCCTAGGAATTTAACTTCTGTCACGTATTTAAGAGGTGTTTCGCCCAATGTAAAAACAGGCAGTTTTTCTGGATTATTGCCACTATTGAAAAGAATTATATTTGTTTTTTCAACAGATAAGTTCAATCCATTTAACTTCATGTATTCCGACATCCTATTTAGTTCGTCTTGATAGATCTTTCTGATGAAACTTATATCACGCTGTGGAGTTTTCTTTTTAAGAGTTACTTCCATCCACATGCAAATGTCGTCTGCATATTGAACGAGAACTACCTTTTTAGATAACTTATTTGGCAAATCATACAATAGCAATGCGAAAAGAAGCGGAGCTAACACTGACCCTTGTGGGATTCCCATTGACAGAGTTCTACTGGTGGAATATGATTTTCCTACTCTTGTTTGTATTACCCTATCTTTCAGAAAGCATTTAACATAATTGTATACATTTCCTGATAGTCCAATATTTTAAAGTTTGTTTAATAGCTGTGAATGACACACTTGATCGTAAGCCTTGGTTATGTCAAAAAATGTAGCCAGGACACATTTACGTCTTGCAAATTGTTTCTTTATATTTGTTGATAATTTCACTAATATTTCTGTAGTAGATCTCCCTTTACGAAAGCCAGCTTGATTAATAGGAATGATGTCATTTTTTTCGCAGTAATATGCTAGTCTATTCAAAACAATTCTTTCTGATAGTTTACAGACGTGTGATGTTAATGCTATAGGTCTGTAATTTTTAGGATCACTAGAAGACTTTCCTTGTTTATGAACTGGGACAACAATTGTCTGTTTCCATATTTTGGGCATGTCGCTACTATTCCAGCAAGTACTTAGCAAAGCATGAAGAAAAACTACAAGATTTTCAGGTAAATTCTTTAGCATCTGATTAGATATTGCATCTAAACCAACTGATGATTTCCGTATTGGAATGCCTCTAATGGCTTCTTTTACTTCATATACAGTTATAGGAGCAGAACCCGTAGAGTGCCTTTAAGCCGTCAGCTGACGCCGCATTAAAAATGCTTTCCCAGTGCCTATGGGCCGTCCACTGACGTCATGCATTTTTCTTGAATTTTCATTCGTTACTATTTCTATCAACGGACTTAAATAGAGTGTGCGTAGTAAGCCTTATATGTCTGTAGTATTAAAATGATATGTAAATGACCACACGTGCCCATTTATTCTCATCACTGACTGGATGACCAGCCAGCACTTCGTCTCGCTTGCAAAGATGGCGGCACAACCTTCGACAAGCGCAGCGACCAAATCAACGTATTTACACAGCTGAGCAGGCTCTGCTAATGATTTTTGACAAAGACAATAATCTTTTATTCAACGACTCACTCGAGCATGAAGGTGAGATGATGATAATGATGGAATTGCCGACCGTATTCGTCAGTTATTGTGTCGGGCTGTGTGACCTCAGTGTGTGTTCAGCTGACTGGTTTGCCAGCGTCGAACGAACTCGCCTAGTGTGTACTCTGCACTGCGTGCCAGTGGTCAGTGACGTGATAGTCAGCGCGAGAGGGGAGCGCGGCCTGCTCGCGGCGTGGCACGGGGCAGAGGGAAAGGTAGGGGAAGAGGAGCAGTGAAAGAGAGGGTTGAAGTCCAGCAAGGGGGCGTGGTGGGGAGAGGGGGGCGTGGTCGTGGACTGACCTGTCTGCATAGAGTGTGAGCGTCTTGATAGACTTCTAAACTGTTTTACTTTCATTTACAGGTGTAGTGTGACAATACAAACTTTATTTTCAACTTTTTTGCTTTGTGTTCTTGTTTGGATGTGAAGATGTAGTGGTAAATACATATGCTTTTGATCGTGCAAAAAAATCTACCCAAATCTAATTGCCTAAATACTTTTTTTTAATCAAAATTAAAACAAAAGAAGCCCAGATTCAAAATCTTCATTCAATTTCCTTCAAAAATCATATATATTTCATTGTTATATCTTTTGTAGTTTCTGAGCTAGAATTTTTTGTTAATTATTACCCCCAAATCATTAGATTTCCCTGGCACTGGGAAAGCCTTTGTTTGTAACATTTTCAAGCAGCGAACGGGTTTTAATGTTTATGCTATTATCAGGTGGTGGATCATCATATGTTATATTACTTTCTTCTTTTTCTCTGTAAGTTCGGTCAGTGTTCGTTAGACCCTCAGGACGGCTGACTTCAGCGAATAAGTTTACAAAAACTTCTGCTTTCTCTTTAGTAGTGGGCAGATTGTTGTTATCTATTTTTATGGGATACTGTGGTGATGTCAATCCATTTTTCATAGCTTTCAGTTCTTCCCATACTTTCCCCATATCCTTACAATGTTTTACTTCAGAGTTACAGAAATCATCCCAATGTTTCAATTTTGCATATTCTATTGCATCATCACTTTCTTTACCCGTCTTTTTCATTTTTTCATGATTACTTGCTGATCTTTTTTTACAATATATCTTAAATCTTTCTTTTTTCTTGTTATTTGCGCGTTCACATTCCTTGTTCCACCACACATTTCCATTGTGTTTTTTAGATTTTTTGTTTTTTATTTTTGGGATCGATTTATCTGCTGCTGTTAGGATAAATCTGCAGAATTTATCATACTGATTGTCTATATTTTCTTCAGTAGAATAATCTAAATCTATGTTTTTAAGGATGTCTTTGAACAGTGACCAATCTGCACACTTGTAATTATACTTTGGAATAACATCTTCTGTATTTTCTTCTTCTTCTGCTATGTTATTTAAAGATATTATGACTGGAATATGATCTGATCCTAAAGAGTCATCTCCCGTTTCCCACACTGCGTTGACTACCAATGATGGAGATACAAAGTAGTAGAAAGAAACTCGTGGAGAGCGTGGCAGCAGAGAGTCCTCAGAAGAGAAGCCCCCTTCAAGCAAGTGTTTCGGCCCTTATCTCCTGACACTCTAGGGGGGTTGGGCCACACCCGGTTCATGACTCCGGATGTCCCTCTGCTGCCCCTTTTTTTCCCATCTTGGGACGAGCCATGGCTGGGATTCGAACCCATGACCCTCTGGACATGCTCATTTTCCACTTAATGACTCGCGCTTTAACCACTGAGCCACAGGGACACCTGATATTTGTAGGGAAATTAAGCCTTATGAAGTTCACTTTTGTTCCTCCTTGACCAGATCCAGCTTGAACACCTCTCTGCCGCTTCTGCCATTGCTTTCAGGGCTCTGGTTTTTTTCCTTCCCTGCAACTGAGAGCTGTTTCATGAGGCTGTATGCAGACGTTCCTACAAACCCCCTAGCTCCAATTTCTGCAGTGAGGACTTTGACCTGATAGCCTTCTCTCCTCAGGCTGTTTGCCAGATCAGCATACTTTTCAGTCTTGTAGATTTGAGCTGCCTCCATTCTGTTCTCATATGGCACCGTGAGCTCGATCATGATCAGCTGCTTGGTTGACTTAGAGTGGACTACTATGTCTGGTCTCATGCCACTCTTGCTGATGATCTCTGGGTGACTCTTCCATTCTGGGAGGTCTGCAGTGCACTCCCAGTCATCTGCCCCGTCCAGCAGACTCTGCCTGCATGTTTCGAGTGGCACTGTTGTTCTTGGCCATGATTTGCTGCCTCCTGCCATGAAGAATGTTGCGGGTGCTTTTGGAGTCCTGATTTTCCCTTTTGTGGTGTTGGTACTAGCCCAGACTACTTGTACAATTTCTTTGAGCACTTGGTTGTGCCTCCATGTGTACCTTCCTTGAGCCAGGGCTACTTTACATGAGCTTAGGACATGCTCCACTGTTTGTTTTTCATGGCAGAGGGGGCATGCAGGATCGTCTGTTTTCCCCCACTTCACCAGGTTTGCATTTGAGGGCAGAAGGTCATATGCAGATCTGAGAATGAAGCTGATCCTGAGAGGGGCCATGTGCCAAATGTCATTCCAAGTGAGACTTCTTTGGAGTGCATTCTCCCACGTTGTCCATTGCCCTTGCTGGCTCTGCTGGACTGCTTTTTGGAGTCTTTTTTGGTCTTCTTCTTTTCTCATCTCCTGAATCATCATGTCTCTTTTGGCTTTTCCTTTGGCCTTTGACCACCATTCAGTTTTGGTCACCCCCAGTCCCTGTCTGTTGGTCTGTGTGTGTCCTGTTATTTCTCTGATCTTGAGACTTTCTTTTGCAGAATCCATCGCCTCTTGAACTTTCCATTTTCTGCCTGTCTTCAGCTGGGGCTTAATTGCTTCTACCACCTTGTCTCCTGAGTCCTCCAGCATGCTTTGAAGTCTGATCTTCCCTGCTTTGTATTCCTCCAGGATGGATTTCAGGGGTAGTTTCAGCTTTGCTTGGCGACAGTACAGCGCTATGTCAGTCAGACAGGGTGGGACACCAAGCCATTTCCTTGTGAACTTGTTGATTTTGGCTTCCATTGCCTCCACTATGCTGGTGCAGATGTCGTATATCATCAGGGGCCATAGCAGCTTTGGTATCAGCATGAACTGCAGACACCAGACCTTGTATTTGCCAGGGAGCCCACACTGGTCAATGGTCTCCAAGCCTTCCTCCGCCATCTGCTTGGTTTCTTTTGCTCTTTGTGTGTCTTTCAGCGTATCATCATACCATCTTCCAAGGCTCTTGACTGGTTCTTCTGTGACTGTTGGAATGGCCTGGTTGGCAACACTGAAGACCACAGATCCGGCCACTTTTCCTTTCCTCAGTGAGAGACTCCGTGATTTCTTTGGCTTGAACTTCATTCTGGATGAGGCAACTATGTCGTCCAGCCTCTCCAGCACATGACGTGTCTCGTCTTCTCTGGATGAAATCACTGTAGTGTCATCCATGAAGGCCTTGAGAGGAGGCATCTTGTATCCATCGCCAAGGTCTGTTTGTCTCGCGTTGTTTGTTGCTGCTTTCAGGATGAGTTCCATTGCCAGCACGAACAGTATTGGGGAAATTGCACAGCCCATTGCAATACCCACTTCCAAGTTGATCCAGTCTGTTGTGTACTCCTTGGTAGAGAACCGCATGGAGAAGCCATTGAAGTACTTCTTGAGCATGTCGTGGATGTTCTTTGACACATGGTACATCTCAAGAGCCAACTGTATCATCTCATGGGGCACAGATCCATATGCGTTTGCCAGATCAAGCCACACTACGTCCAGGTCTCTCTTTTCTGTTTTTGCTTTTTGGATTGCGTCCCAGATCATTGTGGCGTGTTCTACACAGCCCGCCACGCCTGGGATGCCACCTTTCTGGACTGACACATCCAAGTACTTGTTTTCCATCAGGTACTTGGTCAGCCTTGCTGCCATGACAGAGAAGAAGATTTTCCCTTCGACGTTCAGTAGTGATATTGGCCTGAACTGGCTAATGTCACTTGAGTTTTGCTCTTTGGGGATGTACACACCATCTGCCGTCATCCACTGGCCGCTGATCTTCTGGTTTCTCCAAGCCGATCGCAGCAGCCTGTGGAGCCACTCCAGCACCTTGGGACATTTCTTGTAAAGCTGGTAAGGTATTCCGTTTGGCCCTGGTGATGATTTGGCTCTGGCTTTGTCGACCACCTTCTTGATTTCCGCCAACGTTGGAGGCTTGCCATTGAACTGTTCCTCAGGGTTGGTTGGCCACACCAGACCTTGAATGTCGAGTGGTGCTTTGCTCTGTGGGTCAGAGTATGTTTTCCTCAGATGCTGCTCAAGAACTCCTTTGTCCACACTTAGGGTCCCAGATTTTGGCTGCTCAAACAGTGTTCTGGCAAACTGGAAGGGGTCTCTGAAGAAGCGCTCTTGTGTCTTCTTCTTTTTGCTCTTCCTCTTCCTCGCAGATTCCGCTTTGCTGAGGGCACTGTTTTTCTTTCAGGTCTTTCCACAGTTTTTCCAAGCCTTGTTTTTCAGCTGGCAGTGCGGTCTTCATTTGCATCTTGAGGTTTTTCTTTTGGACCCTGATCTTGTCCATCTTTTCTTGGCGTCTGGATTTCTTTGGAGGTGTTTTCTCTTTGGGTAGTTTTGCTCCATAGGCGTCTCTACATGTGGCATACACAATGTCCCCATATGTGGCTAGTTTGTGTTCCAGGGTGCTTTTCCCTATCAGTGCATCGAGTCTTTGGACGATTTTTGCATCCAGTTTCTCCCAATCTTCAGTTTCGTTTGCTCGTGGCAGGTTGAGTTTCAGGCGCCTGGCATCGAGGGCCTGTGCAAATTCCTCATCCGAACCAACAGCGTGGATGTCCTTGGCACTGTGGTTTAAATCCTGGCCTTGGTCTTCCGACGTCTTATCTGCTGATGCAGTGCGCTGCTGCTCATTCAGATGAGTCTTCACACATCCCATCTTTGTTCTGTGGATCTTCATGCCACGGGTGGTAGCGAAACGCTTTCCACAGACAAATGGATATTCCATTTGGTCCATGTTCATAGTCCGTTTGGGATTTGCAGTCATGATTGGTTGAGCACCGATGGATTCATCATTCTCTCCCCCTTTCGGTGAATCCTGGGAGCATCTTTTCCTTTTATTTTTAGTAGCCACATGTTTAAGGCAAAGTGGGGAGCCAGCCCACAGAGCCCTTGGTTCTGGTCTTTCCCAGTGTCCTCCGGTCTTTCCCGGACGTCCTCCGGCCTATTCCCGGAAGTCAATGGTTTACCCATGCATCAGTAGAAAGAAACTCGTGGAGAGCGTGGCAGCAGAGAGTCCTCAGAAGAGAAGCCCCCTTCAAGCAAGTGTCAATACAAAAGTTAAATCAATGGCTGAGGGATTATGGGTAGATATATCTGGAATACGAGTTATGTTTCCATTATTCAGTATGTAAAGAATAGAATCCGCTATGTTATCTAACAAACGATTATTAGAAATATAGGAACAACTCTTATCCCAGAAAGGGGCATGTGCATTAAAATCACCCCCAATAACCCACTTATCCGTTTGATCTTGGAACCCTTTCAACCATTCAGTGTTCTTATTATCAGGACCTTTTGGAAGATAAATTGAAGCAACATTAAGAATCAAGGATGAAGTGAACTTAACCATAGCTGCACAGCATGACACAGAGGAAATATTATACACTGGTGGAGTTCTTTCACAAAAGTCCAGGTCTTCACGCACATAAATGGCTGTTTGCACGCTGTCTCCACATTGTTCGTAAACCGGAGGGTGGTAAAATCCAGGTAGATATGGTAATTTATCACAGCTCACATTTAAAGATTGTAGTAATAAAACATGAAACTTATTTGCTACTAGATATTGATTTAAGTATGATAGATTTTTCGTTATAGAACGACAATTCCACTGTAGAAATGTAATGTTTGGCTTTTTATGTGCTTTCATTTATATATCACAATAATTGATATCATTTAGACATTAACTATCTTAGAGATGACTATAGATGAAAACAGAAAATCTTGATGATTGACTGTAAACAGCTGAGAGTCAAAGTACGACCAGTTTAGTAGAACCAAGGACGTGGAAAAGGCGGAGGGTGAAAACCTTGGCAACTGTAACGAAAGGCTGCGGGTCTCCTCCGTGGCTTTTCCCAAAACATTCCATGCAGGTGTTTGCCCAGGGTCCTCGCTATGGTGCTCGCTCCTCTGGTCGTGGGGTGAACGTCGTCAGCTGTCAGTAGTCTTCTGTCTTCCATCCTCAACTCGTTAAAGGAGACGAAAGTAACGTCGTTTTCTGTCTGTAGTTTCTGTCTTGTCATTGCGTTGAACAGATCTTTCTTAATGTCTAGTGTTTTATTTTTGACAGGAGCCACTTGACTTACTACGATTTTGGCTTTGGGAAATTGACCTTTGGCCTCCTTGACGCATTTCTGCATTTCCGTGCTGCATTTCTCCGGATCTTTCCCCTTCAAATCGTTCACTCCTACATGCAGAACTACACATTCGGGTTCAGGATTCAGAGATACTTTTGCCTCGTTCAGAGCGCGTGTGCAATGCTCAATCTGATACGCTTTTCTCTTTGCCACCTGCAGACCGTATGACAGGCCAAGTCTCCGTGCATCAACCTTCTTCATGATACTGTCATGTATCAGGAGGACACGTGGCAAGTCGCCACCAGATGTAGAAACAGAATGGGATACGTTTTTCTTTGTTGTGCCAGACTGTTTTTCTTTGACGTTTTGTTTGTGTGGAGACTTGGAGTTTTCTATCTTTTGTTCCACAGATGTGTTTACGCAATTTCGCAGAACCTTGTTTGACGTTGCTTTGATTCTTTACGTCACAATTCAGTTTTTGTTCTTTGTGGTTTTGTTTCATTTGGTTATTTTCTTTGCTTGGCCTAATGTACAGCTCGCACAATTCATCCACGCCCTTGTTGTGTTGGGGAGGAGATTTTGCCGGCAGCGATGTTGATGCAACTTTTGCATAAGAGCGGTGAGGCGTTGCGAAGGATGTTTCGGTCGATTCGGTCTGAATGGCGACACTTTCGCTTTTCGTTATCTTGAGATTCGATTCAATTATTTTGGTCTGTTTTCAACTATTTTCTCTAGACTCAAGATTCGTTCGCTCAGAGTCATTATGAGAGCTTTGAGATCGTCCGTGTTACTTCCCGCTTCTCTTTTCGGGCTGTCTTCTGCTGGGCCTTTATTGTCGGCAGTGTCGCGGTCAAATTCGTTGCTCAGTCAAATTCGTTGCCTGGCATACTAGCTTAGGTTGCTGGTATACGAACTTAGCCAAGAATGACGTCATAACGTGTAGTTGCTAATGGTAACGGCAAAACTCCACAGTTTTAGACAACCACTACTACTACTCGATTTTTTGGCAGTATTGGCATTGAATTTGACCAGGCAATGAATTTGACTGATACTGCGGTCAAATTCGTTCCTTCAGTCAAATTCGTTGCCGTGCAATATTATGACCACTCCTGCTGCTACTACTACTACTAGCTACTACTACTATACTACTACTACTACTACTACTACTAGAATATTGTTGGTCATTGTGCAGGATCAGTATTGGCAATGAATTTGACCAGGCAATGAATTTGACTGGAGCAACGAATTTGACCGCGACAGTCGCGGTCAAATTCGTTGCTCCAGTCAAATTCGTTGCCGTGCAATATTATGACCACTCCTGCTGCTACTACTGCTACTACTGCTGCTACTACTACTACTACTAACTACTACTACTACTACACTACTACTATTACTACTAGAATATTGTTGATCATTGTGCCAAATCAGTAGTGGCAATGAATTTGACCAGGCAATGAATTTGACTGATACTGCCGTCAAATTCGTTGCTTCAGTCAAATTCGTTGCTGTGGAATATCATGACCAACTCCTGCTGCTACTACTGCTACTACTACTACTACTACTACTACTAGAATATTGTTGGTCATTGCGCCAAATCAGTAGTGGCAATGAATTTGACCAGGCAATGAATTTGACTGGAGCAACGAATTTGACCGCGACAGTCGCGGTCAAATTCGTTGCTCCAGTCAAATTCGTTGCCGTTCAATATTATGACCACTCCTGCTGCTACTACTGCTACGACTATTTCTACTACTACTACTACTACTACTAGAATATTGTTGGTCATTGTGCAGGATCAGTATTGGCAATGAATTTGACCAGGCAAATGAATTTGACTGATACT
>CM065742.1:1518462-1520962 GCA_033310375.1 Conus canariensis | reverse complement strand
CAAGCTCTTAGCGCTTTACAATAAACACACTACCTCACTCACTCAACGGGCTGCCTACCTGTTTTTTGCCAGGGCCAGAGGGGCTGTTCTGGGCTGGTTCCAGATTATTTCCCCAGGATATGGGTTGGGGCTATTTTGTGCCAGGGCCAGTTTAACTCTCCAGGGAGGCCTTACCAGGCTGGAGCCAGATTAACTTCCCAGGAGAGGGGGGGGGGGGGGGGGTTGGGGGCTGTTCTAGGCCAGGTCCAGTTTAACTCTCTATGGGCGTTCTAGGAGGGTGCCAGATTAACTCCCAAGGAGCAGGAGGGGGCTGTTCTGGGACTTGTCTAGTTTAACTCTCCAGGGTGGGGTGGGGGGGGGGGCTGTTCTGGGACTTGTCTAGTTTAACTCTCCAGGGGTGGGGGGGGGGGGGCTGTTCTATGACGGTTCCAGATTAACTCACCTGGAGGAGGGGTGGGTGGGGGGGGGTGTGGTGGTGGCTGTTCTAGGACAGGTGCAGTTTAACTCTCCAGAGGGGCTGTTCTGGGCTGGTGCCAGATTACAGGGGGGGGGGGGGGGGGGGGGGGGGGGGGGGGGGGGGGGGGGGGGTTTGTGTCCAGGGCCAGTTTAACTCTCCAGGGAGGCCTGTACCAGGCTGGAGCCAGATTAACTCCCCAGGAGGGGGGGGGGGGGGCTGCTCTAGGCCAGGTCCAGTTTAACTCTCTATGAGGGCTGTTCTAGGAGAGTGCCAGATTAACTCCCAAGGAGCAGGAGGGGGCTGTTCTGGCACTTGTCTAGTTTAACTCTCCGGGGGGGGGGGGGGGGGGGGGAGCTGTTCCATAACGGTGCCAGATTAACCCCCCTGGAAGGAGACTGTTCTAGGACAGGTGTAGTTTAACTCTCCAGAGGGGCTGTTCTGGGCTGGTGCCAGATTAACTCCCCAGTAGAGGGGGGGACGGGGGGGGGGGGGGTTTGTGCCAGGGCCAGTGAGGAGGGGGGGGGGGGGGGGCTGTTCTGGGCCAGTTTTGTTCAACTCTCCAGTGGGTGGCTGTTCCAGTCCGGTGCCAGATTAACTCCCCAGATATCTTAGAGAGCTGTTCTGGGCCAGGTCTAGTTTAACTCCTCAAGGGGAGGGGCTGTTTGGGTCCAATGCCAAATTAACTCGGTGGGGGGCTGTTCTAATCCTGTTGGGGGGCTGATTTGGCGCAAACCCAGATTAACTCCCGGGAGTTAATCTGGAACAGTGCGAGACTGACTCCCGGGAGTTAATCTGGGTTTGTGCCAAATCAGCCCCCCAACAGGACTAGAACAGCCCCCCAGGGAGTTAATTTGGCATTGGCCCAAAACAGCACCTCCCCTTGGGAGATAAACTGGACCTGGTCCAGAACAGCCCCCTAAGACATCTTGGGAGTTAATCTGGCACCGGACTGGAACAGCCACCTACTGGAGAGTTAAACTTAATTGGCCCAAAACAGCCCCCTCCCCCTCCTGGAGAGTTAAACTGGCCCTGGCACAAAACAGCCCCCCCCCCCCCCCTCTCCTGAGGAGTTAATCTCGCACCAGCCCAGAACAGCCCCCTGCACAGTTAAACTGGACCTGTCCCAGAACAGCCCCCTCCAGGGGAGTTAATATGGCACCATCATGGAAACAGCCCCCCTTGGAGAGTTAAACTAGGCATGCCCAGAAACCAAGCCCCCTGCCCCCTCCTTGGGAGTTAATCTGGCACCGGCCCCAGAAATAGCCCCCCTAGAGGAGTTAAACTGGACCTGGACTAGAACAGCCCCCCCCCCCCCCCTCTCCTGGGGAGTTAATCTGGCTCCAGCCTGGTACAGGCCTCCCTGGAGAGTTAAACTGGCCCTGGCACAAAACAGCCCCAACCCCTATCCTGGGGAGTTAATCTGACACCAGCCCAGAACAGCCCCTCTGGACAGTTAAACTGGACCTGATACCAGAACAGCCCCCCTCCAGGGGAGTTAATCCTGCACCGTTATGGAACAGCCATTCTGGAGAGTTAAACTAGACAAGGCCCTGAACAGCCCCCTCCCCCTCCTGGGGAGTTAATCTGGCATCGGCCCAAAACAGCCCCCCCCTAGAGAGTTAAACTGGACCTGGCGTAAACAGCCCCCCCCCCCTCTCCTGGGGAGTTAATCTGGCTCCAGCATGGTACAGGCCTCCCTGGAGAGTTAAACTGGCCCTGGCACAAAACAGCTCCCCCCCTCCCCTGGGGAGTTAATCTGGCACCAGCACAGAGCAGCCCCTCTGGAGAGTTAAACTGGACCTGTCCCAGAAAAGCCCCCCCCCCCCCCCCCAGGGGAGTTAATCTGGCACCATCATGGAACAGCCCCCCTGGAGAGGGAAACTAGAACAGCCCCCTCCCATTCCTGGGGAGTTAATCTTGCACCGGCCCAAAACAGCCCCCTAGAGAGTTAAACTGGACCTGGCCTAGAGCAACCTCCCCTCTCCTGGGGAGTTAATCTGGCTCCAGCCCGGTGCAAGCCTCCCTGGAGAGTTAAACTGGCCC
>CM065742.1:1330962-1513462 GCA_033310375.1 Conus canariensis | reverse complement strand
CTGGAACGAGTGGAACACATTTTGACCACAGACACACAGACAGACAGACACACAGACAGACACACAGACAGCATTTCTTCGTTCCCATTCTAAAGTACTCCCTGTTCTATAAGAACTGGGAGTACAAAAAGAAAACGAAATGTTAAAGTAGTTGTAGTCAAAATCATTGCTTGGGCAAATTCAATTCAAATACTGAGCCGGCACAATGACCAACAAAAATCTAGTAGTAGTAGTAGTAGTAGTCGTTGTCTTAGTTGAAACTGTGGAGTTTTGCCGTGACTATTAGCGACTGCACGTTATGACGTCATTTTTGGTTAAGTTGGTATACCAGCAACGGATTTGACCCGGATGTGTGTTGTGGCATCATATGACGTCATTTTTTGGCTAAGTTGGTATACCAGCAACGAATTTGACTGAGCAACGAATTTGACCGCGACACGCAGGCGTACCGGACATTTTTGTTTGGGTTACTAAACGGTCACCCCCGCTTCGAATATTCGATTGGCTTGTTACAGTCGACTGAACATTTTGCAAACTGCTGTTAGTTTTTTCTATTGGCAAAGTTGATGGCTTACCTCTTGCATTTCTTGTTTTTGTCATCCTGGTCATCATTTTTTTTAAACTTTACAAAAAACTCAGCTAGCTTCTGCTCTAGTTGTTGACCGTGGCCGCCATCTTCGTGTGTGTGTGTGTGTGTGTGCGTGCGTGCGTGCGTGCGTGTGTGCGTGCGTGTGTGCGCGCGCGCGTGTGTGTGTGTGTGTGTGAGAGAGAGAGAGAGAGAGAGAGAGAGAGGTGTTCCACAATATGTTCATTTTCGCGTGCTGAAACACACACACACAAACACACACACACACACACACACACACACACACACACAACATCCTTGCGCTTGCCCACACACACACCACACACACACACACACACACACACACACACAATCCTTGCGCTTGTGTCTCAACGACAAGGCAGCGCATTAGATGAAACAGGTCTTTGTTACACATCTTAAGAGCGACGTTCGGGATTCGGGGCAAGTGACGGTCTTCTGTGCGTGTTGCACGTGCCTCGAGATCCAAACCCGCTGTATGGGCAACCAGTCTGCGCAGACTCCCCGGATGTGAACGCACCGGGGGGGAGCAACATGGAGAAGAAGAACTACGACTATCTCGACACCCACAACGAACTAGTTTATCGTCAGTGGTCTTTGCAGTAGTTCCTTATTGCTGTCGCGACATTGATATTCACCCATGTGTGCTTTTTTTTTTACTTTGAAGTTCGTCGAAGTAGCGTACAGAACTTGCATGGGTGGTTCTATTCAGTGGAGAAAGCGGCTGTTCTATACTTCACGCTGAAGGGCAAGCGTGTTAACACCATGGCTAGTGTGGTGTCGGCTCACGCCAGTGTGGACAGCGATTGACAACTACCCCAGTGAGTAGGTTATTATTGTGTGTGTGTGTGTGTGTGTGTGTGTGTGTGTGTGTGTGCTGTCGCACACACTTTGTAGACGACTAAGTAGGATAATTTTCACATGTTATTAGAACATAGTGGTCAAGCACACACGGGCGCCCCCCTCCCCCCCCCCTCCGCGCGGGTCGCACTCACGCACACACACACACACACACACACACACACGCAACATATACACACAGCGCACACACACAAAGGGGGGGGGGGGGGGGGGGCGGTTGCTATCTATCGTTTGAGCACTGTCCCATTGGTTTCCTTTTCAAACCATTTATTTTTGTTTGTGTATGTCCAACAGCGAGAACTGAAACTGTTTGAAAAACCAAAGGAATGGTGCTCAATGGAAAGACAGCCCCCCCCCTCCTCCTCAGCTTCTCGCGCGCGCGCGCGCGCGCGCCACACACACACACACACATACATATATATATATATATATATATACACGGGGGGGGGGGGGGGGGGGGTGAGGTTGGAGAGGAAAGGGACTGGTGGATAGTGTGGAGGTGGAAAAAAGATGGAGGGATCAGAAACAGCTGAAGTTGTGAGTGAGTGTGTGTGTGTGTGTGTGTGTGTGTTGTGTCTGTGTGTGTGCGAACGTGCGTGCGTGCGTGCGTGTGTGTGTGTGTGTGTGTGTGTGTGTGTGTGTGTGTGTTGTTGTTGTTAATGTTATTTCTGGAATCTATTATCTGTCTTCGTTAAGATGGATCAGACAGACTGTGTGTGTGTGTGTGTGTGTGTGTGTGTGTGTGTGTGTGCACGCATGCTAGCGAGTGTGTGTGTGTGTGTGGGGGGGGGGGGGGGGTCGGGGGAGGGGGGGTGCGTGTGTGTGCACATACGCAGGTGTGTGTGTATGTGTATGTGGCGCTTGTGCGTGAGTGTGTGTGGGCATTGTGTGTGTGTGTGTGTGTGTGTGTGTGTGTGTGTGTGCACGCATGCTAGCGAGTGCGTGGGGGGGGGGGGGGGGGGGGGCGTGTGTGCGCATACGCAGGTGTGTGTGTGTATGTGTATGTGGCGCGTGAGTGTGTGTGTGTGTTTGTGTGTGTGTGTGTGTGGTTGGGGGTTGTTGTTTCTTAACCAGTTTACAGCCTGTCGACATTGGTGATGTAAAATATGTGGCGCGCGCGTGCGTGCTGTGTGTGTGTGTGTGTGTGTGTGTGTGTGTGTGTGTGTGTGTGTACGAGTGTGCGTGTTCGCGCGCGCGCGCGTGCGTGCGTGCGTGTGTGGGTGTGTGGTGCGCACGTAGATCTATGCTTGTGGACTGCGATTCCTCAGAATTTACTTTGCCGATTTCAGTAGAAGACTAGTAATCGATTCTTTCCTTGGTTTAAGGAAAACTGTTCATCAATCAATTAAAAATAGTCGAGATTTATAGATAACAAACAGGTAAATAAAAAAAAAATCAATCGATCAGTCAGTCAGTCGAGCAGTTTAATAATCAAGTCACTTGGATACTCGTTCAACACCCTTTAATGTAATATAAAACCTGTCCGTAGTTTCTCTTGCAGTGACTTCAAACAGTTCATATTATCCTCACCGGCGAAAAAATATAAAACGATAGCACTAAACTCATGAGCAGCCACATGTAACGAACAAAAAGGCACGCAAACTGTAAGATCCCCTGTCGGCAAGAGTTCCGTCCCTTCCTGTCTTGTCCGACTTGCTGTCTTTCCAAAGGCAGGAAAATCACATTGGGAAGAGAAGAGAAATACGTGTTGGAAATGATGCGTTTTCTGCCATCGTCATCTGTACAAGAGATTCTTCCTGTGACATGTTAAAGCTGTTGTACTGGATTGAGTTCTCCTGGCATTGTGTGGTCTCCCAAGGCGTTAAAGAACGTTGTCGACGTTTACTGCGTCTGTATGTGACGTCACGAAGATCATTATGCACCTTTCCTATCTCACAATGTCTACACCCACCTTTCCTATCTCACAATGTCCACACCCACATTTCCTATCTCACAATGTCTACACCCACATTTCCTATCTCACGGTGTCTATACCCACATTTCCTATCTCACAGCGTCTACACCCACATTTCCTATCTCACAGTGTCTACACCCACATTTCCTATCTCACAATGTCTACACCCACATTTCCTATCTCACAACGTCTACACCCACCTTCCCTACTTCGTGATGTCTATACCCACCTTTCCTATCTCACAATGTCTATACCCACCTTTCCTATCTCATAATGTCTATACCCACCTTTCCTATCTCATAATGTCTATACCCACGTTTCCTACTTCACAATGTCTATACCCACTTTTCGTATCTCATGATGTCTATACCCACCTTTCCTGTCTCACAATGTCTATACCCACCTTTCCTACCTCACAATGTCTATACCCACCTTTCCTATCTCACAGTGTCTATACGCACCTTTCCTATCTCACGATGTCTATACCCACCTTTCCTGTCTCACAATGTCTATACCCACCTTTCCTGTCTCACAATGTCTATACCCACCTTTCCTACCTCGGAATGTCTATACCCACCTTTCCTACCTCAGAATGTCTATACCCACCTTTCCTATCTCACAATGTCTATACCCACCCTTCCCACCTCAGAATGTCTATTACCCACCTTTCCTGTCTCACAATGTCTATACCCACCTTTCGTATCTCACAATGTCTATACCCACCTTTCCTATCTCACAATGTCTATACCCACCTTTCCTATCTCACAATGTCTATATCCACCTTTCCTATCTCACAATGTCTATACCCACCTTCCTATCTCTCAATGTCTATACCCGCCTTCCCTACTTCGTGATGTCTATACCCACCTTCCCTACTTCGTGATGTCTATACCCACCTTCCTTGCTTCGTGATGTCTGTACCCACCTTTCCTATCTCACAGTGTCTATACCCACCTTTCCTGTCTCACAATGTCTATACCCACCTTTCCCACCTCAGAATGTCTAAACCCACCTTTCCTGTCTCACAATGTCTATACCCACCTTTCCACCTCACAGTGTCTATACCCACCTTTCGTATCTCACAGTGTCTATACCCACCTTTCTTGTCTCACAATATCTATACCCACCTTCCCACCTCAGAATGTCTATACCCACCTTTCCCATCTGAGAATGTCTATACCCACCTTTCCTATCTCACAATGTCTATACCCACCTTTCCTATCTTCACAATGTCTATACCCACCTTTCCTGTCTCACAATGTCTATACCCACCTTTCCTATCTCAGAATGTCTATACCCACCTTTCCTGTCTCAGAATGTCTATACCCACCTTTCCTATCTCACAATGTCTATACCCACCTTTCCTATCTCACAATGTCTATACCCACCTTTCCTGTCTCACAATGTCTATACCCACCTTTCCTATCTCACAATGTCTATACCCACCTTTCCTGTCTCAATGTCTATACCCACCTTTCCTATCTCAGAATGTCTATACCCACCTTTCCTATCTCACAATGTCTATACCCACCTTTCCTACCTCAGAATGTCTATACCAACCTTTCCTATCTCAATGTCTATACCCACCTTTCCTATCTCAGAATGTCTATACCCACCTTTCCTGTCTCACAATGTCTATATCCACCTTTCCTGTCTCACAATGTCTATACCCACCTTTCCTACCTCAGAATGTCTATACCCATCTTTCCTGTCTCACAATGTCTATACCCACCTTTCCTATCTCAGAATGTCTATACCAACCTTTCCTGTCTCACAATGTCTATATCCACCTTTCCTGTCTCACAATGTCTATACCCACCTTTCCTATCTCACAATGTCTGTACCCACCTTTCCTGTCTCACAATGTCTATACCCACCTTTCCTATCTCACAATGTCTATACCCACCTTTCCTATCTCACAATGTCTATACCCACCTTTCCTATCTCACTGTGTCTATACCCACCTTTCCTATCTCACTGTGTCTATACCCACCTTTCCTATCTCTCAATGTCTATACCCACCTTTTCCTCTCAAGACGTTGACACCCATCTTGTCTTTCTCACGATGTCCACATCCATCTTTTTTTTTGACGGTGTCTCCACCCATTTTCATGATGTCCCAATCTGTCTTTCCTTCCTCATTGTGACCAGATCCAGTTTCCCGTTGTCAGTGTGTCCTCATCCATCTTTACATTTCATAATATCCTCACCCTTCGTTTTTTTTTTTTTTTTTTTTTTTTTCCTCATGATGTCATCTATCTTTTTATACTGCTGATGACCACACCCATCTTTACTTTTGCTATGGGTTTCTTAATCCTTTTCCCGTGCTTTTTTGTTTCCTTATCGACCTTTCGCCCCCCCCCCCCCCCCCCCCCCCCCCCCTTTTGGCCTCGCCTATCTTTCCTTTGTCATGATGCCGTTATCAGGGCTGTCCACTGTGTATACTTTTTTTTTTTTTTTTTTTTTTTTTTTTTTTTTTTGCTGTCCCAACCTCTGCGCCACCTCAGAGGCAGTGCACCCACGCCGCTCATTCCGACACCCCGTCCACAGCCACAGCCCGGTCGGCCCCGCCGCAGCCCCGGCACCGGCAATCCGCAGGGGAGCAGTCAATGTCAAGTCGTCAAGAGGCAACCCACCGGAGGAGACACTGCACTGCTGCCGAGTCACTTCGGTGGTGTTCACTGGCGCCTGTTCTGATCTAACATACGCAGGACACCACCTACTAAGCCCCCTACTGACGACAATAATTGCTTAGTCGCGGAGCCGGCGTGAGTGAGCTCTCCCTCCGGAGGGCGCCACCACGTCCGTCCAACGACAGCCCCCACGGACTCGCCGATACCAGTGACCCCGACGGAACCAAAGCAAGGCCACAGACGTGTAGAGGACATCGAAATTGAGGTCACCATGAGAGCAGGGCATGAAGGGCCACAGAATTTGAGTCTTTTTTTATGCTGATCGATGAGAATGAGGATGATTACGATGATGCTACGGATTTCCATTTCGGTCTGAGACTACATGACAGGGCTGTACTCTACGCTTCCTTTCATAATATATCCCGGCGTCAACCAGGCCCGAGAGATACAGGCACCTGCAGTGTTGGTCAGGAAATTTGAGCAACACTCTCAGAAACGCATCCATTTAAGTGGATGAAACTCGACTGTGTGGTCCCAGTCTTCCCAACTGAGTCCGCAGCAAACTCAACTCTGGGTAGGAGCCGGTCGAGGCAGAAAAACCCACATGACTCTGATGGGATTCGAACCCACGACCTCCCAGCCGGGAGTCCGCGACGCTGACCACTTCGCCACGGCGGCGGGTTCCACTGTGTATACTTGTTTCGATAGTTTCACCGGCCAATTCAGGCTAGTCTGCTTTTTTCATAGTTGTGGAGATAGGTACATTGGCCACATTAGGGCTGTCTGCATTTCATAATTGTTTGGATAGATGCATTCAGGCGTGATGTCCACATGTACCATAAGTTATGTGGCAGATAACAATAACCATTTCAGATAGCATGTGTGTGGGCGGGGAGGGTAGAGCACGGGAAAGGAGGAGAACAGCACATTGAAGTGGGCAGTGACAATGACAATGTTTGATGTCGATCGGAACTTCAAACTGCGAACACGTTGCTTCACTGCTGGGTCAACCAGGCACCTTGTTATTTTCGGTGTAGGATATCCGTTCATATCTGGCACCATGTTATTTTCGGTGTAGGATATCCGTTCATATCTGGCACCATGTTATTTTCGGCGTAGGATATCCGTTCATATCTGGTACCATGTTATTTTCGGCGTAGGTATCCGTTCGTATCTGGTACCATGTTATTTTCGGTGTAGGATATCCGTTCATATCTGGCACCATGTTATTTTCGGCGTAGGATATCCGTTCGTATCTGGTACCATGTTATTTTCGGTGTAGGATATCCGTTCATATCTGGCACCATGTTATTTTCGGCGTAGGATATCCGTTCGTATCTGGCACCATTTTATTTTCGGTGTAGGATATCCGTTCATAACTCGCACCTTGTTATTTTCGGAGTAGGATATCCGTACAATTCTGGCACCATGTTACTTTTGGTGTATGATGTCCATTCACAAGTAGCACCATGTTACTCCGTAAGGTGTAGGCTATCCATGCACACCTGGCACTGTTACTTTCTGCGTAACATGTAGACTGTCCGTGCATATCTAGCACCATTTTGTTTCTCCTATAGTGTGTAAGCTGGCATCCATAATACTTTCGCTGTAGGACGTAGGATACCCGTGCACTCCTTGCAACATGCTGTGTAGGATACGTGATGTGTAAGATATCCATGCTCACATGTCATCATGTTACTTTCTCCGTAAGGTGTAGGATACCCGGTCCACACCTGGCATTGTTACTTTCTCCGTAAAGCGTAGGATACTCGGTCCACACCTGGCATTGTTACTTTCTCCGTAACGTGTAGGATACCCGGTCCACACCTGGCATTGTTACTTTCTCCGTAAGGCGTAGGATACCCGGTCCACACCTGGCATTGTTACTTTCTCCGTAAGGCGTAGGATACCCGGTCCACACCTGACATTGTTACTTTCTCCGTTAGGCGTAGGATACCCGGTCCACACCTGACATTGTTACTTTCTCCGTAAGGCGTAGGATACCCGGTCCACACCTGGCATTGTTACTTTCTCCGTAAGGCGTAGGATACCCGGTCCACACCTGGCATTGTTACTTTCTCCGTAAGGCGTAGGATACCCGGTCCACACCTGGCATTGTTACTTTCTCTGCAAGGTGTTGAATAACCGATGCACGCCTGACACAGTGCTACTTTCGCTGTGAAGTGTAGGATACTCGGTGCACGCCTGACACTATGGTTACTTTCGCCGTAAAGTGTGGGGTACCCGATCTTCGCCTAACGCTATGTTAATTTCGCCGTTTAATGTAGGATACCAGGTGCACGCCTGGCATGGTATTACCTTCGCCGTAAACTGTAGGACATCCGGTGTACACCTGGTTGTGTTACCTTCTCCGTAAGGTGTAAAACACCTTTGCACACCTGGCACCAGCAGCATGTCCTCTCTGCGGCAGCATATGTCTTCCCCGTCAGCTTAGAACCTTGGAATACCTTGATGAAACAAACAAAATCCGGATCAGCTGTCTGCAATGTTGATGCAGTCACTGTCGTTTTGTTGTAGTCCGGCAGACCACCTGGAGCCATGTCAGCGCTGTCAGTGTCACCATGTAGAAGACAGAAAGTTCTGTCAGCACACACACACACACACACACACACACACACACACACACCACCAGCTTGCATGCAGGCATGCATGCATACACACACACACAACACACACGCACACACACCAGCTTGCACGCAAGCATGTATGCGCGCGCGCGCGCGCGCGCACACACACACACACACACACACACACACCACACACACACACACACACACACACACACCAGCTTGCACGCAGGCATGCATGCATACACACACACACACACACACACACACACACACACACACACACACACACACACACACAGAGACCAACAAGAAAATGGAATACGTACATACAGTCATGTAAGCCAGTGCATGTTATTCAGGCTGGATGACTGCCATCGTAGGACATGATTATAAAACTAAGCCATGCTGAGTGCGTCAGCCATCGGATCTTACCAAAAATAAAGATAAATTTTAACACTGGCCTGACGATTGCTTTTTCTCTCCTTTTTGGGTTTGGGTGGTTTGGACTGTGGCTTCGGTTATCTTTTTTTCCCAGTCTGCTTTCCATATTCTATGCCTTTTTTTTGTTTGTTGTTTTTCTTTATCGGTTGATGTCATTAATTGCATTACTGCTCGTTGAGATCGTCAGTATCGTAAGTCGTGACAGTCACTGTATACGGAAATAGAGAATTTTTTTTTATTTTATGTGCAAACTCTTTCATGATAAAACTTGGCAGTCAGCTGGGGGCGCTAGGGGATGGCAGTCAACTGGGGCGCTAGGGGATTAAAAGCGGGGCTGCCTCTCTCTTTCTCATTGCTGCCGGTCTGGGATCATTCCGTACAGATTTCATGCACGCTCAAGGTTTTTCTTGCACAGCTTGTACTTTATTTGCCCTCCAAGTCGAATTTCATTTTTTTTTCTCCCTCTTTGATTTGTACTTTCCCATACCACCATAGCGCTTCTTCCAATACCCCGTAGCCCTCCCCTTTCAATACCCCATAACCTCCCTTCCAATACCCGTAGCCCTCCCTTCCAGTATTCCATTGCCTCCTTCCAATACCCATTGCCCTCCCTTCCAATACCCCATAGCCCTCCCTTTCAATACCCCATTGCCCTCCCTCCAATATCCCATTGCCCTTCCTTCCAATATCCCATAGCCCCCTTCCAATATCCCATCGCCCTCCCTTCCAATACCCCATAGCCCTCCCTTTCAATACCCCATACCCTTCCTTCCAATACCCATAGTCCTTCCTTCCAATACCCCATACCCTTCCCTTCAGTACCCCATACCCTTCCTTCCAGTACCCCATACCCTTCCTTCCAATACCCCATAGCCCTCCCTTCCAATACCCCATAGCCCTCCCTTCCAATACCCTATAGCCCTCCCTTCCAATACCCCATACCCTTCCCTTCCAATACCCCATACCCTTCCCTTCTCAGTACTCCATTAGCCCCTCCCTTCCAGTACCCCACTTAGCCCTCCCTTCCAATACCCCGTAGCCCTCCCTTCCAATATCCCATAGCCCTTCCTTCCAATAACCAATAGCCCTCCTTCCAATACCTAGCCCCTTACAATACCGCATACCCCTCCCTTCCAATACCCCATAGCCCTCCTTTCCAATATCCCGTTGCCCTTCCTTCCAGTACCCCATAGCCCTCCCTTCCAGTACCCTGCCAATACCCCATAGCCCTCCCTTCCAATACCCGTAGCCCTCCCTTCCAATACCCCGTAGCCCGCCCTCCCAATACCCCGTAGCCCTCCCTTCCAATACCCCGTAGCCCTCCCTTCCTGTACCCCATAGCCCTCCCAAAACCCCATAGCCCTCCCTTACAATACCCCATAGCCCTCCCTTACAATACCCCATAGCCCTTCCTTCCAATACCCCGTAGCCCTCCCTTCCAGTACCCTATAGCCCTCCCTTCCAATACCCCATAGCCCTCCCTTCCAATACCCCTAGCCCTCCTTCCATACCCTGCCGCTGCCCAATACTAGCCCTCCCTTCCAATACCCCATACTCCTTCCGTCCCTGCCCTCCAAAACCCCTAGCCCTCCCTTACAATACCCCATAGCCCTCCCTTACAACCATAGCCTCTTCCAATACCCGTACCCTCTTCCAGTACCCTATAGCCCTCCCTTCCAATACCCCATAGCCCTCCCTTACAATACCCCGTAGCCTTCCTTTCCAATACCCCATAGCCCTCCCTTCCAATACCCCATAGCGCTCCCTTCCAATACCCCGTAGCCCTCCCTTACAATACCCCGTAGCCCTCCCTTCCAATACCCCATAGCCCTCCTTTCCAGTGCCCTATAGTCCTCCCTTCCAATACCCCATAGCCCTCCCTTACAATGCCCCGTAGCCTTCCTTTCCAATACCCCATAGCGCTCCCTTCCAATACCCCATAGCGCTCCCTTCCAATACCCGTAGCCCTCCCTTCCAATACCCCATAGCCCTCCTTTCCAGTACCCTATAGCCCTCCCTTCCAATACCCCATAGCCCTCCCTTACAATACCCCGTAGCCTTCCTTTCCAATACCCCATAGCCCTCCCTTCCAATACCCCATAGCCCTCCCTTCAGTACCCTATAGCCCTCCCTTCCAATACCCCATAGCCCTCCCTTCCAATACCCCACAGCCCTCCCTTCCAGTACCCTATAGCCCTCCCTTCCAATACCCCGTAGCCCGCCCTTCCATACCCCGTAGCCCTCCCTTTTACCTAAAAACATGTCACTTTTAAACCATGTATTTGTTCTTTTCTTATTTAAAACTGGATTTGCGATATGGGATATTGCGGAATGGGATATTGAAGGACCAATAAAATGCACATATTTATCATGTTTAGCAATGATAATGGACTTCAGAAGCTCGTGTGAAACGATCGTCTCTTTAGCTCCTTGTATCATTACATAGCGGCGCCGTATGACGGCCATAACCCTTGTTGTTTCTGTCGCCAGCATAGGTTTTAGAACTGTCAGCCCCTCCCCCCCCCCCACCCGCCCCCTTCCTCCTCTTTCCCCTTTCTTTCTTTCCCTTTTTTCTTTCTTTCTTTCATAGGTCTGTTCCTTCAGCATGTAAACAAGACAAGATGAAGATCAGATTGTCTCGATGAATGAGCAATCTGGGTATACTGGTTGACGACACTCTCGTTTCGACAAATCTTAAATGTTAGCGAACCGCCAAAGAAAAAGCAAAAAAAAAAAAAACAAAAAAAAAAAAAAACCGTGGACAAACGAATCTCAAGACAAAACACGACGCGTTTTGATCTGTTAGGTCTTCTGTAGGCAAGATACAAAACAATTATTACAACGAAAATGAACGAGCAATCACTTATCTTTAATCAATTGTTTGAAGATAACTTATTGAAGATAAGTGATTGCTCGTTCATTTTCGTTGTAATAATTTTGTATCTTGCCTAAAGAAGACCTAAGAGGTCGAAACGCGTCGTGTTTTGTCTTGCGATTCATTTGTCCACGTTTTTCTTGGCGGTTCGCTAACATCTATTTAAAATTTGTTTAGATTTCCGCCTGCAGTCATCTCACTTGCAACAAGATCTCGTTTCGACGGCTCTCTTCCCTTGCATTAGTCGCATCTTCCACGTCGAGCGCAGAAGAATAGGTTCTTTCTTTCCAATCTTTATGAAGAATCTACCACTACTTCAATGCACTCTTTCGTCCAGCAGTGCACACTGTACAAAATAACGGAAAATCTTTTTGCTAGTCCTGAGTCCAGAACAGAGCTGCAACAGACGTGCTTTCGGATCCTCTTACCCTACTTGCGGTGCCCCTGTCTCTTTTGTCCCCCGTCGCCGGTTGCACGTTGAACAACATTCCAATCTCTTTCTTCTGTCGTGTAAATCGCTTGGAGACCGGATTCCAGCTGTCACTGACCCTTCAGTCTGTCCGGCACCTCTTCACCTTCCTTCTGCTGCAGACATCCATATCTGCAGGACTCCCTCCTTTTAGGCCAGAACCATGCGGACGACGTTCTTCTGTCTGACATCCACATGTTCAGACTTTCTTCTTTTAGGCCAGAACCGTGCGGACGACGTTCTTCTGTCTGACATCCACATGTTCAGACTTTCTTCTTTTAGGCCAGAACCATGCGGACGACGTTCTTCTGTCTGACATCCACATGTTCAGACTTTCTTCTTTTAGGCCAGAACCATGCGGACGACGTTCTTCTGTCTGACATCCACATGTTCAGACTTTCTTCTTTTAGGCCAGAACCATGCGGACGACGTTCTTCTGTCTGACATCCACATGTTCAGACTTTCTTCTTTTGGGCCCAAACCATGCGGACGATGTTCTTCTTTCTGACATCCACATGTTCAGACTTTCTTCTTTTGGGCCTAAATCTTACGGCCAACGTTTTCTGTTCATACTAGGGTCCCTCCCCGTCAGTAACCGGCTCCCTTTCTCTGTTCACCAAGCAGACCTGACCACAAGTTTGACAGCTTTCCGATTTTTGTATCTTCCAAGAAGCATTCTGATCCTTACCCCCCCCCCCCCCCCCCCCGTTATTTAGTTGACGTCTTCTCTGACTGTTGGGCGTGGAGTGTGTGTTCTCTGACTGTTGGTCGTGGAGTGTGTGTTCTCTGACTGTTGGGCATGGAGTGTGTGTTCTCTGACTGTTGGTCGTGGAGTGTGTGTTCTCTGACTGTTGGGCATAAAGTGTGTGTGTTATCTGACTGTTGGGCGTGGACACACACACACACACACACACACACACACACACACACACACACACACACATGCACACATGCACACTTGACTTGACACCCCCCCCTCCCACACACACACATACACACACACTCAAACACACACATACACACGCACACACGCATGCACGCACGCTCGTATGCACGCACACACACACACACACACACACACACACACACACACCCCACACACAACAGGGGAGAGAGAGAGAGAGAGAGAGAGAGAGAGAGAGAGAGAGAGAGAGACTGACTGACTGACGATGACTGACTCAGCCAGACAGACAGAGACAGACAGGGAGAGAGAGAGACACAGAGAGGGACAGACAGAGAGACAGACAGACAGCGACGGAAGGATAGACAGGCAGACAGACGGATGGGGGGGGGGGGGGGGGGGGGGAGATGACTGACTGACTGACTCGGCCAGACAGAGACAGACAGGGAGAGAGAGACACAGAGAGGGAGAGACAGAGAGAGAGGCAGACGGACGGACGGACGGGGGAAGAGAGAGAGAGAGAGAGAGAGAGAGAGAGAGAGAGAGAGAGAGAGAGAGAGAGAGAGACTGACTGACTGACTGACTGACTCAGCCAGACAGACAGAGACAGACAGGGAGAGAGAGACACAGAGAGGGACAGACAGAGAGACAGACAGACAGCGACGGAAGGATAGAGAGACAGGCAGACAGACGGACCGGGGGGGGGGGGGGGGGGGGGGGGAGACTGACTGACTGACGGAGCCAGACAGACAGAGACAGACAGGGAGAGAGAGAGAGACACAGAAGGACAGACAGCGACGGAAGGATAGAGAGACAGGCAGACAGACGGACGGACGGGGAGGAGAGAGAGAGAGAGAGAGAGGAGAGAGAGAGAGAGAGAGATTCCATTTCAGCTCCGTCATGGCCTTTTCCTCACTTATTCTCACGATCCATCTTCAAACCCGACTTCCTGCCCTTTGAGACAAGTTTCAACAATCAGCTCCCCTTGGCGGACGTCCGCCCGAACCCTCAGCACCGGGATCAACCCCATGCCTTCAAACGGTGGTTCCAAGCACCTTCCCTCCTGGATGCCCCCTCGCCCCCCCCCCCCCCCCCTCCTTTCGACTTCAGACTGGGGTCAACAGAGGGTGCCATCTCCTTGGTTCTAGACAAAAGTGATCCTCCGCTAGCCAGTGAATGTCCTAGGTCTCAGGTTCTGAAAAAAAGGAAACAAAAAGGAAACAAATCCGCTCTAGGGCCAATAACGTAGTCAGAGGGAGGGGTGGGGAGGGGGGGGGGGGGGAGTCTCCACAGCTAACAAGGCCAATGGCGCAGTCAGATGGTATTAAATACGCCTAATGACTCGTGAATGCCCTGTTGCGTGGACTATAAAAAGGTTACTGTGATCATCAAATAAAGGGAGAAAATGTCCACATCTAGCAGGGCCAATGGCGCAGTCAGATGGCATTAAATACGTCTAATGACACATGAATGCTCTGTTAGGTGAAATAAAAATAGTTGATATTATAACCAATTAAGAGGGGGAGGGGGGACTCCACAGCTAACAGGGCCAATGGCGCAGTCAGATGGTATTAAATACGCCTAATGACTCGTGAATGCTCTGTTAGGTGGACTAAAAATAGTTGAATTATAATCGATTGGGGGGGGGGGGGGGGGGGACTTCACAGGTAACAGGGCCAATGGCGCAGTCAGATGGTATTAAATACGCCTAATGACTCGTGAATGCTCTGTTAGGTGGACTAAAAATAGTTGATATTATAACCAATTAAGAGGGGGAGGGGGGACTCCACAGCTAACAGGGCCAATGGCGCAGTCAGATGGTATTAAATACGCCTAATGACTCGTGAATGCTCTGTTAGGTGGACTAAAAATAGTTGAATTATAATCGATTGGGGGGGGGGGGGGGGGGGGACTTCACAGGTAACAGGGCCAATGGCGCAGTCAGATGGTATTAAATACGCCTAATGACTCGTGAATGCTCTGTTAGGTGGACTAAAAATAGTTGATATTATAACCAATTAAGAGGGGGAGGGGGGACTCCACAGCTAACAGGGCCAATGGCGCAGTCAGATGGTATTAAATACGCCTAATGACTCGTGAATGCCCTGTTAGGTGGACTAAAACTAGTTGATATTATAACCAATTAAGAGGGGGAGGGGGGACTCCACAGGTAACAGGGCCAATGGCGCAGTCAGATGGTATTAAATACGCCTAATGACTCGTGAATGCTCTGCTAGGTGGACTAAAACTAGTTGATATTATAACCAGTTAAGAGGGGGAGGGGGGACCCCACAGTTAACAGGGCCAATGGCGCAGTCAGATGGTATTAAATACGCCTAATGACTCGTGAATGCTCTGTTAGGTGGACTAAAAATAGTTGACTTATAATCGATTAAGGGGGGAGGGGGGGGGGGGACTTCACAGTTAACAGGGCTAATGGCGCAGTCAGATGGTATTAAATACGCCTAATGACTCGTGAATGCCCTGTAGCGTGGACAAGACTAAAGTTATATAACATAAAAAGAAATAGCAGCATGTAATTGCTGGAGGCACGCGTGTGGGTCAGATGACCATCGCATGCTCTGGACGTGTCACGGACTTCTAGAAGCATGGAGAACTGGCGCCCTCTGTTGGTCCCGAGACGAGGGGGGGACCAAAGAACCCAGGGAGGGCGGGTCAGCGGAACTGCCGTTTGATGGTGGGTGGGGTTTGGCGGGGGGGTTGGTCTTTGGTGCTGGGGTTCGGGGGTCGTCTGTCAATGGGGGTTGTTTTGTTGGAATCTGTCTCAAAAGGAGGATGAGGGTGTTGAAGGTGGATTGGGGAGTGTCTGGGGAGAACGTCTGGTGGTTCTGAAATAGAGTCCGTGAGTGCGTGTACCTAGGTACAAATACAGACATACACGCGCGCGCGCGCGCGCCCACACCACCACACACACACACACACACACACACACACACACACACACACACACACACACACTCTCTCTCTCTCTCTCTCTCTCTCTCTCTCTCTCTCTCTCCACGCCCAACAGTCGGACACACACACACTCCATGCCCAACAGTCAGAGAAGACGTAAACTAAATAACAGGGGGGAGGGTGGGGGAGGGTGTGTGTGTGTAAGGATCAGAACGCTTCTTGGAAGATACAAAATTCGGAAAGCTGTAAAATTTGTGGTCAGTGAGTGTGAGTGTGAGTGAATGAGCGCGCGCGCGCGCGCGCGCGTGTGTGTATGTATGTGTGTGTGTGTGTGTGTGTGTGTGTGTGTGTGTGTGTGCATACATGCATGCAAGCGCGCGCGCACACGCACGCACACACACGTACACAAACACACTCACACGCGCGCGTGCGCGCGCTCGCTCGCTCACACTCACACCCTCTCTCTCTCCCTCTCTCTCTCTCTCTCTCTCTCTCTCTTCCCCGCACATAAACACGCGCGCCCGCACACACACACACATGCACGCGGGTACACACGCATGCACGCATGCACACATACATGCACGCGCGCATACATCCACGCACGCACACGTACGTATATACACTCATACACACACATGTGTACACACGCGCGCACGCACGCACCACACACACACACACACACACACACACACACACACACACACACACACACACAATCTATTTTCTTTCTCTCTCTCTCTCTCTCTCTCTCTCTCTCACACACACACACACACACACATGCGCACGCACGCACGCACGCACGCACGCACGCTCACATACACGCACACATACATACAAACATGCACGCACACAAATGCACGCACGTGCACGCACAGACATGCAAACACGCACGAGCGCACGCACACACGGACACACGCACGCGCGTGCACACACACATACACACACACACACACACACCTGCAAACGCATACAAACACATACACACATTTTGACATACTCACACGCGCGCGCGCGCGCGCACACACACACACACACACACACACACACACCACACACACACACACCTCTCAAGCTACACCCCTATACAGAGTATGTTGAAGAGAGTGAGAGACAGACAAACTGTGACAAAGGAGGGCATACCGCACTTGCACTGCTAGAATTACACAGACTGACCTTCCCCCTTCCTCTTTCCCTCCCCTTCCATTCACTCTACTCCCTCCATCCATCCTCTCCTTTCCCGTGCGCTAAACACACACACACACACACACACACACACACACACACACCAACACACGCACGCACGCACGCACGCACGCACGCACGCACGCACGCGCGCGCGCGCGCACACACACACACACACGCACACACACATACAGAGGCATACGCACATGCACTCGCACACGCACACACACACACAAGCGTACGCGCACAACCACACACGCGCATGCGAAGACACACACACACACGCACGCGCGCGCGCGCACACACACACACACACACACACACACACACACACACACACACCGCACACACACACATGACAGACGCACATGAACACACGACAGTGAACACAACAACTCGCGCGCGCGCCGCACACACTCACACACACACACACACACACAGTGACAAGAAAATGCAGGACCTGCACTTGGCGACGGTGAATCAGGCGGAACAATTCTCCGCTGGCTTGTCTCCCCTCCTTCCTGCACTTCTTGTAGTCTGTACGTCACCTGTAAATAAAGCTATAGAGCGACCCCTCTTCAACTCCTTCGCTGCATTCTTGTAGTCTGTACGTCACCGGTAAATCAAGTTATAGAGCGACCCCTCCTTCGCTGCACTTCTTGTAGTCTGTACGTCACCGACAAATAAAGCTATAGAGCGACCCCTCTTCAACTCCTTCGCTGCACTTCTTGTAGTCTGTACGTCACCGGTAAATCAAGCTATAGAGCGACCCTCCTTCGCTGCACTTCTTGTAGTCTGTACGTCACCGACAAATAAAGCTATAGAGCGACCCCTTCTTCGACTCCTTCCTGCACGTCTTGTAGTCTGTATGTTACCGACAAATAAAGCTATAGAGCGACCCCTCCTTCGCTGCACTTCTTGTAGTCTGTACGTCACCGACAAATAAAGCTATAGAGCGACCCCTTCGACTCCTTCCTGCACGTCTTGTAGTCTGTACGTCACCGGTAAATCAAGCTATAGAGCGACCTCTCCTTCGCTGCACTTCTTGTAGTCTGTACGTCACCGACAAATAAAGCTATAGAGCGACTCCTTCTTCGACTCCTTCCTGCACGTCTTGTAGTCTGTACGTTACCGACAAATAAAGCTATAGAGCGACCCCTCCTTCGCTGCACTTCTTGTAGTCTGTACGTCACCGACAAATAAAGCTATAGAGCGACCCCTTCTTCGACTCCTTCCTGCACGTCTTGTAGTCTGTACGTTACCGACAAATAAAGCTATAGAGCGACCCCTCCTTCGCTGCACTTCTTGTAGTCTGTACGTCACCGACAAATAAAGCTATAGAGCGACCCCTCCTTCGACTCCTTCCTGCACGTCTTGTAGTCTGTACGTCACCGGTAAATCAAGTTATAGAGCGACCCCTCCTTCGCTGCACTTCTTGTAGTCTGTACGTTACCGACAAATAAAGCTATAGAGCGACCCCTTCTTCGACTCCTTCCTGCACGTCTTGTAGTCTGTACGTCACCGACAAATAAAGCTATAGAGCGACCCCTTCTTCAACACCTTCCTGCACTAGCTTACGTTCTCCGAGTATCCTGAAACACCTTTCCAGTGTTGCCAGCCTGTGAACACAGTTCTTCCGTAAGGATTCTCTCAGTGATACTTTTCTACACCTGCTTGACCGTCCCTACCATGTGTTTATTTTTCTCCTCGGTCATCTTGGTCATCCTGTGAGCCAATCTGCAGCACACCTCTCACCTAGAACTCACCTTGTACAGTGGAAACCTCTATGGCAAAAGAAGAGGCGTGGCAGGGGTGGGTGCAGAGCTCTTGTAGTATAGTGTTCCAGTCTTCTTGCGATATTGTGCTCGTAATTTCTTTTCTGTTTCTGGTGGTGGTTGTAGTTTTGTTTTTTGTTTTTGTTTGTTTGTTTTTGTTCTCCATTTCTTCACTGTCGTTTTTTTTTTTTCTGCCTGTGTGGCCAAATCTTTAATGTGTGGTTTAAACACTCTGCATACCTCTGTAAATCGCCCCGTAGGAATGCGGGAGAGAGAGAGAGAGAGAGGAGAGAGAGAGAGAGAGAGAGAGAGGGGGAGGGGAGAGGGGGGGGGGGGTTCCAGTGTACATTGTGCCCCTGTCTTCTAGAAATCCGGTGCTCGTCATTTCTTCTTGTGTGTCACTCTCTTTGACTGTGCTTTCTTTAAATTTGGGTTTAATTTTTTTTTTCTGTCTGTACAGTTGCCAACCATTTTTCTGTTCTCGGTCTGTGTGTACATCTTCCGATGGACTGGAAAGCATTTTCTAATTTATTTTTTTCAAGATAAACTTTGTAAGATGCAAATTCTTCCTTGTAATGTGGCAACTAGATAGTGAAAGTTTAACCAGTGGAACAGGCGCTTGCTGTCCATTCTGCGGTGCTGTTCATTAATTACACATTTTGATGTATCTTTGGTGCATTAGAATTATCTCAAAAGGTTTTTTTTTTTTTTTTAATTAGTTTTGAAAGAAAAATCGGGGCGAAATGATGACAGAGGTTGGTACACTTGGTATGGCTTGTTGTATCCGAATGAGGGACTGCAGCATGTAAATTAGTGTTTTGAATAAGTGTAACTGTAAACCGTATGTAAATCTGAGTTTTCCCTTGATAGGAGTGACTTATCGGTTTTGTCGTTTTGTGTTTTGCTTGCTTGTTTGCTTGTGTGTTGTTTCTTTTTTTTTTTTTTTTTTGGGGGGGGGGGGGGGGGGGGGGTGTTGGACAGCCCTGGAAATGCTCTCTGTGGTCTGCTGGAGCTGTAGTGAAACAGACGTTGTCCGTGCCATCTGCGATATTGTCATTTCAGTTTTCTTGCTGATAATGCTTTCAGCTTTGAGTAATTCGTTTCTCCTCGGAGCGCTAGCATTCTTCGCTAAGTGATTGTGGAGCCGGTATATGCCGAGACTTCGTCATTTTTCGCCACATATCCGGACGAGCATGGTCTGACGAGAGCTCCTTCGTTTGTATCCAGCCATCCACCGTCCGATGTCAGGAGCTGTTGTTTCACGTTTGTATCCAGCCATCCACAGTCTGATGATGTCTGGAGCTGTTGTTTGTATCCAGCCATCCACAGTCTGATGATGTCTGGAGCTCTTGTTTACCATTTGTATCCAGCCATCCGTAGTTCCATGATGTCTGGAGCTGTTGTTTGTATCCAGCCATCCACAGTCCGATGTCTGGAGCTGTTGTTTCACCTTTGTAAAAGACACTTTCCTCTCAACACTGAAATTTATGGAATACGGTGTGCGCGCGTGCACACACACACACACACACCACACACACACACACACACACACACACACACACACACACACACGCGGCGCGCGCGCGCGCGCGCGCGCGCACGAACGCACTCATGTACGCGCCGCGCACACACGAACGCACGCACGCACGCGCACACACATGCACACACACAGTTTCCTGACCGTTTTCTCGGTTCTACGTACCACATGCTATGTTCACTTCCTGCGTGACGTTTTTGCTTAAGGGGTTAGCATCCGTTTAGCTCCCTTGTACCATAGGTCAACAGACAGGCTGCCATAGTAGTGCCCCCTGATCCACCGTTTCATTTCTGGAGGTAGTCAACACCGTACGTTTTTCTTTTAATTTTCAGTGACCAACTTTCTGCATCTGGTTGAGTTGGCGTCTGTTTCTGAGTTTCTCAGGCTGTGTGCTGTTCACTCTTTCTGAATGTAGCCAAGGTGCAGCTCAATGTTATTCCGTTGCCATTACGTGAAACAGAAACACATCGCTTGTGATACATACTACTCGTAGTATTCAGCAGATTTTCATTACAGCGATTTCTTTTATGATACCGCTGGTGCTATTCAACAGTATTTTGTTGCTGAGATTTCTTGCGCGTCCATCAAACCAGTATTCAAGCTGATTGAGTATAGACCTATGTAGAGAAACGACACCCGGACCACGTTGGGAGTGACGTCATATTCAGGTTGAGCGTCAACACTCACCAAGGTGGTAGGGCAGACGGGATAACCGCAACAGGAAGGCCGGTCGGGAGGGGGGATGGAGGGGAAGAGAGGGATGGTAGAGGGTTTATGCAGCGCTACACCAATACTATCAGTACATCAATACAGGAAGCCGCAGGCGCATGTGAACTCGTGTTACAACGGTCTGGGTGCTTTACCCGAGCTTACTGTTTAATGGGGTGGGTATGGGTATTGATGGGGAAGGGTGGGGGTGGGGTTCCTGAAACAGCTATGCTGAATCGCGTTGATCAAACAACTCTCGGCCTTTTTTTTTTAATCAATTATTTTGATCCATGCGAGTTTGGAGTCTTGGTCTTGATATTAACTGGCTTTTTTTCAGGAAATGTTGACAGCCCTGGTATGGTTTACGTCTGATCCACTCAAAAGATTTCAAGTTAAATAGATACCGTTTATTACTTTCTATAAACATCCCGCTTTTGCCACTATTCCCACTCGCGTAGGATATTCTGATGCTCATCACAACACTTTTTAAAAAATTTGCTTTCTTGTGCTTCCCACTTGCATTCTTTCACACCAGAGTATTGTACTTCTCTGTCCAGTTTTCTCTCCCTCCTTTCACACCAGAGTATTGTACTTCTCAGTCCAGTTTTCTCTCCCTCCTTTCACACCAGAGTATTGTACTTCTCAGTCCAGTTTTCTCTCCCTCCTTTCACACCAGAGTATTGTACTTCTCAGTCCAGTTTCCTCTCCACTCTCTCCTTTCACACCAGAGTATTGTACTTCTCAGTCCAGTTTTCTCTCTACTTTCTACTTGTTCACACCAGAGTATTGTACTTCTCAGTCCAGTTTTCTCTCTACTCTCTACTTGTTCACACCAGAGTATTGTACTTCTCAGTCCAGTTTTCTCTCCCTTCCCTCCTTTCACACCAGAGTATTGTACTTCTCAGTCCAGTTTTCTCTCCACTGTCTATCTTTAACACCAGAGTATTGTACTTCTCAGTCCAGTTTTCTCTCCACTGTCTATCTTTCACACCAGAGTATTGTACTTCTCAGTCCAGTTTTCTCTCCACTGTCTATCTTTAACACCAGAGTATTGTACTTCTCAGTCCAGTTTTCTCTCCACTGTCTATCTTTCACACCAGAGTATTGTACTTCTCAGTCCAGTTTTCTCTCCACTGTCTATCTTTCACACCAGAGTATTGTACTTCTCAGTCAGTTTTTCTCTCCTTCACACCAGAGTATTGTCTTCTCAGTCCAGTTTTCTCTCTACTCTCTACTTTTCACACCGAGTATTGTACTTCTCAGTCCAGTTTTCTCTCCTTTCACACCAGAGTATTGTACTTTCAGTCCAGTTTTCTCTTCTTTCACACCAGAGTATTGTACTTCTCAGTCCAGTTTTCTCTTCTTTCACACCAGAGTATTGTACTTCTCAGTCCAGTTTTCTCTCCTTTCACACCAGAGTATTGTACTTGTCAGTCCAGTTTTTCTCTTCTTTTCACACCAGAGTATTGTACTTCTCAGTCCAGTTTTCTCTCTACACACCAGAGTATTGTACTTCTCAGTCCAGTTTTTCTCTCTACACACCAGAGTATTGTACTTCTCAGTCCAGTTTTCTCTCTACACACCAGAGTATTGTACTTCTCGTCAGTTTTTCTCTAACCAGTATTGTACTTCTCGTCCGTTTCTCTCACACACCAGAGTATTGTCTTCTCTAGTCCAGTTTTCTCTCAGTCTCTTCACACCAGAGTATTGTACTTCTCAGTCCAGTTTTCTCTCCCTATCTTTCACACCAGAGTATTGTACTTCTCAGTCCAGTTTTCTCTCCACTGTCTATCTTTCACACCAGAGTATTGTACTTCTCAGTCCAGTTTTCTCTCCACTGTCTATCTTTCACACCAGAGTATTGTACTTCTCAGTCCAGTTTTCTCTCCACTGTCTATCTTTCACACCAGAGTATTGTACTTCTCAGTCCAGTTTTCTCTCCACTGTCTATCTTTCACACCAGAGTATTGTACTTCTCAGTCCAGTTTTCTCTCACTGTCCTACTTTCACACCAGAGTATTGTACTTCTCAGTCCAGTTTTCTCCCTACTCCCTCCTTTCACACCAGAGTATTGTACTTCTCAGTCCAGTTTTCTCCCTACTCCCTCCTTTCACACCAGAGTATTGTACTTCTCAGTCCAGTTTTCTCCCTACTCCCTCCTTTCACACCAGAGTATTGTACTTCTCAGTCCAGTTTTTCTCTCTACACACCAGAGTATTGTACTTCTCTGTCCAGTTTTCTCTCCACTCCCTCCTTTCACACCATAGTATTGTACTTCTCTGTCCAGTTTTCTCTCCCTCCTTTCACACCAGAGTATTGTACTTCTCAGTCCAGTTTTCTCTCCACACACCAGAGTATTGTACTTCTCAGTCCAGTTTTCTCTCCACACACTAGAGTATTGTACTTCTCAGTCCACTTTTCTCTCTACTCCTCCTTTCACACCAGAGTATTGTACTTCTCAGTCCAGTTTTCTCCCTTCTCCCTCCTTTCACACCAGAGTATTGTACTTCTCAGTCCACTTTTCTCTCTACTCCCTCCTTTCACACCAGAGTATTGTACTTCTCTGTCCAGTTTTCTCTCCCTCTTTTCACACCAGAGTATTGTACTTCTCAGTCCAGTTTTCTCCCTTCTCCCTCTTTTCACACCAGAGTATTGTACTTCTCTGTCCAGTTGTCTCTCCCTCCTTTCACACCAGAGTATTGTACTTCTCAGTCCAGTTTTCTCCCTTCTCCCTCCTTTCACACCAGAGTATTGTACTTCTCAGTCCAGTTTTCTCTCCCTCTTTTCACACCAGAGTATTGTACTTCTCTGTCCAGTTTTCTCTCCCTCCTTTCACACCAGAGTATTGTACTTCTCTGTCCAGTTTTCTCTCGCTCCTTTCACACCAGAGTATTGTACTTCTCAGTCCAGTTTTCTCTCCGCTCCCTACTTTGCAGGTTCACTGCTTGATGTTCTCCAGAGACCCTTCACTTTACCGTTTGAACTTTTTTCTTTTTTCTTTCTTTTTTGGGGGGGGGGGGGGGGGGGGGGGGGGGGGGGGGGGGGGTATGCCGAAAATATTAGACACACCGCCACCAGTTTCCACCTCCGTCCAGCTGCTTTTTCTCCACTGCAGTTGTCTTTTTTTTTCTGTTATAGATATTTCATGGATTTGAACCTGAGGCCCTTCAGTTTCTCCTCCCTCCTTCCATTCCTGCCCGTCCCCTGTTATACTTTAATCATGTCACCATGTTCCCCATTCTCTTATGTTGCATTCGTTCTTTCCCCAGCGCCTCCAGCCTTTGAAGTCCTGCAGTCTCTGCCCTTCCCCCTCCCCCTTCTCCTTTCATTCTTCTCCACCACACCCAGTTCCTTATATCCTTTACTGATCTGTTCTTCCGCATTGCTGTTCTTTCGGCAGTATTGAGCCGTAGGATGGGCGTACCACATTCAACTCAATCCAGTTCTCTCCCCCTTCCCATCCCGCCCGTCATTCATCGTTCTTACGTTCTTCTCCCAGCCATCATTCGTGCTGTAAAGCTCCTGTCTTCCTCCAGAGCATCATTCATCCGTTTTCACGTTGTCTTCTTCTCACCTCCATTGATCTTCGTTCTGCTTTTCCTCACTTGTTCCATCCATCACACATCCTTCTCACGTTCCCAGTTCCCGTTTTGTCTCTCGGTTATTTTTCACGTTTTCTTCTTCTCATTGGTATTGGCGTGTTCTACCCTCGTCCTACACGTAGCATCATGTTCTCTTCGTCTCATCGTGCCAACCACTCATTAACGCCTTCCCGTCCTCTCATGTCGTCTCATTCTGTGCTGATTGTGTCCACTACTACGATGTGGCTGTTTTTGTTTTTATAGAGGCCATCATTCTCACTCGCCTCTCTTGCCTTCGCTTTTCTCGTCCGTCTGTCGTTCATCAGCGTCGCTCCACCCTTCCATCTATTATTCATCTTTCCTGCCTTCTTCGCTTCCCCCCGCCAGTCCGACATTCATTATTCTCACAGTGTCCTCCCGTCCAGCGTTCACCTTTCTTGCATCCCCCTGCCCCCCCCCCCCCTGCCCCCCCCCCCCCTTCCAGTTCCACCAGTCCAATATTCATAATTGTTGCCTTTTTTCTCAGTCCAACATCCTCATTTTCACGTTTCCCCCAGTTCAACATTTATTGTCCTTACCTTTTCCCACACTCCCAACGTTGGTCGTTCTCACGCACACACACTCACCCCCTCCTCCTCCCCCCTCCAGTCCAATCTTCATTTTCACTCACACCCCCTCCTTCTCCCTTCCTGCACACACGCACGCACGCACGCACGCACGCACGCACGCACGCACGCACGCACGCACACACACACACACACACACACACACACACACACACACACACACACACACACACACACACCCCCCCCGTTCAACATTCACCATTCGCATGTTTTACCCAACTCCATCGGATCATTCATCCTTCTCACCTTTTCCTGCAGTCTAATAGTCATCATCCCCCCTTCCTCCCTCCCCCCCCCCTCCCCCTCCCCCCCTCCCCCCCCCCCCCCCCAGTTTATTATTCATCACCCTCGTGTTTCCTCGATTCACACATGTATTATTCTCACATTCCCCCTACCCAAATATTCATCGTCCTCACATTTTCCCCAGTTCAATATTCACCATTTTCAAGTTGTTCAACATTCGTCTTTCTCACATTTTACCCCAGTCTACCATTCATCATTCCCATGTTTCCCCTGTCTAACATTCATCATTCTCATGTTTCCCACGTCCAGCATTCCACATTCTGACGTTTTTCCCTGTCTAACATTCATCATTCTCATGTTTCCCCTGTCTACCATTCATCATTCTTATGTTCCCCTGTCTGACATTCATCATTCTCATGTTTCCCCCGTCCAGCATTCAACATTCTCACGTTTTCCCCTGTCTCCCATTCATCATTCTCATGTTTCCCCTGTCTCCCATTCATCATTCTCATGTTTCCCCTGTCTACCATTCATCATTCTCATGTTTCCCCCGTCCAGCATTCAACATTCTCACGTGTTCCCCTGTCTCCCATTCATCATTCTCATGTTTCCCCTGTCTACCATTCATCATTCTCATGTTTCCCCCGTCCAGCACTCAGCATTCTCATGTTTCCCCTGTCTACCATTCATCATTCTCATGTTTCCCCCGTCCAGCATTCCACATTCTCACGTGTTCTGCCTCTCGAGAATGTGTCGTTTTCACGCGTCCTCCATCCACATTTATTATTCTCACGCCTGCTTCGGTTCAAAGTTCATCATTTTTCACCCTTTTCCCCATCTAGCGTGCATTATTTTCACCTTTTCCCCAATCAACCATTCATTGTTCTCACGTTTCCTTTGGTTAAACGTTCAATATTCTCACGGTTTCCGCCGTCTCACATTCATCATTCCCACGTTTCCCCACCTCTCCTAAATGCTTCATTCTCACGTTTCCCCCACCTCTCCTAAATGCTTCATTCTCACGTTTCCCCCACCTCTCCTAAATGCTTCATTCCCACGTTTCCCCCACCTCTCCTAAATACTTCATTCCCACGTTTCCCCCACCTCACCTAAATGCTTCAATCTCACGTCTTCCCAGTCCGACATTCACCATTCACCACGTTCCCCAAAGTGCAGCATTCATTATTATCACGTTTATCCCCCCCCCCCCCCCCAGCAATCATCACTTTTGTGTTCTCTTCTTGACGTTTGTCATTCCTCCTCCTCCCCCAATTCTTTTCTCTAAGTTGGTCTGTCATTCATCATTCTGTCGTTTTTTTCAGATCGCGTCCAGCATTCCTTTTTCTGTCGTTCCGTTCTCATTCTGTTCATCATTGAAGGACTCTGACGATGTCCGGTTTTCATGGACTCCGTGATTCCCACGTTCTTCCCTCTTATCTCCCTTTTCTCATCCGGTTTCCCGTTCATCACCCTCACCTTCTCCCTTTCTCTGTGTGCAAACACTCCTCATTCCATTGTTTCCTTTGTTTTATTCTGGCCGTCACTGCGCCATTCCCTCCCCTTCTCCCTTTCTCTGTGTGCAAACACTCCTCATTCCTTTGTTTCCTTTGTTTTATTCTGGCCGTCACTGCGCCATTCCCTCCCCTTCTCCCTTTCTTTGTGTGCAAACACTCCTCATTCCATTGTTTCCTTTGTTTTATTCTGGCCATCACTGCGCCATTCCCTCCCCTTCTCCCTTTCTCTGTGTGCAAACACTCCTCATTCCATTGTTTCCTTTGTTTTATTCTGGCCATCACTGCGCCATTCCCTCCCCTTCTCCCTTTCTCTGTGTGCAAACACTCCTCATTCCATTGTTTCCTTTGTTTTATTCTGGCCATCACTGCACCATTCCCTCCCTTCTCCCTTTCTCTGTGTGCAAACACTCCTCATTCCTTTGTTTCCTTTGTTTTATTCTGGCCATCACTGCGCCATTCCCTCCCCTTCTCCCTTTCTCTGTGTGCAAACACTCCTCATTCCTTTGTTTCCTTTGTTTTATTCTGGCCATCACTGCGCCATTCCCTCCCCTTCTCCCTTTCTCTGTGTGCAAACACTCCTCATTCCATTGTTTCCTTTGTTTTATTCTGGCCATCACTGCGCCATTCCCTCCCCTTCTCCCTTTCTCTGTGTGCAAACACTCCTCATTCCTTTGTTTCCTTTGTTTTATTCTGGCCATCACTGCGCCATTCCCTCCCCTTCTCCCTTTCTCTGTGTGCAAACACTCCTCATCCCTTTGTTTCCTTTGTTTTATTCTGGCCATCACTGCGCCATTCCCTCCCCTTCTCCCTTTCTCTGTGTGCAAACACTCCTCATTCCATTGTTTCCTTTGTTTTATTCTGGCCATCACTGCACCATTCCCTCCCCTTCTCCCTTTCTCTGTGTGCAAACACTCCTCATTCCATTGTTTCCTTTGTTTTATTCTGGCCGTCACTGCGCCATTCCCTCCCCTTCTCCCTTTCTCTGTGTGCAAACACTCCTCATTCCTTTGTTTCCTTTGTTTTATTCTGGCCATCACTGCGCCATTCCCTCCCCTTCTCCCTTTCTCTGTGTGCAAACACTCCTCATCTCTTTGTTTCCTTTGTTTTATTCTGGCCATCACTGCGCCATTCCCTCCCCTTCTCCCTTTCTCTGTGTGCAAACACTCCTCATTCCATTGTTTCCTTTGTTTTATTCTGGCCATCACTGCGCCATTCCAACGCTGCCCAGTGTTCATCAATCCATCGGTCTCACACTCCTCTCTTCTTTCCCTTCTTATCCCGTCCTTCATCGTTCTCACGTTATTTTCCCAGTCACAATTCTGTTCCTTACCGTTCATACATCATTCATCGTTCTCACGTTTTCCTTTTCACCTCCCGTTTATAGATATCGCTTTCTCTTTTCATCCCACCCCTCATTCATGATTCTGACGCTTTCATCATCTCGATTATTAGTCATCTCATGTTCTACTCTCGCCCATCTTTTAATAATTTTTCGCCTTTGCCCTTTTTCTTCCAGTCGGGGCCATACGCGCCATCTTCAGTATCTTTGCCTTCTCATCCTCAGTGTCTTTGCCTTCTCATCCTCAGTGTCTTTGCCTTCTCGTCCTCAGTGTCTTTGCCTTCTCATCCTCAGTGTCTTTGCCTTCTCGTCCGAACAGCCCTTCGTCACTCTCACGTTAGTTGACGTGACTTTTTCCATCATTGTCACGTTCTTCGTCCATCACTTTTTCATCATTGTGGCGTTCTCCTTTTCTACTGTCTGTTACCATTGTTTTTCTTCCGTCGGTTATATGCCCCATTTCCTTCCCCTGGTGTCTCTCTTCCGTCATGCTCTCGCACTGTCCCCAATCCCCTTATACTTATGTTCTAGTCCCGTCAATCATTCACCATGTTCTCGTTCTTGTCAGTCAGTCATAACCTTCACGGCTTCTTGTTCTCATTGTGTCTGTTATTCATCTTCCTCACTTCTTTCCTTCCTTCGTCAATATTACGCTCTCCTGTTCTTGTTCTTCATATATCATTCCTTCCGTTAGCGTCTTCTCATTCTCCTAATCCCGTCTGTCATTCGCTACGTCTTAGTCCTATCCGTCACTGAAATTTCTCACGTTCTTCCCCGTCCATTATGCATTATTTTCACGTTGTTCCATATTCATCTTCTCCATTTTGCGTTTTTCTCTCCTCGCTGTGGCCATCATTCATCAATCTTGTCATCACTTCATCTACTTCTTCATTTGTTGAATTCTTCTGACAGTATCTTACCTTTATGTAGTCCATCGTCCTGACGCTCGTTTCTCTCTCCCTTTTCTTGTCCCGTTTCCTGTTCACCATTTCCACCTGTTCTTCGTTTCACCTCGTGAAAAATGTGTTGCTCTTTCCTTATATTTCTCCCAGTTTGTCCATCACCAGATCGTTGTCACGCTGATTTATTTTCATAAAGTCAGTCATTCTCATGGTGCTCTCGAATCTCATACGACTGTTTTGTCCACCGAACATTTTCACATTCTTCTCTTCGCCTCTCCATGGGTATCGTGTCATTTCATTCGTCCAGGACGGGGGAAATCGTGATGGTATTGCTTAAGTGCACTAAGTTGATGTATTAATAGTCAGGCTTAACACACCAAGGTTATCTCTGCACTCATACACGCATATGCACACTCGTGCACCCACCAAACATTCACCTGTCTCTGGGAATGGGATGTCACGCATTCGTTTCTTTCCTAACACGACTGAGAACACGAAATACAATTTCTATGCTACTTATAGTTACGCATGAACGATCCAATCACACAAAATGGAATAACCAAAACATAAAAGATCAAGACTTCCTAATCCTGGGTTATAATGAAATGGCTTCTTACCTGGCCAGGTTTCCACACACACACACACAACCACTTTCACCCCACACCACAGTTCTTGAACCCCTCACTAAAAGTTTTCTTCAGCACTGGGTGATGGTGACGCCCTTGGTTGACTGGCTCCAGGTTTCAGGACTGGGTCTTCGTGGTTGTCCCTGGGACCTCGATGTAGGAATCTTGTTCTTTGTCTCTATCACCCACCTCTGGGCGTCAAACTCTGTCTTTTCCTTTTCAGCTTGTCTTTTACCCCAAGACCTTGCTGTCTCTTCTGTCTCCCAGACCACGTTTCCCTCAACCCTTCTCTGTCCTGCTCACTCTCCTCTCCTCTCTCTCCTGTGTTCTTCTCTCCCTCTTGGTGTTCTCCTCCCCCCCGTCACATTCTTCTCCCTCAGTTTATATAGGGATGGACGCAAAGGATTTCCCTTTGGGCCATGCCTTTGGCCATGTTGCTTCTCCACTACCTTGTTCACAAGTACACTGAATTCCCCTTTCGCTACATTCTTCCACACATCAGCATTTACACACATTCCTGCCTAATTGCATAGGAAACGGCCACTTGGCACCAAAAGGACATCGAAAATTCCCGCCGACTCCGGGATCCACTTTAACACAGTAATTATCCTAGAGAGAGCTACGACAACAACGTCCACGCGCATTCAACTAGCCTGACAAAGCATCAACACAGTGCCCTACGGCAATACCATCTGAACAAGCCCAAGACTCCTGCCCTTCAATGTCTGTTTACAAAGCAACCTCAGCTGACTAAGTATTTAGCGCCTACTCGACGCTCCGAGGTCCTATTGGTTACATTTCCCTCCCTTTCGCTATCGGGAAGGTTCGAACTCGGGAGGGTCCTCACTACTACCTTAGGTGCCATCTGTCACCTGGCCACTTCAACCTCCTTGACAAAGTTCAACCGTATGCGCTAGATGAGGGTGTACTGCTAATCAGCCCATTACCTGTTTCTCTACCACATGCGGCATTCCTTTCCTCCAAAGCGCTTAAGGCCCTTTTTGAGAGGTTTCGCTCCCTTGACATCATTCCACCTCTCATTTGTTATTGTCTGTTATTCATCACTCACGTTTTCTCCTTTCATACTTCACTGTTCTTACGTTCCGCTTTTATCCCGTCCGTTATGCGTTCTTCTTACGTTCCAGTTATCTCCTCCAAACTATTTTTGCATCATTTTCTCGTTCCGCTTCCACCTCACCATCCTCTCCCTCTCCTCTGTCCATCGTTCATTCATCGTTTTCTCTTTTCTTCTCATTCTCACATTATCTTCACGTCCCGTTCATCATTCCTCATTCTCACGCTCCAGTCCCGTCAGTCCTTCAGTGTGTTCACATTCTCCTCCAGTCAGTCAGTCGTTATTTTTACGTTCCTCTGACATCAGTCATTCATCGCTTTCACATTCTTCACCAATCGGTCATTCATCGTTTTCACGTTCTTCTTCGGTCATTCGTTCACTTTTTTGAAGTTCTTTTCAGTAAGTCATTCGTTGTTTTCAGGTTCTTCTCCAATCGGTCATTCATCATTTTCATGTTCTTCTCCAGTCATTCACGTTCTTCTCCAGTCAGTCAGTCATCGTTTCCTCATTCTTCTCCCGCCAGTCATTCATCATTTTCACGTTCTTCGATGATCAGTCAGTCTTCATATTTACGCTCATCTCTTGTCAATCATTTATCATGTTCATGTTATTCTCGCATTTGTCACCCAACATTTTCAGTGAAATCATAGCAGCAGAGTTGTTGCTGAAACCAAAATTGTATTATTTCCTGATTTTCGTCATTCTGAAATATCTGAATCCAAAAATGTGTACAACGTGTGGAAAAATAAAAAAATTAGAGAATAACTATAAATCCTATCCTATCAAATTAAGAATTGTTGTCATGAGATCTTTTGACAAAGCACAGGCACTCTCTGAGAACAGTTTATCATCAAGCCTCACTTCTGATATAAAACATTGAAGACAAAGATGAGACTATATCTGTTAATCAAAGACCAAATTCATATATTACATACAAGGAATTTAAAGAGTATTTGACGTCTTTCTTTTCGCGTAAAAGTGTTGTTGGTACTCTATTTGTTAAAACAAGAAAACACCTAAAAAGTCGTTTTTTAAAGCCTCTGGAAAAAAAATGTATAATCCTAGTACATCAGGTGGGTTCAAAAAAAAAAAAAAAAAAGGTTGAAGCACATAAGATAAGAAGCTCGGAGAAAAATATTGGGTAGCAATCTATTTTTTTTACGTCATGAAGTCCAATCACTTAAAAATCATGTTGTAAGACTCGAGCAAATAGCAAGCGACGATGTGCCAGTGAGCTGCTTAAACACTCTGTACCAGCTTCCAGTCAGGACACGCATGCGCGCGCGGCGCGCGTGTTGTGTGTGTGTGTGGCGCGCGCGCGCGCGCGCGTGTGTGTGTGACGTACGTCTTGCGTGCGCGCGCGCATGATTGAATATGTATATGTGTACGTAAGCACGCGCGTTTGGTTGTACATGTGTGCAGGTACGCGCGAGTGCGTGTGCGTGTGTGTGTTAGTGTAATATGTGCGTTTTGCGTGCACGCGCACATGGTTGTACATGTATATATTAGTGCATGTGCACGCGCAGAGTTGTATATGTCAATGCGTGCATGCGCGCACACAAGCATTTGTTTGCGCTTGTGTATATATGTGCACGCGCGCGCGCGCGCGCGCGTGCGCGTGTGTGTGTGTGTGTGTGTGTGTGTGTGTGTGTGTGGACACGTACGTATTGTGCGTGCGCATGGTTGAATATGTATGTGTGCGTTTTGCGTGCGTGCGCATGGTAGTATATGCATATATTAGTGCGTGTGCGCGCGCATTTTTGTATATGTCCAACCGTGAGTGCGCGCGCACGAGCTTTTGTTTGCACTTGTATGTATATGCGTCCGCGTATGTTTGTGTGTGTCCGCGCGCGTTGTGTGGTATGTGTGTGTGAATGTGTATGTGTGCACGCTTGCTTGTCGTGTGCGTGCGCGTGCGCTCGTGTTTTGTGTGCGTATTAGGGGGGGGGGGGGGGGGGGGGGGGGGGTGGCGGAATCGGGCCGCATGAACGGCATTTTCGCGCAACCATGTAAATTGGTGTGTTGGTGGAGGAGCGACCGGACAGAGGGGAAAGATAGGGATGAAGAGGTGTGGAGGAAGGGGGCGGGGACAGTATGTGTATGTACGTTTTCAAGTGAAATATGTTTGTGTGGTTTTGACGAATTGTACTATTTTTGAATGAATTTACCCCACACGACTTACCACATTTTTTTTCTTGTAGTTTTTATTTTTATTTATTTTTTTTACAATGTTGGGAATACGGCTTAACTTGGCATTAGTCGCGGTGCTTCTCTCTCTCCTCTCTCTCTCTCTCTCTCTCTCTCTCTCTCTCTCTCTCTATGTGTGTGTGTGTGTGTGTATATATATAATATATATATATATATATATATATACTTGTAACCTTTTATGTAGTGTTTACTATTCAGCTTCATTGATGCTTTAATGTTTTATGGCATTGACCGTGAAGTTCATATAGCTTGCTTTTATTATTTTCAATTGTGTTACTTAACGAAAATATATTGTCGCAATTATCATTAAAAGCCTACAATAACAAATGACTTGCAAAACTGCTTTACTAAAATGTGACGATTAGTAGGATGTGAAGTTTTGTACCGACAGTTTTTGAATCTGGAGAATCTGAATGTTTTAAGAGTGGGCAAAGTCTAGTCATCTTTTCAGAATATCCATACCCTTCAACGTGTCATTGTAACTTCTACTGTGTGTGCTATTCCGACTTGTGACCTGCCTAAGGTACCATCAAAAGACATGCATATGGTTTAATATTCAGACAATATTTCCATCCAGACAAATGCGAATCTAAGGAGATGAGGGTATTAAATCATGCACAAAATATCGGAGATGGATGAAACATGTACGTGGAATGGAATGGGCTTGCACATTCGGGAGAGAAAACACTAGTAACTATATCACAACGGGGAGAATCCGACATCATTGCTACAACATGATGAGTATTTATTAGAGTTTGGACGAAAAAGATTATAATAAGAAAAATAAAAATTAACATGAGTAAGTTTGTTCGTAAGCACTGATCGTTTTTCATTCGAAGTCGTAATTGTTGCTCTCATGAAATTCCACCAAAAACGCAAAAAAGTGTAATTCTTATGAAATCTGGCAACAAAAGTATTTAAAAAAGTATCAAGACAGCACACGCTGTCTTTCCTCAGCCAGTTAGAAGTTAAACAGATGAACTTAAACAAAAAATACAATTTTGTTCTTCCATTTGTTTCATCAGGTCCAACAGTGCCTGTCATGCCTCACTAACAGAACCAACCGGTCACATTTGATCATGATTATATTGCTCTGACTGCAGGTGAAAGCAGTAATGTTTTATCATATGACAACGCAAAAGTTTATTTTCTGAGACCCAAGAACATATTAAAGCTGTGTATATAAATTATCAACAAAACATTAACAGATGGCCAATCCAAGAATCACGCACACGTTCTGGATTAGGAAAAATCATCTAAGAATACAATAATGATTTTGGCTTGGTATCACTAATATTCATTTCCTTTTCCTAGGTCCGTGTGAAGTCACTGGGGCATCGCACTGAAGAACTGTTCACCAGAGTCCTCCGATTCTGTCGGTTGTGCTCCGTGGTCTTGGGCTGTACAGACGGTTTCCCTGTCCATTCTGCAATGGTGTCAGTCCATTTTTTTTTCTGGCTTCTCCGTGGTCTAGCTCTTTCAACGCTTCCCTGGGTCATTATTTTAGCGGGGCCGTTGGATCTTCATGACAATGCCAAGTTAGTTTCTCCGCTTTGCTGGTGTCAGCAGATCTTTGTATGGCCCGATGTGCTGTTTGATGGTCTGGAGCACTTGTTCAGTGGTGATATGATCAGTATGTCTGATCATTGTGTATTGCAGTATTATAGTATATTGCAATGATATCTCATTTCTGTGATTGGGTTCTTTCTTCCAGATCCCTGTGTCGTCTGTATGCAGGAAAATGAAATATACCCGTGCATGTAGGAGCCAGATTTGTATTTCAGTGTCATGTTATGGTCTTTCTGTACAGGGTTCAGTCGCACAGAACTGATGTCTTTGCTGGTCTTGAGAGGATATCTGATTTAAATTCCCCATCGGTGAAAATTAAATCCTAGTTATATGAACTGTTTAAGAGTTCCTGGCTGAAATAAATCCCAGATATATGAACTGTTTAACAGTTCCTAGCTTCTATCCAGGTGGTGGTTGTGGATGGCCATTAGCTTGGTCTTCTCGGTGTTGATATCCGTACTATGTCTGATCGACGTTTCATTCAGAGTGTTAACAAGCACAGTGAGTTCTTGTTCATTGCCCGCAAGCCGCCGAAGTTTTCAGCAAAGTAAAGGTTCGTGATAGAGATTCTTGCAGTGCTGATTGTGTTGACATGATCTTCAAATGGATCATTCATGATGCATTCCAGGACTATGTGGAAAAGTGTTTGGAGAGTAAAGGGGCCCTGACCAGTCGTAACTGATATGTGGGACCACTTTCCAGTCGCTCCTTTTGTGATGAAGTTCGCTTCGGCGTATGCTTGCTGGATGTTGTGGGTTAACTTGTCCCGAGATCAAATTTCTTCATAACGGTCTTAATGCACCCCAGGACAGACTCTGTCAAACGCCTCTTTAAAGTCTGTGAAGACGTGATGGAACTCCTGGTGTTGCAGGTGTGTTTGGCGAAGGGTTAAACGATCTGTTCTATACTAAAGCCTTTAAGACAACAGCGGTGTCAGTCTGCAACTGTAATCTGTTCAGAATGATTTTGAACATTGTTTTGCTTACATTGCTACTGCCTTTCAGCCATATTCAAGTGTTCTGCAGGGATGCTGTCAATGCTTGCAGCCTTGCCGTGCTTCAGCGACTTCACTGTTACAACGATTTCCTTGACAGAGCGCTGGAAAGTCATCTCCATTTGATGAATCCTGAACTGTTAGCACGCTTGGATCTCCTTTGTTCTGTCTCTTGCAGAGTTCAAAGCAAAGTTCTTCTGCCTTCTTATGATGTTTTCTTTCTGTGTGCGACAGTCGATGTCTTTGTCCTGAATGGTGCTGGCTGTCATTTGCGGCGGTCAATATTCATAGATTTAAAGGCTTGTTTGTGTCGTTGTTGTCCAGGTGTTTCTCAAAGTGGTCACACTCTTATTTTCATCCCGTCTACTATTCCCCATCAGCTCTTCTCTCTTTCCGTCCATCATTCATTGTCATCACATTTCCACTCCTCATTCCTCCTCGTCATTCATCACACTTGTGTTCTCCTTGTCTACCCCGTCTGCCATTCACAGTCACCACGTTCTCCTGTTCTACCCCGTGTGCCATTCACAGTCACCTCGTTCTCCTTTTCCACCCCGTCTGCCATTCACAGTCACCACGTTGTCCTTTTCCACTCCGTCTGCCATTCACAGTCACCTCGTTCTCCTTGTCCACCCCGTCTGCCATTCACAGTCACCACGTTCTCCTATTCTCATTCCGTCCGTCATCCTGTCTGCCATTCACAGTCACCTCGTTCTCCTTGTCCACCCCGTCTGCCATTCACAGTCACCACGTTCTCCTATTCTCATTCCGTCCGTCATCCTGTCTGCCATTCACAGTCACCACGTTCTCCTATTCTCATTCCGTCCGTCATCCTGTCTGCCATTCACAGTCACCACGTTCTCCTTGTCCACCCCGTCTGCCATTCACAGTCACCTCGTTCTCCTGTTCTCATTCCGTCCGTCATCCTGTCTGCCATTCACAGTCACCACGTTCTCCTTGTCCACCCCGTCTGCCATTCACAGTCACCTCGTTCTCCTATTCTCATTCCGTCCGTCATCCTGTCTGCCATTCACAGTCACCACGTTCTCCTATTCTCATTCCGTCCGTCATCCTGTTTGCCATTCACAGTCACCTCGTTCTCCTATTCTCATTCCGTCCGTCATTTGTCGTGCTTCATGTTCAGCTGTCAATCATTTGTTATTCTCCAGTTGGCTCAGTCAGTCATCAGCCTCACAATCTTTTTTTTTTGTCCCGGGCCCATCGTTCATTTATATACTGTGCACAAAAAGAAACGCATATTTTTATTTCGGTCATTTCATGCGTCATTTAGCATTCAAAATATTACAACCACAGAAGAAATAAGACATCAATCTACTGTTATGTCTATTCATTATGTCTGACTATTCACACTGGACAGAGTTCCCTGCTATACGGGGCATGTTTCTGTCAAAATTTTCTTAATATTTTCAGGGAAAAAAATATGCGTTTCTTTTTGTGCACAGAAAAGTTCTGGCATTCTCTTCTTCCCCTCCGGTCTATGGTTGATTCTTCTCCAGTCGTCGTTGTCGTCTCCTCTCGACCGTCATTGTTCATGACCACGTTCTCCTCTTTTTCTGCAGTCTGCCCTTCAACGGTTTTTTTGGTTTGCATGTCCGTTCCTGTTTATCATTCATCCTTCTGGCGTTCCGCTCGTGTCATCTCGTCTGTCATTCATCATTCACCAGGTGTCTTCCCCTCAAGTCTTGTTCCTTCTCCTCCCCCCCCCCCCCTTCATTATCATCATCATCATCATTATCATCACCATCCTCTCTCTCTCTCTGATCTCTGTCTCTCTCTAGAGAGAGAGAGAGAGTCAAAAATAAAATGGGATGGAAAATTATTTTCAACTCATATTTTAAAAACCATTTTTATACTTCACATATTTTATTTTATTTTATCCCATCTGATTCTGTCTTTTATTTTCTATGATTTTATGCCTTTTGCTAGTTATTTCATTAAAAGTTTACTTTTTTTCCCTCTTGTAATCCGTTAGGACTGATAAGCCGTTTGATCCAAATAACTACATGGATACACGCATATGCATTACCGAGTGTGCACGCGTGCGCTCACAAACACACACACACACACACACACACACACACACACACACACACACACACACACCACACGTGTGCGCATGCGCATGCCCGAACGCGAACACATAGCGCGCTCGCGCGCGCATATATGTGCATGCACGCACGCACGCTCGCACCCACACACACACACACAACACACACACACACACAACAACACACACACACACGCCGCGCGCGCGCGCGCGCGCGCCGCCACTCGCACGCTGACAGACACCACGCACACACACACACACACACACACACACACACACACACACACACACACACACACACTCTATCAGTCTGTCATTAAAGTCGGCAACGAACATTTCCCTACATCCGGCTTTCTAATACAACTAGGCAGTTCAAATCCATACCGTCCAAGACTTGTTATGAAAACAGTAAGTTACCGAGGAACATTTCCCTACATCCGGCTTTCTAATACAACTACGCAGTTCAAATCCATACCATCCAAGACTTGTTATGAAAACAGTAAGTTACCAACGAACATTTCCCTACACCCGGCTTTCTAATACAACTAGGCAGTTCCAATCCATACCGTGCAAGACTTGTTATGAAAACAGTAAGTTAGCAAGGAACATTTCATGTGTGTATATATGTGTGCGTACACGCGCGCATGCGTGTGTGTATTGTTGTTCCTCAGTTTAACGTCTTCTCACTAAAAGTGATATCAGACGATGTGTTAATGGTGTGTGTGGTATGCGAATGTGTGCTTATGAAAAGAACGGTGGAGGGATGGGGGGAAAAGCGTGTAGAACGTTGAATACTACTACGTGTTAAAAAAAAAAAAAAAAAAAAAAAAATAAAAAAAAAAAACTACCAGAAAACTGCCGAATGGACTCTGTAAGAAACTTTGACTAACTAATCTGAGAAATGAATAATCATTCAACATTTTAGAGAGTGGTGACGTTGATCTATCGGAAGTATTACCACCAGCCATGATAATCAAGTTCTTTGTTTTGGGGCAATGAATTAACAAATGTGAAACACTTAGTGCATTTCCACACGTACATCTAACATTTCTACTGAATTTTGTTTTCAGTGAATTTAAACGTAATCTGTGGATTAAGCTTCGTTACATCTCTAGGTATATGAGTTAGATAAGTTTTTGCTGTTTTATTCTGTGTTCCAGAACTGTATGCAATACAGTGATGATAGTACTGAGATTCCGAGTTCTTTAAGGACTGTTGGAAGCTTTTCTCAGTCTGTTTGTCAATTAAGGAATACCATTCTGAAAGATCTAAAGGTATATTAAGTGAAGTTGTGCTTTCCATATTTCTAGCTGCTCTTTTTGCTGCGTGATCAACCTTTTCATTTCATACAGTTCCACTGTGAGATGGTACCCAATAAAACGTAACAGTGATCCCTTTAAGTGATAAAAGGTGAATGACTTGGTTAATTTCTAATATAATCTCAAGGCGAATTTTTGAATTTTGGGACTGGAGGGCACCCAGAACCGATCTGTTATCAGTACACACAAGAATTCGACAAGAATTTAGGGGGTAATGTAAGCTAAATTCCAAAGACATCAAAATGGCAATGAGCTCTGCACTAAATATGGAAAGATTTTTTTTTTAACCAAGATTATAGAGTTTCTCTGCATTCAAATCTGGAATGATGAAAGCAGCACCTGCTACATTATCGTCTAAAATTGAGCCATCAGTGAAAATCTTCATATAATTTATGTAATTTTCATCCAGATGATGATTGACAAATTCTTTTAATATATAGGGGATCTCTTTTTTTGGTATTTCATTGGAACTGATATCAAAAGAGGCTTTTTTTTGCACCCACCTGGGAATTGGTGAAAAGGATGGTTTAGAAGCAATGTTAGTGATTTCAGAGTCTTATGTTTTGATTGGAAATATAAGACTTAATAGTTTTAATGATTGGATTTCTAGCGCTCGTTTAGCAAAATCTACTTCAGATTTTAAAGATACCTCGTTTGTACAGAAATTATTCAGGGTAAGACTCTTTAAAGTAAATTTTGAGGCAGATGCTTTTCTTAACTCTTCAAGAGGTAGTATTCCAGCTTCACTATAAGTTCCTAAGTTAGATGCATGTGTGGGGACACCTAGAGCAAGTTTATAAGCCTTGCAGTAAATACTTTGTAATTTATTCAAAAGATATTGGGGCGCGCTAAAAAAGACTTCTTGGGCATAAGTAAGCCGTGAACGCACGAGAGTCGTTGCTAGTGCAGTTAGAGTTGTTGTATCTTGTCCCCACTTTGTTTAGTTACGATCTTCAGAAAGTTTAAACTTTTTCTCGTTTGTAATATAGTCAATGTGATGATTCCAAGAAAGTTTAGAATTTATATATACACCTAAAAACTTTACAGATTTCACATACTGTAAGATAGAACCATTTAAAGTAAACACAGGAAGATTCTCTGGGTCGTACCCTGAATTGAATAATATAATATTTGTTTTTTTCAGCAGAAAGAGATAGTTCATTTTCTAGTAGAAAACTATTGATTTTATTTTGTTCATGTTGATATTTGATGCGTATATAATTAAGTGATCGTGAAGGGGTTTTTCACTTCATGTAACTTTCATCCATAAACAAATGTCGTTTGCGAATTGCGCCAATACAACATCTTTAGATAAATCTTTTGGTAAATCGGCCATTAGAATATTAAACAAGATTGGTGAAATCACAGATCCTTGGGGTAATCCCATTTCTAATATCCTTGGGGTTGAATATGTGTGTTCAATTCTCGTTTGAATTGATCTTTTTTTCTAAAAAAAAGGTTTGAATATAGTTATACATGTTACCGTTTATACCAATATTATTTAGTTTATACAAAAGTCTTTTATGTCTCACACGCTCGTACGCTTTCCTTAAATCAAAAAAGGTTGCTAGGATATTTTTTCGGCGTGCAAATTGTTGTTTGACATGAGCTGTTAGTGAAGTGTTCTATTGTAGTTCTATCTGTTTGAAACCCAGCTTGGTTTTTTGGAATGATTTGATGCTTATTACAGTAATGGGTTAGTCTGTTTAATACGATGCGTTCCATTAGTTTACCTGTGTGTGACGTAAGAGCAATGGGTCGATAATTATTAATGTCACTCCGGCTTTTTCCATGTTTGTGAATGGGAACTATGATTGAACGTTTCCATACTTGGGGCAATTTGCCATCACTCCAGCACTTATGAATAAAACAATGAAGAAAACACAAGACATTAGATGGAAGATGTCGTAGCATGTCATTGGACACCCCATCTAGCCCTACAGACGTTTTCTTAGTGCCCAGTTTAGATATACATTCCTGCACTTCATCAAATGTTATGGGGGCATTCAGATACAAATCAGTCTCATGGATTGCTCTACCGCAGGTAAGCTCCTTTTCTTCATAATCTTTGTTTGCATTAGTCTGTGCAGACGAACTTTCCAAACTGCTGTTTCTGGCGAAAATGTCAACAAAGGCTTCAGATTTTTCTGAATTTGTTGGAAATTTGCAATTGTTGAATTTGATAGGGTATCGAGGTAGAATTACTCCATGTTCCATTGTTTTCATTCTTCCCCATACTTTTTTTTATGTCTTTATAACTGAATACTTATATTGCGAAAGGACGACCAGTATTGCCTTAGTTTTAGCAAAAGCAATGGTTCTGTTTTTTGCTCTTTTTTCCTCAAGAAGTTTTTCAGCGCGCCCAGACCCCTTACTAGGTAAGTAATCTTTTAGTTTCATATTTTTTCTCCTTTTTGGCCTCTTCGCAAGCCTCGTTCCACCAGACATTACCCACATGTTTTTTTTTTTTTTTTTTTTTAGAAGGTACAGGCTTTATCGTTGGTATCGATTGCCTTGCGGCAGTTATTAAAGCATTTTGAAACTGGTCATATAACTCATCGACATCTTTGTTATCTACATCATAAGGATCTATGTAAAACGATCTTGGTAAAAAGGAAAATTTGTTCCAGTCTGCAAATTTGTAGTTAAATTTTGGAATTTTATCTTTATTCGATTCAGTTGGATTAAGTGTAGGTCTTACGGTTTCTAGTTCAGTTACAATAGGTACATGATCGCTGTTGAGTGTATCGATTAGCGGATTCCAGTCACATAGTGGCGCTAGATCAGGAGAAATAAAGGTTAGATTTATAGCGCTCGGCTTATGATTAGGATTGTCAGGGATACGCGTTATTCTGCCGTCATTCAAAAGGTAGTGGGACGAATCAGTTAACTTTTCTACAGAGCGGTTGCTAGTTATTTTATTATTTTATTTTTCCCAAAATGGAGAATGGGCGTTAAAATCCCCTGCAATTATAAATTTATCAGAATCTAAACTACGAAGCCACTCTGTGTTCAGGTTATTGGGGCCTTGCGGTAGGTAAATAGACACTATATTGATTGTCATGTTAGCGTTGACCTGAACTTTGACCGCGCAGGAATGAGCTCCTGTGATATCTGGTGGAACAGGACTTTGGCATAGAAGATATTTTTCACCTTCACGGATATATATTGCTGCATTGATTTTACGGTAATTCCCCACATTTTGGGTAATGGGGGATAGTAAAAGCCCTGGAGTTTTGGCAACTTGTCTCTTCGGACATTAAGTGACTGCAAGGCTAGTGTATGGTATGTTTCCTGTCCAAGATGTTGACTCAATTGGTCAAGGCCAGTGGTGATAGACCGACAGTTCCATTGGAAGACCTGAAGGATTCTAGGGTGGACATAAACTCTCTAAAAATCAACAAAAAATATGTCACTTAAGGCTTAATACTTAGTTAATAAACAGGTAACCTTGATGAGTAAACAAGGTTGGGTCAACTAGACAGCCAATAAATGGGAATTAGGGGAAAGAGTCAAAATGAAATCTGATTACTCAGACCCTAAACAGTCAAGTAATTTGGTTGCCTAGTAACACAAGTGGTGGGTGTAATGAACATACAATCAGGATTCCTGCTTAAATTTTTTGAAAGTTCTCCATCACCAGTTATGGAGAGCGCCAAACGGGTTTCTCCAGGGGTGAAGACTGTAGGAGGCGTCGACTGCCAAGTGTTGGGAGAGCCTGGACGGGCGGAAGTGGGGTCGTCTGCCACCTTTTTTTGCAGTGGTCCACAGCAGTCTTCTGATGTGACGCCCCATATTTCTGGCAAGAATGTTGGCTCCACGGTGGTTGGGGTGAAGGTTGTCAGTAAGATGCCAGGTGTCCACAGGTAAGTTGTGGTGGTTGATGAAGGTCACCTTCTTTTCTTCGCTGAGACTGGACGTCACCAGAGCATTATACAGTTTCTTTTCACATTGAGTTGGGAGTCTCTAACGGGCGATACCTTGCTATGACTATGTTCAGGGTAGGATGCTCTTTTCTGATTTCCTTGACGCATGAAACCAGGTGATCACTTGATGTCGAGGGGGAAGTAGATCTTAAATCGTTCACCCCAGTGTGGATGAGCACAGCGTCGAATGGTTTCTCATTGGATTGAATAGCTGTGTTGAAGGATGATCGGATTTCCTTGATCGTGTGCACTTTGATGGACTGGGCGTAGAAGTCGTAGGAATGACCCAACCGTTTGCCGTTGACTTTGTTGGTCACCGAGTCGTGCAGAATGAGTACACGCGGTAGATCTGGCTCTTGATTTTTCTTTTTTTTTTCCCCATGAAAGCCGACTTGCGACGTAATGGTTGGTGACTTTACTTCGCGTGGTTGGTTTTTACGTCATCGGAAGGTTTTGATGTTCGAATTGCCGATTTTTCTTTTTCTTTACTGTTCCGGACCACACTGCGTGACGGTGCAGTGGTGTTGGGCTGCTTTACGGCCGGTGGAAACGATCCGGAACAGGCCACTCGTGCGTAGGAACCGTAGGGCTGATTTTCCGTTTGGGTTCCCACGCTGACCTTGGTCAACTTACGTGTCCCAGCTTGAAGAATTTTATTTTGTTCTCGGACAGTATTTTCGAGGCTGCAGATCCGGTCCGAAAGTTTTAAAATAATCGTTTGTAAGTCAGCTATTCTTGGACTTACGGTAAGTAGCACTCCCCTGCCTGGATCCCTGTCTGCGGGGCTTGTTTTCTCGTGACTGCTAGTCGCCTTCTCTGCAGCAACCACACGTCCAGCTCCATTCAAAGCGGTTGGTGGTGCTGTGGCCATCGATTTCACATTTTCAGGGGTTTTGTTAATCCCAGTCAGCACACGGATCGCTGATGAACCATTCACTCTGGCTCTAACTTTGGTCCACCTGGTCATTGTTATGATTGCCGAACATTCGTACCAGTGGACTATAAACAATATCTTCCGGTGCACAATCAATTAGTATTATCTTCCCTTGACGTAACTAGGACGCGAGAAACTTGGAGACACGAGTGAGCGACAACGAACGCTTCATCAAAACCAGATGTTATTTTAAACTCATCTAGTACATTCAGATCATCACCGATGATCACAAACCCAGACAAACTTAACATGGTGTCAGAACGACGAAGAAGCCAAGCCCACGGTCGGTAACACTACTGAATTAACCTTCTATTGACTCAAGTGGAACAGCAAACTTCGTTAGGATCTAGTCAACTGCATGACGTAGATTATCGATGTCTGCAGCGAACGGTTAACAACAACACCGCCAATATAAAGTGCTTATTCCTCTTGTGCTGGATTTATAGACACTCTCTTGTGTTTTTTTTTTAATTCTAAAAAAAAAAAAAAAGGAAAGAAAAAAAATATATGTTATATATATATATATATCAAACAATCGTTCAGATGAAAACCAAAGAGGTTCTAAACAGCAACAACCCACAAGTCATTTAAGGTTTGACAGTATGGCCACATCACAAAATAACCCAGTAATGAACTGGGATGCCAACAAATTTAAAAGAAGAATGGCAGAACTTTCAACAACATACAAGTTTGATGTTTCAAGGCCCACTCAAGCAAACGACAGCAGAAGCAAGAGCAGCCTATCTTCTCATCTGGATCGGCCAAAAAGGCAGAGACATTTTTCATTCATGGGGACTTTCTCAAGACGAAACAAAGGATGTCAACACGATCATCCAAAAAATTCAAAGAACACACAGAGCCAAAAAAACAAAGTATTTGCAAGATACATCTTCCATGAAAGAATACAGAAAGAAAATGAAACTTTTGCTGAATTTGTCACTGGTTTGCGCAACCTCGTACAAAACTGTGGTTATTCCCCAGAACTAAAGGACGAAATGGTGCGTGACCGCATTGTTGCAGGCATCCGCTCACAAGAAATTCGTGAAAAACTCTTAACAGAAGGTGACAAACTTATTATGAGCAGTGCTATAGACATTGGCATTGCACATGAAACTACACAAGAGCGGTTGAAATCAATGTTAGCAGCATCAAACCCACAGCCAGTAGACGCAATCAGAAAGCCATCTACTAGAGATGGTTTCGGACAACACCAACCTCAAAGATCTCCATACATCACCTCATGCAAAAACTGTGGAGGTAAACACAGGAGACAAGACTGCCCAGCTTTTGGTTCCACCTGCAACTACTGCCATAAACAAAATCATTGGGCTAAAGTATGCCTAGCAAAAAGTCGGCATGAAACACAGAAGAAAGGAAGAAATGTACACTCAATTGAAGAGGAACAAGAAGATGACAGCAATTTCTATGTAAACACCATATCCAACAAAAATGAAACTCCTAACACTGTGAGTGCTGACATACAAATTGGAACAAGTGATACGATTCGTTTCAAAATCGACACTGGAGCACAAGTCAATGTGATCCCAACTGAAACTTTCAAGAATCTGTCATGCAAACCAGAAATCACCCCATGCAAAGAAAAACTCGTCAGCTACACAGGTCAGTCTTTGAATATCTCTGGCAAGGTAACCCTTCAAGCAAGTTACAAAGGCAACACTCTCCAAGGATCATTCTACGTTGCTGATACTTCTTCCCAACCAATCCTCGGACTTCAGGCATCATTACAATTACAGCTCATCCAAATCATCATGTCTGTTGAATCCAGTCCAATGACAAAAGAAGTACTCAAAGAACACAGTGAAGCATTCACTGGACTAGGATCCCTTGATGGTGAACTCCATATTCACATGAAAGAAGACGCCATACCAGTCGTCCATGCACCCCGCCGGGTTCCGCATGCGATAAAAAACAGAACTTGCAAACATGGAAAAAAAAGATGTGATAACCAAAGTGACAGAACCTACTGATTGGGTAAACTCACTTGTGATCACTGAAAAAAAAGAGGAAAACTGCGTGTATGTTTAGAACCAAGAGACCTAAACAAAGCCATCGAAAGACCACACTATCCTCTGCCAACACTGGATGATGCCCTTGCAAAACTAACGGGCGCAAAATACTTCTCAAAACTGGATGCCCAGTCAGGATACTGGCAACTCAAACTGGATGAAAATTCTTCGTACCTTACTACCTTCAACACACCTTTTGGCAGATATCGATTCAAACGCTTACCCTTCGGCATCGTATCTGCCCAAGACGAATTCCGAAGAAAAATGGATGAAGTTTTCGAAGGTCTACCAGGAGTCACACCTCTTATTGATGATGTCATCATCAGTGGAACAACTGCAGAAGAACACAACATGAACCTGAAAGCAGCACTGATTCGAGCAGAAGAGCAAAACCTCAAACTAAACCCAGAGAAACTGGAAGTTGGAGTGACTGAAGTGACTTCGGACATGTAATTTCAGCCGAAGGTCTGAAACCAGATCCCTCCAAAGTGAAGGCAGTACAGGACATGCCTCATCCAAACAACAAAAAGGAACTTCAAACAACACTCGGCATGATCAACTACCTCGCCAAGTTTGCCCCACAGCTGTCAGACGTCACTAAACCAATGCGTGACCTACTCAGGGATGATGCAGAATTCCTTTGGGACAAGCCCCAGCAAGAAGCACTGAAAAAAGCAAAGTCTGCCATCCTAAGCCGGCCTGTTCTTGCATATTTTGACCCTTCCAAACCAGTAACACTGCAAGTTGACGCCAGCAAGTTCGGACTTGGTGCAGCCATATTCCAAGAAGGAAAACCAGTCGCTTTCGCATCCAAGTCTCTCACTCAAACTGAACAGAACTACGCACAGATCGAAAAAGAGCTTCTGGCAATCGTCTTTGGATGCAAACGGTTTCATCAATATATCTATGGTCAGAAGATCACAGTGGAATCAGACCACAAACCTTTGGAGTCCATTGAAAAAACATCTCTTGAAAACACTCCAACACGCCTCCAACGGATGTTCTTACAACTACAGAAATATGACTTGAACATAGTCCATGTTCCTGGAAAACTCATCCCAGTGGCTGATGCACTGTCTCGAAAATTTCTACCAGCCGACCAAGAGACATCCCAGATGATCCTGAATTTCAAGTCCACAGTGTTCTCAACAATATGCCCATCAGTGACAACAAAATGCAAGAAATCCGGAAGGCCACCAGAGAGGACAAACAACTACAGATATTGCAATCAACCATCCATGATGGCTGGCCAGACCGACGGCAAGACTGCAACAAAAACATCCTCGAATTTTGGAGTTTCAGGGATGAACTGACAAGCATTGATGACATTCTCCTAAAAGGGGAGAAGATCCTGATCCCAACAGTTCTCCGGGAAGAAATGATACAAAAAATTCATACAAGTCATCTTGGAGTTGAAAAAACCAAACAACGAGCAAGAAACATCTTGTTTTGGCCAGGTATGGCAATCGACATTGAAAAACACATTGCCAAGTGCCACATCTGTACCCCAAGTGCACGGTCAAATCCCAAGGAACCCCTTCTTCCACATCCTATTCCTTCACGCCCATGGGAAAAGATAGGAGTGGACCTATTCACATGGAACAAAAGTCATACATGGTTTCTGTTGACTACTACAGCCGATTCTTTGAGATTGATGAATTACCCAACACCTCATCTGCTATGGTCATCAGAAAACTCGCTGTTCACTTCGCTCGGCATGGGATTCCTGAAACGGTCATGAGTGACAACGGTCCTCAATTTATATCCGAAGACTTCAAAAACTTCGCCTCAACATGGGACTTTCATCACACCACTTCGAGCCCAGGATATCCTCAATCAAACGGTCTCGCAGAAAAAAAAAACAGTCCAAACTGTCAAAAGCATACTCGACAAGGTCAAGCGAGAGAACCAAAGTCCCCTGCTCAACATACTGGAATACCGCAGCACGCCTGTGGACAATTTGGCATCACCATCCCAACTTCTAATGGGACGTCAACTTCGTTCCATCCTTCCTACCACCAACAGGCATTTAATTCCAAAGGCAATAGAGCACAGCCGTTTTCAGGACAGACGTGCTCAACTCCAGTCCAATCAAAAGCGGTACTATGACAGGACTGCACACCCCCTGCCACCAATGCAGTCTGGTGATCGCATCCATGTGCAACTGTCCAGAGGAGACAGTTGGAAACCTGCTGTCATCACCAACCAGTGTGCTGAACCCCGTTCATACACAGTGCAGACTGATGATGGTGCAGTCTACCGGCGCAATCGTCGTGTAAGACCAAAGTGGAACCACAGCTAGTGCCAGGATTCCAAACTCCGACACGCCAGACCAAGTACTTGAACCAACACCAGTCCCTTCTGACAACACTGGACCTGCACCATACAGAACCAGGAGTGGACGCTCTGTGCGAGTTCCAAATAGAATGGACTGTTACATTCTAAACTTCATCATGACAGTGTTTTACAGAAGAGAGTCTGAATAAATGAGAACCGGATTAACAGAATAAAAACATAAAAAAGGGAGATGTTATGATTGCCGAACATTCGTACCAGTGGACTATAAACAATATCTTCCGGTGCACAATCAATTAGTATTATCTCCCTTGACGTAACTAGGACGCGAGAAACTTGGAGACACGAGTGAGCGACAACGAACGCTTCATCAAAACCAGATGTTATTTTAAACTCATCTAGTACATTCAGATCATCACCGATGATCACAAACACGCACAAACTTAACTTTGCAAAGGAATTCAGCAGGCGTCGTTATTAAAAGCTGATCGTATCCGCCATCTTGTGTGTGTATGTATGTATGGTGTGTGTGGTGTGTGTGTGTGTGTGTGTGTGTGTGTGTGTGTGGTGTGTTGAGGGAGAGAGGGGTACATTATTCATTAGAAGAAAACAATTTTTATCAAAACTTGCAAATTTTAGGAAAAATTATGACAAAGGGAAAGTAACTGATTAAACATGTTCATTACGTAGGTAAGTAGAATAGATGGCTTCGGTTATGAGATGAAATGCAATCACGCTTGGATGTATATCTTATAGACAGATGGATAGACACGTAGATAGGTCTCTCTCTCTCTCTCTCTCTCTCTCTCTCTCTCCTCTCTCTCTCTCTCTCTACACACACACACACACACACACACACACACACACACACACACACACACACACACACACACACACGATACACGATATTTTATTTGTCCTCATAGAATACAAGGAAAATTTGTTTGTGGTGCCATCATCAAAATCACACACACACACACACACACACACACACACACACACACACACACACACACATATATATATATATATATAATATGCTGAACAATTAAGTAGTGGGGGAAAACAAGTGCAGGCTAATAATTCTTCCATCATCATAGTAATGATTTGGCAAGGATTAAAAAAAAGAGAAAAATTGAATATGAAGAAAATGGGAACTTAAAAGTAAGAATATATATCATGAATATGAAAACCCTTCACTAGCTGCATGAGAGAACCATCGTAATCCCTCCTTCTCTCTCTCTCTCTCTCTCTCTCTCTCTCTCTGAGAAGGAGATGAGAGAGATGAGGAGAGAGAGAGATTATTTGTTCCTTCGTTTATCTATTAATCTATTTATCTAGTTTTGGTAGTTATGTAGTAACTTATTCATCATTTGATTACCTTCTCAATATCTCGATTTGTTGGTTCATTTATGTATTTGTTTTTACCTCTAAGCATGTTTTGCGCTGTTTATGCCCTGTCATGTGGTAATGACAGTATTGCCAATGGAAAGTTGCAGGTTTTCTGCTTTTACTTCTATTATTTAAATATTTCACATTAAAATTAATAGACATGTAGAGTTGCAACTACAAGTTTTTTTTTTTCTCTCCCCCCAACTCCCCACCCACCCCCCGCCGTGTTTGTAGACGAGTTTGATAATCATTTATGTTCTTTTAAATCTTTGTCACATTATTTGTGATTTTTTCCCTTTATTTTTCCCTTCACGTCTTCCTTTCTTTCGTACATTCATTTGCTTGTTCGTTCGTTCATTGTTTTGTTTTGTTTTCGTGCGTTTGTTCGGTCGCTTGGTCACTCGTTCAGTTATTCAATCGGTCAGTTATTCAATCGGTCAGCTGATCGTTCAGTCATTTGTTCGTAAATTCGGTCATACCTGACTGGCAGAACACAATCTGTGTCTGTTGGTGGCAAGGTCTCCTCTCCCCTTCCCCTGGACTTTGGTGTGCCCCAAGGCTCCGTTTTGGGCCCCCTTCTCTTCTCTCTGTATATTCAACCTCTATCTGTGGCCATTGAGGAACACGGGATTCCTCATCAGAAATTTGCCGATGACACCCAGCTGCACGACGCTACTGAGCCTGCTGCATTCCAACTTTTGGTATCGGAATTTGAACTGTATTTCCAATCCGTTAAATCATGGATGCTTAAAAATAAGCTCAAGCTAAATGATGAAAAAACTGAGGATCTGTTGGCAGCACCTCGTTAGTTTTGGATCGCATTTCTGAAAAATCTATTCAAGCTGGAACCAACAAAATTCCCTTTGAAGACAGTGTGAGGGATCGGGGTGTCCATTTGGATAGTACTCTGTCCATGAATGTCCAGATCGGTCACCTGTGTCGTTCAGCCTGTTTGGCTTTGAGAAAGATTGCGTCAATTCGCTCATATCTCACACAGAAAGGAATTGCTCAACTTATCTGTTCGCTCATCATGTCAAAACTCGATTACTGTAACAGCATTCTTGCCGGTCTTCCCACTGTCGATATAAACCGACTTCAACGTATACAAAACAATGCAGCCAGACTTGCTTTCCAAAAGAACCCACACTACACCTCTGTTAGTTAGACTACATTGGCTTCCCATTCATGCGCGCATTCAGTATAAACTCGCAACACTTGCCTTCCGACACTTTGATGAAACATTGCCTGCTTATCTTTCCAACACACTTGTCACTTATCAACCCTCTCGCACTCTCCGCTCTAGCAGTGATAAATTTCTCAAGCTTCCCCGCATGAAATTGAAATCCTTTGGCCAACGTTCTTTCAGTTATCAAGCCCCCCTTGTCTGGAACTCCCTCCCCTCCCAGCTCCGCTCTTCACAGACTCTCTCTGCGTTCAAATTTAGTCTCAAAACGCATCTCTCTCAGGAGTCCTTTTGTCTTTCTTCATAGCTTACGAGTTAATGCGTGTTTCCCATGCATTCTCCATCCCTTCGCCTCTTGTTGATGTGCACGGGTGCTTCCGTGCCTGAATGCTTATGTGCTTTTGCGTGTGTGCGTTCGTGTGTGTGCGTTTACGCGCGTGGGTTTTTGTTGCTTCGTGTTGAGTTTGCCCTTTGTGTGTGGGTGTGGGTGCTCCCTTCTTTCTGTTTTAAATTGTACCCCGTGCAGTGTTCACGAAATTGGGGGCGGTGTGGGAGTGGGGATTGGTTCTTTTCTTCTATTCCCAAATTCTTGTCGAGCCTTGTTCATAAAATGTCATGTGTGTAGCGTGTGTGGGGTGACGGTGGGAGGGGAGGGGGGGGGGGATGGGAAGAAGATGGAGTGGGGGGGTGGGGGGGAGGATGTGGCTTGTGCATCTGTTTAAGTGCTTGCTTTGTGACCTATTGTTTTGATGCCTTTTTCTCAATATTGTGCAATGTTTATGGAAACTTTTATTTTTCCTGTACTGTGAAGTCTTTTCCTCTCATCAAAGAGCGCTATATAAGCTCGATTTATTATTATTATTATTAAATTTGTTCGGACGGTCGCTCGTTCAGTCAGTCATTCAGTCAATCGGTCGGTCATTCGTTTAGTCGGTCGTTCAGTCACTCATTCGTTCAGTCATCAGGTGGTTGCTCGTTCATCATTCACTCGGTCGTTCAGTCATTCCTTCTTTTAGTCGGTCGTTCATTCATTCAGTCGGTCGTTTGCTCATTCATTCGGTCAGTCATTCATTTATTTGTTCTGTCGGCCATTCATTCGGTCAGTCGGCCGTTCAGTTATTCATTCGTTCAGTCGGTCAATCGGTCGTTCAGACGTTCATTCGTTCGGTCGGTCGTTCAGACGTTCATTCGTTCAATCGGTCGTTCAGTCATCCATTCGTTCAGTCGGTCAATCGGTCGTTCAGACGTTCAGTCGGTCAATCGGCCGTTCAGGCGTTCATTCGTTCGGTTGGTCATTCAGTCATTCGTACATTCGTTCGATCGATTGCTCAGTCAGTCGGTCATTCTCTCAGTCGGTCGTTCAGTCATACATTCGTTCAGTCGGTCGGTCAGTCACTCATTCGTTTAGTCATCAAGCGGTTGCTCGTTCATCATTCATTCGGTCAGTCGGTCGTTCAGTCAGTCACTCGGTCATTCAGTCATTCTTTCTTTTAGTCGGTCGTTTAGTCATTCATTCATTCGGTCAGTCGGTCGTTTAGTCATTCATTCATTCGGTCAGTCGGTCGTTTAGTCATTCATTCAGTCAGTCATTTATTCGTTCTGTCGGTCGTCCAGTCAGTCAGTCGGTCAGTCGGTCGTTCAGTCATTCTTTCGCCGGGGGCGTTTCGCTACAGGGGGAGTTTTCCCTCGGAGTTAACATTGGTTCTGACTCCATTTCCCATACAGTCCTTCGAATGAGACTATAAACCGAGGTTCCGTGTGTGAACGCACGCATGACATCTTGCACACACGTAAAATCCCATCACCAGCTTTCGGAAGAGTAGGCCAGTTTAGCCGTTGGTATGGATGACACGTTACACATAGCATGCACCCTGCGTGAGAAATAGAAAGAATGAAGGAAGTAAGGAAAATGAGTGAACGATATTGAACGATATTGACTGGATGACACGGGAAACGACTGAATGAAGCGCCAGCTGGCAGCTCTTCAGTCGGCACTACCCAGGTAGGCAGCCCGTTGTGTAAAGGAGTGTTGATTGTAAAGCGCTTAGAGCTTGGTCTCTAGCCGAGAATAGGCGTTATATAAGTATTCATTATTATTATTATTTCTTTTAGTTGGTCGGTCATTCATTCATTCGCTCAGTCGGTCGTTTAGTCATTCATTCGGTCAGTCAGTCATGCATTCGGTCAGTCGGTCGTTCATTAATTTATTCGTTCTGTCGGTCGTTGATTCATTCAGTCAGTAGGTCATTCAGCCATTCATTCGTTCAGTCGGTCAGTCAGTCATTCGTTCAGTCGGTCGTTTAGTCATTCAGTCGGTCAGTTGATCGTTCAGTCATTTGTTCGGTCTATCGCTCGTTCAGTCATTCATTCGCTCATCCAGTTAATCAGTATTTCATTCGTTCAATCGGTCGTTCAGACGTTCATTCGTTCAGTCGGTCGTTCAGACGTTCATTCGTTCAATCGGTCGTTCAGTCATTCATTCGTTCAGTCGGTCAATCGGTCGTTCAAACGTTCATTCGCTCAGTCAGGCGTTTAGTCATTCGTTCGTACAGTCGTTCGATCGATCGCTTATTCAGTCAGTCATTCGCTCAGTCGGTCGTTTAGTCATACATTCGTTCAGTCGGTCGGTCAGTCGTTCATTCGTTCAGTCATCAGGCGGTTGCTCGTTCATCATTCATTCGGTCAGTCGGTCGTTCAGTCATTCATTCTTTTAGTCGGTCGGTCGTTCAGTCATTCATTCGGTCAGTCAGTCATTTTTTCGTTCTGTGTGTCGTTCGGCCATTCATTCGGTGAGTCGGTCGTTCACTCGTTCCTTTTTTTTTAGGCGGTCGTTCATTCATTCATTGATTCGGTCAGTCAGTCGTTTAGTCATTCATTCGGTCAGTCGGCCATTTATTCGTTCTGTCGGCCGTTCAGTCGTACATTCGGTCAGTCGGCCGTTCAGTCATTCATTCGTTCAGTCGATCGTTCATTCATTCATTCGATCTGTCGGTCGTTGATTCATTCATTCAGTAGGTCATTCATTCGTTCAGTCGGTCATTCATTCATTCGTTCAGTCGGTCGTTCAGTCATTCATTCGGTCATTCAGTCATTCGTTCAGTCGGTCGTTCAGTCATTTATTCGTTCAGTCGCTCAGTCAGTCATTCGTTCAATCGGTCGTTCAGTCATTCATTCGTTCAGTCGGTAAGTCATTCATTCGTTCAGTCGGTCGTTCAGTCATTCATTCGTTCAGTCGGTCATTCATTCATTCGTTCAGTCATTCATTCGTTCAGTCGGTCGTTCAGTCATTCATTCGTTCAGTCGGTCAGTCATTCATTAGTTCAGTCGGTCGTTCAGTCATTCATTCGGTCAGTCAGTCATTCGTTCAGTCGGTCGTTTAGTCATTCGTTCGTTCAGTCAGTCAGTCATTCGTTCAGTCGGTCGGTCAGTCATTCGTTCAGTCAGTCATTCGTTCAGTCAGTCAGTCATTCGTTCAGTCAGTCATTCGTTCAGTCGGTTAGTTATTCGTTCAGTCATTCATTCGTTCAGTCGGTCGTTCAGTCAGTCATTCGTTCAGTCAGTCAGTCATTCGTTCAGTCGGCCGTGTAGACATTCATTCTTTTAGTCGGTCATTCATTCATTCTGTCAGTCGATCGTTCAGTCACTCATTCGTCCAGTCGGTCAATCGGTCGTTAAGTCATTCATTCGTTCAGTCGATCATTCGGTCGTTCAGTCAGTCATTCGGTCAGCCAGTCGTTTGTTCATTCATTCATTCATTCATTCATTCATTCATTCGGTCAGTCAATCATTTATTCAGTCGGTCAGTCAATCTTTCAGTTATTCAGTCAGTCGGTCAGTTACTCATCCGTTCAGTCGTTCAGTCAATCATTCGTTCAGTCGGTGAGTTGGTCATTCAGCCATTGATTTGCTCAGTCAGTCAGTCGGTCGTTCAATCATTCATTGGTTCAGTCAGTAGGTCGTTCAATCATTCATTCGTTCAGTCAGTCGGTCGTTCAATCATTCATTCGTTCAATCGGTTGGTCGTTCATTCATTCGTTCAGCATTCGGTCAGTCGGTCGTTCATTAATTCATTTGTTCAGATGGTCGTTCAGTCATTCATTCGGTCGTTCAGTCGGTTAATCGGTGGTTCAGTCGGTTTTTCATTTTGTTCATTCGACGGTGTACGGTGAGGCACTGACGTAGGGCGTGACATGGGTGTGGGTACACGGGACGCGGATGCTGGTCATGACAAGGATGGGCGTAAGGTAAGGCAAGGCAAGGCAAGGCAATAGCCCAGCCGACCGCAAAGGACCATATCAGGGCTGTCACCGCGTGGAAGTCGACTTTCAAGTCATGAAAAGAAAGATTGAAATAAAACTAATTCACACAACCCTTTAAAATACACTTAAAAACACACTGGAAAATTTTGTTAAAAAAAAATTTCTTCTGTAAAATCTTGGATCAGATGAAAAAATGTTGATCCCTTTCGGAAATTCGAAGATCACATCAGGTGGGACATCTGTGAACCAGTGGAAGGGGGGTGTAGAGGAGCGAATACAGGGTATGACGTGGGAGGATACGCAGGACGCGGATGCAGGGTATGCCATGGGTATGGTGTGGCGGATACAGTGTACAACATGCTAGCAGGTATAAAGGACGGGAATGCAGCGTACCACATGGTAGCGGGTATAAAGGACAGGAATGCAGCGTACGACATGGTAGCGGGTGTAAAGGACGGGAATGCAGCGTACGACAATGGTAGCGGGTATAAAGGACGGCAATGCAGCGTACGACATGGTAGCGGGTGTAAAGGACGGGAATGCAGCGTACGACATGGTAGCGGGTGTAAAGGACGGGAATGCAGCGTACGACATGGTAGCGGGTATAAAGGACGGCAATGCAGCGTACGACATGGTAGCGGGTATAAAGGACAGGAATGCTGCGTACGACATGGTAGTGGGTGTAAAGGACGGGAATGAGCGTACAACATGTTAGCAGGTATAAAGGACGACAGTGCAGCGTAGCACAAGGTAGCGGGTATAAAGGACAGGAATGCTGCATACGACATGGTAGTGGGTGTAAAGGACGGGAATGCAGCGTACAACATGCTAGCGGGTATAAAGGACAGCAATGCAGCGTAGCACAAGGTAGCAGGGTGTAAAGGACAGGAATGCTGCGTACGGCATGGTAGCGGGTGTAAAGGACGGCAATGCAGCGTACAACATGGTAGCAGGTATAAAGGACAGCAATGCAGCGTAGCACAAGGTAGCGGGTGTAAAGGACAGGAATGCAGCGTACAACATAGTAGCAGGTATAAAGGACGAGAATGCAGCGTACAACATGCTAGCGGGTATAAAGGACAGCAATGCAGCGTAGCACAAGGTAGCAGGTTGTAAAGGACAGGAATGCTGCGTACGGCATGGTAGCGGGTGTAAAGGACGGCAATGCAGCGTACAACATGGTAGCAGGTATAAAGGACAGCAATGCAGCGTAGCAAAGGTAGCAGGTGTAAAGGACAGGAATGCTGCGTACGGCATGGTAGCGGGTATAAAGGACGGGAATGCAGCGTACAACATGGTAGCGGGTATAAAGGACGGCAATGCAGCGTACAACATGATAGGCGGCTATAAAGGACGGGAATGCAGCGTACAACATAGTAGCAGGTATAAAGGACGGGAATGTAGCGTACAACATGGTAGCGGGTATAAAGAACGGGAATACAGCGTATAACATGGGTGGGGGTATAAAGGACGGGAATGCAGTGTGTAACATAGCGGGTATAAAGGACAGGGATACATCATATAACATGGTAGCGAGTATAAAGGACGGCAATGCAGCGTACAACATAGTAGCGGGTATAAAGAACAGGAATACAGCGTATAACATGGGTGGGGGTACGGCTGTCATGGATGCTACGCCTGACACGGATGGGATGAGGGGGAGGATGTACAGATGCAGGGCGTAAGGGGGGGGGGGGGGGGGGTAAAGAGAGCGTGGATTTCAGAGCTTGACACGGGTAGGGGGATAAAGGGAGGGGGATAAAGGGGAGGGGGGGGAGGGGGTTTAAAAGGCAAGGTCTGACATGGGTGGGGGTACGGGGGGGGGGGGGGGGGGGGCGGCGGGGGCGAATGCAGGGTGTAACACGGATGAGAGTACAGAGAGCGCAGATTTCAGAGCTTGACATTGATGGTGGTAGGGCGCATGGGATTGCTAGATCATGACAATGGGTTGGGGGAATTCAGGTATAGCAGGGGTGGGGGGGGGGGGGGGTAGGGGAGGGGGGGTAAAGAGAGCGTGGATTTCAGAGCTTGACACGGGTAGGGGTATGGAGGGGGATAAAGGGGAGGGGGGGGGAGGGGGTTTAAAAGGCAAGGTCTGACATGGGTACGGGGGGGGGGGGGGGGGGGGGGGGGCGGAATGCAGGGTGTAACACGGATGAGAGTACAGAGAGCGCAGATTTCAGAGCTTGACATTGATGGTGGTAGGAGGCGCGGGTTTCAGATCATGACATAGGTTCCGGGGAATTCAGGGTATAACATGGGGGGGGGGGGGGGGGGGGGATTTCCTTGCCTGACTTGAATGGGGTTAAAGGAGGAAGTGGGTCTGGTTTTAGGGCACAGTATAGGTGGAGGTAGGGTAGGGAAGGCGTGACATAGGGCACAATATAGGTGGAGGTAGGATAGGGAAAGCGTGAGATAGGGCACAATATAGGTGGAGGTAGGGTAGGGCACAATATAGGTGGAGGTAGGGTAGGGAAAGCGTGAGATGGGGCACAATACAGGTGGAGGTAGGGTAGGGCACAATATAGGTGGAGGTAGGGTAGGGAAGGCGTGACATGGGGCACAATATAGGTGGAGGTAGGGTAGGGAAGGCGCGACATAGGGCACAATACAGGTGGAGGTAGGGTAGGGAAGGCGTGACAAAGGGCACAATACAGGTGGAGGTAGGGTAGGGTTTTAGGGCACAATACAGGTGCAGGTAGGGTAGGGAAGGCGTGACATAGGGCACAATACAGGTGGAGGTAGGGTAGGGTTTTAGGGCACAATACAGGTGGAGGTAAGGTAAGGAAGGCGTGACATGGGGCACAATATAGGTGGAGGTAGGGTAGGGAAGGCGTGACACGGGCACAATATAGGTGGAGGTAGGGTAGGGAAGGCAAAGACATGGGGCACAATATAGGTGGAGGTAGGGTAGGGAAGGCGTGACATAGGTGGAGGTAGGGTAGGGAAGGTGTGATGTTGGTGGAGGTAGGGTAGGGAAGGCGTGACATAGGGCACAATATAGGTGGAGGTAGGGTAGAGAAGGCGTGACATAGGGCACAATACAGGTGGAAATAGTGTAGGGAGGGCGTGACGGGGCACAATATAGGTGGAGGTAGGGTTGGGAAGGCGTGACATAGGGCACAATATAGGTGGAGGTATGGTGGGGAAGGCGTGACATAGGGCACAATATAGGTGGAGGTAGGGTAGGGAAGGCGTGACATAGGGCACAATATAGGTGGAGGTAGGGTGGGGAAAGCATGATTTAGGGCACAATACAGGTAGGAGGTAGGGTAGGGAAGGCGGGACATAGGGCACAATAGAGGTGGAGGTAGGGTGGGAAGGCGTGATTTAGGGCACAATACAGGTGGAGGTAGGGTAGGGAAGGCGTGACATAGGGCACAATAGAGGTGGAGGTAGGGTGGGAAGGCGTGATTTAGGGCACAATACAGGTGGAGGTAGGGTAGGGAAGGCGGGACATAGGGCACAATAGAGGTGGAGGTAGGGTGGGGAAGGCGTGATTTAGGGCAAATACATGTGGAGGTAGGGTAGGCAAGGCGGGACATAGGGCACAATAGAGGTGGTGGTAGGGTGGGGAAGGCGTGACATAGGGCGCAATATAGGTGGAGGTAGGGCAGGGAAGGCGTGACAAACGGCGTAGGGTAGGGAAGGCGTGACACAGGGCACAATATAGGTGGAGGTACGGTACGGAAGGCGAGACATGGGTCAAATATAGGTGGAGGTAGGGTAGGGAAGGCATGACATAGGTGGAGGTAGGGTAGGGAAGGTGTGATATTGGTGGAGGTAGGGTAGTGAAGGCGTGACATAGGGCACAATATAGGTGGAGGTAGGGTAGAGAAGGCGTGACATAGGGCACAATAAAGGTGGAAATAGGGTAGGGAAGGCGTGACGGGGCACAATACAGGTGGAGGTAGGGTAGGGAAGGCGTGACATAGGGCACAATACAGGTGGAAATAGGGTAGGGAAGGCGTGACAGGGCACAATACAGGTGGAGGTAGGGTAGGGAAGGCGTGACATAGGGCACAATATAGGTGGAGGTAGGATAGGGAAGGCGTGACATAGGGCACAATATAGGTGGAGGTAGGGTAGGGAAGGCGTGACATAGGGACATAGGGCACATAGAGGTGGAGGTAGGGTAGGGAAGGCGTGACATAGGGCACAATATAGGTGGAGGTAGGGTGGGGAAGGCGTAGGGTAGGGAAGGCGTGACATAGGGCACAATAGAGGTGGAGGTAGGGTGGGGAAGGCGTGATTTAGGGCACAATATAGGTGGAGGTAGGGTAGGGAAGGCGTGACATAGGGCACAATACAGGTGGAGGTAGGGTAGGGAAGGCGTGACATAGGGCACAATATAGGTGGAGGTAGGGTAGGGAAGGCGTGACAGGGCACAATACAGGTGGAGGTAGGGTAGGGAAGGCGTGACATAGGGCACAATACAGGTGGAGGTAGGGTAGTGAAGGCGTGACATAGGGCACAATATAGGTGGAGGTAGGGTAGGGAACGCGGGACGTAGGGCACAATGTAGGTGGAGGTAGGGTGGGGAAGGCATGATTTAGGGCACAATACAGGTGGAGGTAGGGTAGGGAAGGCGGGACATAGGGCACAATAGAGGTGGAGGTAGGGTGGGGAAGGCGTGATTTTAGGGCACAATACAGGTGGAGGTAGGGTAGGCAAGGCGGGACATAGGGCACAATAGAGGTGGAGGTAGGGTGGGGAAGGCGTGATTTAGGGCACAATACAGGTGGAGGTAGGGTAGGGTAGGCAAGGCGGGACATAGGGCACAATAGAGGTGGAGGTAGGGTGGGGAAGGCGTGACATAGGGCACAATATAGGTGGAGGTAGGGTAGGGAAGGGAAGGCGTGACATAGGGCACAGTACAGGTGGAGGTAGGGTAGGGTTTTAGGGCACAATACAGGTGGAGGTAGGGTAGGGAAGGCGTGACATAGGGCACAATACAGGTGGAGGTAGGGTAGGGTTTTAGGGCACAATACAGGTGGAGGTAGGGTAAGGAAGGCGTGACATGGAGCACAATATAGGAGGAGGTAGGGTAGTGAAGGCGTGACATAGGGCACAATATAGGTGGAGGTAGGGTAGGGAAGGCGTGATATAGGGCACAATACAGGTGCAGGTTAGGGTAGGGAAGGCGTGACATAGGGCACAATATATGTGGAGGTAGGGTAGGGAAGGCGTGACATGGGGCACAATACAGGTAGAGGTAGGGTAAGGAAGGCGTGACATAGGGCACAATAGAGGTGGAGGTAGGGTAGGGAAGGCGTGACATAGGGCACAATGTAGGTGGAGGTATGGTGGGGAAGGCGTGACATAGGGCACAATGTAGGTGGAGGTAGGGTAGGGAAGGCATGACATAGGGCACAATACAGGTGGAGGTAGGGTAGGGAAGGCGTGACATGGAGCACAATATAGGAGGAGGTAGGGTAGTGAAGGCGTGACATAGGGCACAATGTAGGTGGAGGTAGGGTAGGGAAGGCATGACATAGGGCACAATACAGGTGGAGGCATGGTGGGGAAGGCGTGACATAGGGCACAATACAGGTGGAGGTAGGGTAGGGAAGGGGTGATATGGGGCTAATATAGGAGGTAGGGTAGGGCACAATACAGGTGGAGGTAGGGTAGAGGAGGCGTGACATGGGGCACAATATAGGTGGAGGTAAGGAAGGGAAGGCGTGACATAAAGTAGAATACAGGTGGAGGTAGGGTAGGGAAGGGGTGACATGAGGCATAATATAGGAGGAGGTAGGGTATGGCACAATATAGGTGGAGGTAGGGAAGGCGTGACATAGGGCACAATATAAGTGGAAGTTGGGTGGGGAAGGCGTGACATGGGGTGGCCATACAGGGTGCACAGTTTTCAGGGTCTGACATGGGGTCAAGGTGTAGTGGACGCGGACTTGATACGTGACATGAGTGACGGAACAGGGAGTGAAGATTTCGGGGCATGGCAGGGTGGGCGTACAAGGGGCATCAATGTTGGGTGTGACAGGTGGCCGTATTGGGGCTGATGTGGCGTGAAAACTAGGCGCGACACCCGTGTGCGTATCGGGTCAGAGGGGGTGCGGATAAAGGGCGTGACGAGGCTGGGCAAACTGGGGGGGGGGGGGGGAGAACTGATCTGATGCAGTGAAGTGGATGGGTGTAAGGGGGGGGGGGGGGGAGCGTGCATCCACATGGATAGGCGTACTGAGGAGGAGAGAACATGTGTGCAGGACGTGACATGGGTGAAAGGGTGGGGGGGGGGGGGGGGGGTGAAGGAGGGGGAAGCAGGGATGCATGATGGCACGTGGATGGGAGAACGGTAAGGGGGGGGGGGGGGGGGGAGGAACAGAGGCACGTATGCAGGACGCGAAATGTATGGGCATACAAGGGAGGGGGAGCAGTGAATGACGTGTAGAGGTACAGGGGGACGTGGGATACCATGGGTATGGCATCGTGGATGCAGAGCGTGACATGGATGGGGTGGGGGCGGGGATGCATTCTACAATATGGTGGCGGGTATGGAGAACGCGGATACAGCGTGTGATATTGGTGGTAATACGGCGGTCCCGGATGCAGGGCATGTCATGGGGGGGGGGGGGGGGGGGGGGGCGCAAATGCAGAACATGACTTGGGGGGGGGGGGGGGGGGGGGATACGTAGCATGGGTAGGGATGCAGGGTGTGACAGGGGGAATACAGCGAACGCAGATTTTGGGGCTTCACATGGTTGGGGGTTGGGAGCAAGGATTTCAGATCATGATAACTGGGGAAGGGGAAAGGGTGCGTCAATTTTATGGCATGGCATGGGTAGGACAGGAGGGTAGGGGTGGGGGTGGGGTGGGAGTCAGCGCTTGACATGGATGGGTAGCAAAAGGGTGGGGGAAACTGATTTCAGGGCATGACATGGATTTGGGTATTAAGGGGGAGGGGGGTGGGGTGCGCGGATTTTAGAGCATGACATAGATGGGGTAGGATATGGAGTATGCAGTGTGTGATAGGGGTGGGTGTACAGGGTGCACAGCTTTCAGGGCGTGACACGGGTGAGGGTGTAGGATATGACATGAGCGGGGGGAGGGGGGGGCAGTGAAGATTTCAGGGCCTGAGGTGTGGGCGTATGGGGGGGAGAGCCGATGGAGGGCGTGACACGGGTGGGCGTATTGGGACAAAGGGGAGAGATGAAGGGCGTGACGTAGTTGGGCGTGTTAGGGCAGAATGGGCGGATGAAGGGCGTGACGTGGGTGGTGTATTGTGTGGAGAGGGCGTGATTGAAGGGCATTGGGGCAGAGGGGATGCTGACGAAGAGCGTGACATGGATGGGTATACTGGGGCATAGGGTGTGGTTGAATGGCGTAAGGTTGATCAGCGTATTGGGGCAGAGGTGGAGGTTGGGGCAGAGATGGAGGTGCATGACGTGGGTGGGCGTATTGGGGCAGAGATGGAGGTGCATGACGTGGGTGGGCGTATTGGGGCAGAGGTGGAGGTGCATGACGTGGGTGGGCGTATTGGGGCAGAGGTGGAGGTGCATGACGTGGGTGGGCGTATTGGGGCAGAGGTGGAGGTGCATGACGTGGGTGGACGTATTGGGGCAGAGGTGGAGGTGCATGACGTGGGTGGGCGTATTGGGGCAGAGGTGGAGGTGCATGACGTGGCGTGGGCGTATTGGGGCAGAGATGGAGGTGCATGACGTCGGTGGGCGTATGGGGAAGAGGTGGAGGTGCATGACGTGGGTGGGCGTACTGGGGCAGAGGTGGAGGTGCATGACGTGGGTGGGCGTACTGGGGCAGAGGGGGTGTGGATGAAGGGCCTGACGCGGGTGGGTGTATTGGGGCAGAGGAGACGGATGCCAGGTGTACGTGACATGGGTGGACTTATTGGGGCTCAGGGGACCGGATGAAGGGCATGAAATGGAGGGCCTATGGGGGTGGGGGGGATGCAACACTCAAAGTGGATGGATGTAAGGAGGAAGGGGGGGGGGGGGGGGGGGACGTGCATGCACATGGGTGTGCAAAATGGGTTTGAGGAAGCCTTTATGCAGGGCGTGACATGGGTGGGTATACGGGGGGAGGTAGCATGGATGCATGATGTGACATGGATGAACGAGGGGGGGGGGGGGGGGGGGGGCTCGTACGTAGGGTCTTATGGATATGGACATACGTGGGCATGGGGAGGAGAGAATGCAGGGCATGGGGGGGGGGGGGGGGACGTGGATGCAGGGTATGAGGTGTAGGGGTATGGGGGAACGTTGATGCAGGGCATGAGGTGTGGGGGTATGGGGGAACGTGGATGCAGGGCATTAGGTGTGAGGGGTATGGGGGAATGTGGATGCAGGGCATTAGGTGTGAGGGGTATGGGGGAACGTGGATGCAGGGCATTAGGTGTCGGGGTATAGGGGAATGTGGATGCAGAGCATGAGGTGTGGGGGTATGGGGGAACGTGGATGCAGGGTATGAGGTGTGGGGGTATGGGGGAATGTGGATGCAGGGCATGAGGTGTGGGGGTAATGGGGAACGTTGATGCAGGGCATGGGGGTATGGGGGAACGTGGATGCAGGGTATGAGGTGTGGGGGTATGGGGGAACGTGGATGCAGGGCATGAGGTGTGGGGGGGGGGGGGGTATGGGGGAACGTGGATGCAGGGCATGAGGGGGTGCGTGTGTGTGTGTGTGTGTGTGGGGGGGGGGGGTATGGGGGAACGTGGATACAGGGCATGAGGGGGTGTGGGGTATGGGGGAACGTGGATGCAGGGCATGAGGGTGTGTGTGTGGGGGGGGGGGTATGGGGGAACGTGTGGATGCAGGGCATGAGGTGTGTGGTGTGTGTGTGTGGGGGGGGGGGGGGGTATGGGGGAAAGTGGATGCAGGGCATGAGGGTTGTGAGGGGTATGGGGGAACGTGGATGCAGGGCATGAGGTTTGAGGGGTATGGGGGAACGTGGATGCAGGGCATTAGGTGTGGGGGGTATAGGGGAACGTGGATGCAGGGCATGAGGTTTGAGGGGTATGGGGGAACGTGGATGCAGGGTATGAGGTGTGGGGGTATGGGGGAACGTGGATGAGGGTATGAGGTGTGGGGGTATGGGGGAACGTGGGCGAGGGGTATGAGGTGTGGGGGGTATGGGGGAACGTGGATGCGGGCATTAGGTGTGGGGTTATGGGGGAACGTGGATGCAGGGCATGAGGTGTGGGGTTATGGGGGAACGTGGATGCAGGGCATGAGGTGTGGGGGGTATGGGGGAACGTGGATGCAGGGCATGAGGTGTTTGTGTGTGTGTGTGTGTGGGGGGGGGTGTTATGGGGGAACGTGGATGCAGGGTATGAGGTGTGGGGTTATGGGGGAACGTGGATGCAGGGCAGGAGGTGTGAGGGGTATGGGGGAACGTGGATGCAGGGCATGAGGTGTTTGTGTGGGTGGGTTATGGGGGAACGTGGATGAGGGTGTGAGGTGTGGGGGTATGTGGGAACGTGGATGCAGGGTATGAGGTGTGAGGGGTATGGGGGAACGTGGATGCAGGGCATGAGGTGTGGGGGAGCATGGATGCAGGGCATGAGGTGTGGGGGGTATAGGGAAACGTGGATGCAGGGCATGAGGTGTGGGGGGTATAGGGAAACGTGGATGCAGGGCATGAGGTGTGGGGGGTATAGGGAAACGTGGATGCAGGGCATGAGGTGTGGGGGTATGGGGGAACGTGGATGCAGGGCATGAGGGGTATGGGGGAACGTGGATGCAGGGTACGAGGTGTGGGGGGTATAGGGGAACGTGGATGTAGGGTACGAGGTGTGAGGGGTATAGGGGAACGTGGATGCAGGGTACGAGGTGTAGGGGGTATAGGGGAATGTGGATGCAGGGTACGAGTTGTGGGGGGTATAGGGGAACGTTGGATGCAGGGTACGAGGTGTGGGGGGTATAGGGGAACGTGGATGCAGGGTACGAGGTGTGGGGGGTATGGGGGAACGTGGATGCAGGGTACGCCAATGGCACTGCGTTGTGAATGCAGGATGTGACACGGAAGGGGGTCACGGATGCAGTGTATGACGTGGTGGCTGGTATGGAGGATGCGGATACAGCGTATGACATCAGTAATGGGATGGCTGTCGTGGATGTAGGGCGTGGTATGGGTGGGGGGATGCAGGGCGTGGCATGGGTGGGGGGATGCAGGGCGTGGCATGGGTGGGGTGCCATGGGTGGGGGATGCAGGGCGTGGCATGGGTGGGGGGATGCAGGGCGTGGCATGGGTGGGGGCGATGCAGGGCGTGGCATGGGTGGGGGGGATGCAGGGTGTGGCATAGGTGGGGGGATGCAGGGCGTGGCATGGGTGGGGTGATACAGGGCGTGGCATAGGTGGGGGATATAGGACGTGGATGCAGGGTGTGGCATAGGTGGGGGGATGCAGGGCGTGGCATGGGTGGGGTGATGCAGGGCGTGGCATGGGTGGGGGATGCAGGGCGTGGATGCAGGGTGTGGCATAGGTGGGGGATGCAGGGGTGGCATGGGTGGGTGATGCAGGGCGTGGCATGGGTGGGGATGCAGGGCGTGGATGCAGGGTGTGGCATAAGTGGGGGTGTGGATGCAGGATAAGAGATGGGTAGGAGAACAGTGATGCAGATTCGGGGCTTCACACGGATGAAGGTAGGGGGCACAGATTTCAGATCATGACACGGGTTGTGGTACGGGGAAACGGGCAGGGGAATGCGTAAATTTCATTCAGGGCGTGACATGGGTTGGACTATGGGGGTGGGGAGGGGGAGAGTCAGTACCTTTCACAGATGGGGTAGCGAAAGGGTGGGAAAGGTTGATTTTAGGGCGTGACATGGTTATGGGTACGAGGGGCGCGGCTTTTAGAGCATGGTATTGTTTGGGGTAGGATAGGGAGGATGCAGGGCGTGACGTAGGTGGGCGTACAGGACGCACAGATTTCAGGGCGTGACATGGGTGGACATACAGGACGCACAGATTTCAGGGCGTGACGTGGGTGGACATACAGGACGCACAGATTTCAGGGCGTGACATGGGTGAGGGAACAGTAAAGATTTCAGGGACTGACGTCGGCGTATTGGGAGCGTGGATGCAAGGTGTGACACAGGTGGGCGTACGTGCGAAGGTTTGCACTGTGTTGTCAGACATAGTTTAGATTTCAGCTTCTGGAAGGGGTTTTTGGGGAGGGGTGTGGGATGTAGAAGGAGGTGGGGGCTGCAGGGTGTAGGAGGAGGAGGAGGAGGGGGGGGGTATGGTGGGGAGGATGTTGTCGTTGGTGTTATTGGTTAGAGGTGAGTGTGGACCTGAAGCGATCCAGGGTCTCCGCCATCACCACATCGTCTGGTAGTTTGTTCCACTCTGGGATGGTTCTCAGGAAGGACATTTTTGGGTAGTCTGTCCTGCACTGCGGGATGTTGTAGCTGCAGCTTTTTTTTTTCTTGAACTTCTTCTGGTTTGGGATTTCCTGGGCAGGTACTTGGAGTTAATGTCAACAAGGTTGTGACGGAATTTGTACATCATTTCCAGTCTGGATTTTTGTCTGCATTTCTCTAGCGAAGGCCACTTCAGAGAGTGTAGGATTACACTACACTGGTTGTTGGTCTGTGGCTGTGTGTGACCCATCTGGCTGCTCTACGCTGGATCTTTTCGATCTCCTGGATCTCGTTGCTGGTGTGGGGGTCCCAGACACATGACCCGTACTCAACAATCGGTCGAACAAGGGTTTTGTATGCAGTTTCCTTTTTCTTCTTGTTTCCGATTTTGGAGTTTCGTCTAAGAAAGCCAAGGGATTTGCTGGCTTTTGCGGTGATAGTCTCAATGTGGGATCTCCATTTTTTATCGTCTTGGATCGTGACCCCTAGGTATTTGGTTGAGGTCACAACTTCTAGAGTGTGTCCATGGAGTTTGTACGCAGGTTGGAGTTTGTTGTCTCCGATAGCACTCAGTGTTGAGCACTTTTCTGGATGGAAGCTCATGGACCACTGCTCTTCCCACTTTGTCGGAGTGTCAAAGTCGTTTTGTAGTGTCTGATGGTCGGATGCCTTCTTTATTGTGTGGCTGCACATCGTGTCATCTGCGAACAGGCGGACTTTGGAGCTGATCCCTGCCGGGAGGTCATTAATGTAATAGAGAAATAGGCTTGGTCTTAGGACTGAGCCTTGGGGAACTCCTGAGTCTACAGGGACGTACGACGATCTTTGTCCTTCTACTAGCACTGCTTGTTTTCTGTCTGTAAGGAAGTTTTCTGCCCATGCGTTTGTTCGTCCTCTGATTCCATAACGACGGAGTTTGTGAATGAGGAGGGTATGGTTAACTTTATTGAAGGCTTTGGAGAAGTCGAGTACAATTGTGTCCTCTTGATGTCCTCTCATGATCTCTTCAGTGATTTCGTCCACATACCCTATCAACTGGGTTTCACAGGAACGTCTGCATCTGAAGCCATGTTGCTGGTGGCACAGGATGTTGTGCTTCTCTGCGTGTGTCATGATGTGGCTTGTGATGATATGCTCTATCATTTTGCATGCGATGCACGTCGAACCAGAACTAAACCATATCTATACTTGATGGGGTAGAGGATCAAGACTACCAAATAAAATGACTACCTAACAAGACGTTTAGACATACAGTTTCGCTGTTCAATCCGTTTCCCTTTCAACACCAAAGAACAAACAACTGAAACAGCATGGGTCTTTCGCTGTTCAATCCGTTTCCCTTTCAACACCAAAGAACAAACAACTGAAACAGCATGGGTCTTTTGCTGTTCAATCCGTTTCCCTTTCAACACCAAAGCACAAACAGCTGAAACAGGATGGGTCTTTCGCTGTTCAATCCGTTTCCCTTTCAACACCAAAGAACAAACAACTGAAACAGCATGGGTCTTTCGCTGTTCAATCCGTTTCCCTTTCAACACCAAAGAACGAACAACTGAAATAGCATGGGTCTTTCGCTGTTCAATACAGGATGGGTCTTTTGCTGTTCAATCCGTTTCCCTTTCAACACCAAAGAACAAACAGCTGAAACAGGATGGGTCTTTTGCTGTTCAATCCGTTTCCCTTTCAACACCAGAGAACAAACAACTGAAACAGGATGGGTCTTTCGCTGTTCAATCCGTTTCCCTTTCAACACCAAAGAAACAAACAACTGAAACAGGATGGGTCTTTCGCTGTTCAATCCGTTTCCCTTTCACACAGAGAACAAACAACTGAAACAGGATGGGTCTTTCGCTGTTCAATCCGTTTCCCTTTCAACACCAAAGAACAAACAACTGAAACAGCATGGGTCTTCGCTGTTCAATACAGGATGGGTCTTTTGCTGTTCAATCCGTTTCCCTTTCACACCAAAGACAAACAGCTGAACAGGATGGTCTTTTGCGTTCAATCCGTTTCCTTCAACACAAGAACAAACAACTGAAACAGGATGGGTCTTTTGCTGTTCAATCCGTTTCCCTTTCAACACCAAAGAACAAACAACTGAAACAGCATGGGTCTTTCGCTGTTCAATACAGGATGGGTCTTTTGCTGTCCAATCCGTTTCCCTTTCAACACCAAAGAACAAACAGCTGAAACAGGATGGGCCTTTTGTTGTTCAACCCGTTTCCCTTTCAACACCAGAGAACAAACAACTGAAACAGGATGGGTCTTTCGCTGTTCAATCCGTTCCCTTTCAACACCAAAGAACAAACATCTGAAACAGGATGGGTCTTTCGCTGTTCAATCCGTTTCCCTTTCAACACCAAAGCACAAACAACTGAAACAGGATGGGTCTTTCGCTGTTCAATCCGTTTCCCTTTCAACACCAAAGAACGAACAGCTGAAACAGGATGGGTCTTTTGCTGTTCGATCCGTTTCCTTTAAACACCAAAGAACAAACAACTGAAACAGCATGGGTCTTTTGCTGTTCAATCCGTTTCCCTTTCAACATCAAAGAACAAACAACTGAAACAGCATGGGTCTTTTGCTGTTCAATCCGTTTCCCTTTCAACACCAAAGCACAAACAACTGAAACAGCATGGATCCACAGCCAGCAGTTCTTCGGGACCTGGTTAATGTTTAGCACTAGAACGCGAAATACTGATGAGCAAAAACATCGGGGGGGGAGGGGGGGGTTATTCAGCAGAATCAGTGATGCGAAATCGACCGACAGATTGAGTCCAGATCTGAGTCGGAGCCGTTTAAGTTGCACCTCGAGGCCCGGCTGCGTGCTGTCGAACCCTCTGATGTCACCCGTCTGTTCACAGGAGCTATCTGGACCTCCCGGTATTTTGTGTAACTTACGTTACTCTCTCCGCGCTTAAAAACCGCGCCGTCTGAACTTGACTTATCAGGTGCTGGAACATCGTCACATGACTCAAGGGAGCCGCAGAAACGCGTTTTGATGCCTATCGCATTATCCGGACGTCCAGATAACGAGGGTGGTCCAGATAAAGTTGGTCTCGTTTCATACAAAAGTCCGCACAACGCGGCCAATACACACCCACCCACCCACACACTGACGCTACGTAACACCTCTCTCTCTCTCTCTCTCTCTCACCAAATCACGGAAAAAGTTCGATTTTTACATTTCCACCAGCCTAACGCAAAAGAAAACCACAGTTTCCCCGTGTTCGTGGCACTGGACCGTGTTTAAGGGGCCTCCCAGCTGTTGCCAACAAACGAATGTACGCAAAGCCGGGATCTCGTGCACAAAGATGTCTTGCTGAACCGGATTTCATGTTCTTGTCCGAACTAATAATACCGAGTATACCTTCGTCGACACACAGTGGAAGCTACTTCCAGTAGTTTCAAGTGAATGTGAGTAATAATCTTGCGCTGTCGAATTATTTGTTGTGTAGAAGGATATGTCAGCGACGTCAGTCAAATTACGAAATTGATAAATTTACAGCTGGTGAACAAGTCTACAAAAGGTCCGGCTCAACTGTGGTTAGATTCGGAATCCACCGATTGTGCTGGATCCAAACACCAGTCATTTTCAAAAGGCAATTGTCGTTGCTTTTGTATGTGTCAAGGGCTGATTTATTGGACTGGGTCGATCTCATGGGATTGTGCCGTGTTCGGGTGAATCGTGGTGAACTTACTGCATACAAAGCTTTGAAGGAGGACAATTTGCAAGGCGCTTAATGCACGGAAGGTGGCACCGGGCAAATGGGTGAATACGCGTGAATATTTGATTGACGTAAAAGTGCACGGAAATAAGGTAAGGTGTGCATTGGTCATGTTTACAATGAAACTATCACAGAAGTGTATGTTTTGTGGATGTTGTGTAGTAAGCTAAACACATGACAAGGACCTGGCCGTTACCACTGGGTAGACTGGACATGTACATGTTATTCCCTGGAAAAGTGCATGGAAAATAAGGTAAGGTGTGCACTGGTCATTGGTCATATTTACCGTCCAATTATCACGGAAGTGCAGGTCTTTTTTCCGGTAGATTTGTTACTGTTTTAGATGAACAGAAAGATGTTAAACTGTAAAGTAATATAAGGTCCTTTTCATGGCAAAAAGATATCTCAATTTTATTTCAATGATCTTTTCGACAGCCTTTTTCCGTACATTGTGCAGCTCGCTCCAAATGAATCGTCGTTGTTTTGTAGATCCTGCGCAGTAAGCTCAACACACGAAAAAGGCCTTTGCTTGTGAAGGAGAGACAGAATGTCTTGGACTCTGGAATGGACAGTTGGGCCAAGAGTGGATGGATGGGGAGTGAGTAGAGTTAGGGGTTGGCCGGTGAAGTTGGAATGAATTGGAGGAGGGGACTGTGAAATGCGCAATGGAATCAACTTTGGTACCCTTCTCTTGCCGTCCAAATACTCGCGCCGATTCATTCAGATCATTGTACCAGGTTTCAGGGTCATGTGACAGTGTTCGCAAATTTTAAGTCAGCCGAAAGTAATAAAACTTATATATATATATATATATATATATATATATATTGCTGAACAATTAAATTATATGTATATATATATCAGGCCTGTGAAGGGCGGACAAATGTTGTTTGGGACACGGGGTGTACGGAAGGAAAGCTTGACATGCAGTCAGAATATAGTAACGACCACAACTAGTGCTGTTATTTCAACACCGTTGTTCCGTTAATTGTCTGACATTTTTTGTACAGCAAACGGTGCTGAAGATCGAGCTTATCTCCCCCATACTGTCCGTGCTTCTTAACCCCAGTAAAATGCCCCGCAAAAGGATACCTCTTCTGGAGTTTCACTTTACTCGACAGCATAGGACAGCAACTGTTAAGAACATTTCAAGTCCGTTCTTTTGGTGACTATATTTACTCTCGATCAAACGCCGTTGTCTTTTATAATACTGTGTAAATCGAGCACCATTGGTACGATTTACATAACGTATACTTTTAGAAGTCTGTACAATGCTTGATCGAGAACTTCGCCCGCAACACACGAAGTCATATAGGTTTGCATGACCGGCGTTATTGTAATTCCGCTCCGAAAAACGTTAAATAGTAATCTCTCTCTCTCTCTCTCTCTCTCTCTCTCTTGTTTCTCTGTGTGTGTGTGTGTGTGTGTGTGTGTGTGTGTGTGTGTGTGTGTGTGCGTGCGTGCGTGCGCGTGTGTGTGTGTGTGTCCTAATCATTCAGAAACCGAATACCACGTATTGGTGCTTAATTTACAGCAACTAAAAAACGGTGTTGATGTTCGATCGAGAGTAACATATTGCAGCAGCTGCTTATCAATATTCCCGTTTTTCATATCCGACAGACAGCTAAACCAGCCAGGCCGTAACAGGTAGGCCTACTCAGAGCAGGCTGAGGTGTTTTTGTTTTTCTTTCTTTCTTCCCCCCCCCCCCCCCCCCCCCCCCCCCCCCCCCCCCCCGGGACTCCTCCCGATCAGCGTCCAGAAAACGCGGATTTGCATCTGACATCTGACGCCTCCTCCCCCACCCCCACCCTTCCTCCCCAACAGCCTGACAAGCGGCGTCGACAGTATGGAGGAGCAGCCTGAAGATCTTCCTCTTCCTGTGTGGGAATGCCTTTTGGGTACCGCGCCTTCATAGGTTTCGATTCAGACAGCTTCTGCCGTCCTTTGACAAAGAGTTCGATCTTTGAAGTAGATGATCATCGTTCAGTGCCAAGATTAGTGTTCATTAATAAAGTTATACATGATTACGGGTCGCTGAAGAATTATGTCTTTAACTACAAGAGAATTAAGTAACCAAACTTAAACGTAAGGCACCTTTTCAATAATCAGAAGACGAAACAATCGACATCGTGTGTCTCCAGGAAAGGTATCTCTCTGTAAAAAGACACTACCTGGTGAAGAGAATGGGAGGAGAAACTCTTTGATCAGTCCGGGTTTAAGTACCCCTGGAGAAATAATCTTTATTACACAACAATTCAAAGGGGAGATTAAGTTGCCGACACAGGTTGAGCGAACGATAATCACCTCAGTGAATGCATGTTGAACGTTGTCTGCTGTCTTCAATCTGTATGCACCGAAAACTGAAAAGGATAAAATAGCTTAAAAAAAATTTTTTTTTTAAGATAACTTTCACACCGTCCTTACGAATTATTCAGATTATATACTGGTGATTTTGACACAGTATGTCCAATGACATCGACTTAATATCAGGTAGTCCGCACCGGCAGAGAGAGAGAGAGAGAGAGAGAGAGAGAGAGAGAGAGAGAGAGAGAGAAGACAAGACAAGACAAGACAAGACAAGACAAAATTCTTTATTAACGAGGATAATAGATAAGCACTGATGTGCTTTTCATCTCTGCCTAGGCAACATGATCATGTCCTCGCCCTGAGTAGGGTCAACAATGTAAAATAATTAATCATGTGAGGGTCAACATGTAAAAATACATTGCCGAGAGGTACAAGAAGAAATAGATCAGCGCTGAGAGGGGAGAGAAAAGAAGGGAGTAGGACAATGAAAGACAAATTCTCTATTACATACAAATAATAATCAGTCCGCCCGATGGTCAATGATATTAACATCCAGTCCTCGCCCTGAGTAGGGTCAACAATGTAAACATGAGTGCCATAGTAGTAAGCATTGTAAAAGTGGCAATAGAAAACGTAAATAGGACTAGGAACTAATTTATTTGTAATTTTTTTTAATAAAAAAAGTAATTGAGAGAGAGAAAAGTGGGGGGGGGGGGGGGAACGAGAGAGACGCAGGAGCGAAAGGAGTGCAGGGAAGGGCGAGAGAGAGGGAGAGAGAGAGAGAGAGAGAGAGAGAGGGGGGGGGGGGAGACGGAGAGGGAGAAAGAGGCGAGATTGGGGTGTGGGAAAGAGCATGTTTAGAATAGTCTGACAATCAAAAGATACCAAGGAGTTGCAAGACAATCGATTTTGAAGCACCAGGAAGGAAAACACACCACACACACACACACACACACACACACACACACACACACACACACAAATGGAGAAGAAAAAAAAAAGCATAATGATAGCCCAGTCACCACGGGTACAAGGGGGAGAGGGGGGGGGGTGTCATATAGATAATAAATCAAGTCATTCCAGCAGAACCGTGAGAGACAGAGAAAGAGAGAGAGAGAGAGAGAGACGGACAGACAGACAGACAGAGACAGAGAGTCACATAAGAATACAAGCATTACGACATAGTGACGAGAGGGCAAGAGGAAGTAGGAAAACACACACACACACACACACACACACACCACACACACACACACACACACACACACACGGGCGCAAACACCACATAAGACATACTTATTGAACAGAGTAGCATGTGCATTTCAAGTACAAACCACTTCCATAATAATCAGGTTCATACATAAGGTAAAGAAGGTGGTAGTGGTTGGTGGTGGATTTATGGCGGAGTATGCGAGTATTTGCACATAGAGAGAGAGAGAGAGAGAGAGAGAGAGAGAGAGAGAGAGAGACAGACAGACAGACAGACAGACAGACAGACAAATAGACAGACAAGGGTTGACAGGTATATGGAGAGTTTCATAGAGAGGAACCTCATACAGGTGGAGCAGAAGAAATCCATTCATAGCCACACTCCTCGATCACTTCTTTACAAACAAGGAGACTGATGACTGCGTGTCGTGTAACGTATTGTCTGTTGATCACTTCTTTACAAACAAGGAGACTGATGACTGCGTGTCGTGTAACGTATTGTCTGTTGATCACTTCTTTACAAACAAGGAGACTGATGACTGCGTGTCGTGTAATGTATTGTCTGTTGATCACTTCTTTACAAACAAGGAGACTCTGATGACTGCGTGTCGTGTAACGTATTGTCTGTTGATCACTTCTTTACAAACAAGGAGACTCGGATGACTGCGTGTCGTGTAACGTGTCTGTTGATCACTTCTTTACAAACAAGGAGACTGATGACTGCGTGTCGTGTAACGTATTGTCTGTTGATCACTTCTTTACAAACAAGGAGACTGATGACTGCGTGTCGTGTAATGTATTGTCTGTTGATCACTTCTTTACAAACAAGGAGACTCGGATGACTGCGTGTCGTGTAACGTGTCTGTTGATCACTTCTTTACAAACAAGGAGACTGATGACTGCGTGTCGTGTAACGTATTGTCTGTTGATCACTTCTTTACAAACAAGGAGACTGATGACTGCGTGTCGTGTAATGTATTGTCTGTTGATCACTTCTTTACAAACAAGGAGACTCGGATGACTGCGTGTCGTGTAACGTGTTGTCTGTTGATCACTTCTTTGCAAACAAGGAGACTGATGACTGCGTGTCGTGTAACGTATTGTCTGTTGATCACTTCTTTACAAACAAGGGGACTGATGACTGCGTGTCGTGTAACGTATTGTCTGTTGATCACTTCTTTACAAACAAGGGGACTGATGACTGCGTGTCGTGTAACGTATTGTCTGTTGATCACTTCTTTACAAACAAGGGGACTGATGACTGCGTGTCGTGTAACGTATTGTCTGTTGATCACTTCTTTACAAACAAGGAGACTGATGACTGCGTGTCGTGTAACGTATTGTCTGTTGCTAACTCTGACAACAGAGTGGGCGCTCTTGAAATGAATTTGTAAGAGGTCCAGGATTTTTCAAAGTTGATAACATATCGAAAACATGATACCTTTGTTGAGAAAACGAGGGAAAACTTGGAAACCTTGCTGAAAGAATCTAGAGGTTCGAACTCGGATATCTCCAGCCACTGGGAAAACTGTCTTTTAAAAAAAAAAGAAAAAAAAAAGTGCGAAGCATATAAAAGTATTCCCAGGTTTCCAAACCGCTTATAAATCGGCCAAGTGCTTTGTGAGATAAGAAATAAAGGAAAATAACGGTTTTAACGGTTATTTAACCGATGTACACTTTTGAAACTGGTATTTTAGTCCTCACTGGGCTAAAGCCTGTGTACCAAATTTCATCCAAATCGGACATGTCAAGAATAACAGTTTTTAACGGTCAGATTTTGAAACACTACATGGAAGTGCCATTTTGTGTGTGACAACCTTTCTACATACAAAATTTCATTAAAACCCACCAATATATAAAAAATAACGGCAAAATAACGGTTTAACGGTTATATAACCGATATACACTTTTGAAACCGGTATTTTAGTCCTCACTGGGCTAAAGCCTGTGTACATATTAAATTTCATCCCAGTCGGACAATATGTCAAGAATAATAACGGTTTTTAACGGTCAAATTTTGAAACACTATATAGAAGTGCCATTTGTATGTGATAACCTTTCTATGTACCAAATTTCATTAAAATCCACCTATATATAAGAAATAACGGCAGAATAACGGTTTTTAACGGTTGTTTAATCCATTTTCAGCATTACATCACTTAATATGGACAGAGGCTCCGATTTGTCACAAGATCATCCAAACCCTTATAAACTGGCCAAGCACTTTCTGAGATATTCCATAAAGAAGAAAAACCGTTACAGGCCATTACAGCCGTTAGTAACGGCTATAGCGGTAAACTAAAACATCGGGCATCATCCGTGGCCCATAATGAACATACCTACAAATTTTCAGAAAGATTGGCCCAGTAGTTTTGTCTGGAGCGAGTGGAACACATTTTGACCACGGACACACAGACAGACACACAGACAGACACACAGACAGCATTTCTTCGTTCCCATTCTAAAGTACTCGCTGTTCTATAAGAACTGGGAGTACAAAAAGAAAACACACACACACACACACACACACACACACACACACACACACACCTGAAAACTGAAGATTAAAAGTGTTTTTGAGGAACATGTACATCCTAAGCCAATCAAAAAAGAAATAAGATGAAACAAAATAAGGGAAAGGTACAACTTCTGGAACAGTTATGTGCCTGCGACCCACAAAAGTAAGGTTACAAACACAAACAGATAAATTTAAAGCAGGAATTAGAACTTATGACTCCAGAATAAGCAAGCAAAACATAAGTTAGATCAAAAACAAACGGGATTGAGAAAGGAGAGCAAGAGCTTCCATTCTTCTTTGGTCCAGAAAAAGGGGGAAAGCGCGACGAACAACAGGATGACGCAAATGAAAACAGGCGATAGTGACCTATTTTTAAAACAGACATATTCTAAATGAGAATTAAATTCTATTCAGTAATCTTTAGTAATCCAACACAGACAAGCAAAAATCTTGAAGAAGCGCTGAATTCTTACCTTGCAGATGAAGAATTCCCAAAGAAATTAAAACAATGAAGAGTTCAGATTGTGCGAAGTTAAGACATCGCGAAAAGAAGCGGGATTGATTTTGAAATAAATGAAAAACGGTTCGTCCCTAGGAAGGGATAGCTTAAATTTATATTGAATGAACTAAAAGAGGCCGTTACCAAATCGTCTAAAGATGCATATGAGAGATTGGAGATGAGCCAACCATGTTGGCAATGAATTACGCTATTGCTATACAAAGAGGCAGAACTGCCAAGAGATTCGCTCAGTAAGTAACTGGAGATCAATAACACTTTTAAATGCTACAGATTATAAAATAATGGCAAAAGTGATTGCAAGGAGGCTGGTTAGCACGCTAAGTTAGGTTATCAATGAAGACTAAGTTGGACATTCAGAGGACAGAAACACAGCAAGTGCGATTGGCTATGCAATTGAATACATCAATGCAGCAAATAATTCTGGATATTCATTAGATATAGACTACCAAAGAGCCTTTGACACCATATTGAAAGAATTCATGATAGAAACATTTCTAATTTTTAGATCAGAGAACGGTGTAGAAACTGGATTAAAATCTTAGTAACAGAAACGGTCAGCGACGTTTACCATGGTAGATGGATTTCAGAAAACGTTCAGCGACGTTTACCATGGTAGATGGATTTCAGAATCCTTCGGACTGGAGTGCGGGACCAGACAAGGATGATTTCCCCACCAGCCTCTGTTTCAGCAGCAGATCTACTGGCAATCAGCAGTAGCCAAATTAAAGGCATAACAGTATCCTCAGTAACTATTAACTATAATGATGATAATGATGGTGATGATGATTATGATAATAACAATACTAGAATAAAAATGAAAACAGCTTGCTGACAACACAAATCTGTTTCTGGACGACAACGAAGATGTGACACAAACTAAAGACATCATAGATACATTTAAAGGCTTCTCAGGACTAGACTGGAATATTGCCAAAAGTCTTCAGCGATGAAACTTGGTGGTCAAAGAGACGAACCTAACAAACTTCATCAAAATGATGATGGCAGATGTTTAAAGAAAGAAGAAGAACTTGTATTACAAAAAGAAACTGAAGATATCAAAATAAGATTTTCACAAATGACGGAAGTGCTGCCCGTTTGAAGGAGGCTTGGAAAAAGAGAATCGAAAAGAAAAGAAAAAGAAATTACAGTAGATACGCCTGTAGGGATTAATCAACTTGAAATAATGAGTCTCAGACTATTAAAGATGATTATGGGTCCACACAACATCCATAGGTAATGCAATACTGGGATTTATTTTGGAAAATCTTTCTGTACCAAAATAATTGCCTGAAGATGCCACTGAATTTACTGAACAAAAGCTGGATTTGTAAATTGAAAAAATGCTCACATATTTGGAAAATCTGCTATTAAAAGAATTCACAGAAAAAAAGTTGGAGATTGCAAACTGCAAAATGCTTGTATTTTAGAAAAATCTACTATGAAAAGAATTTACAGAACAATAATTCAGATTGTAAATTGAAAAACGCTCACCGGTGAAAAGCTTACTATTAACAGAACAAAATTTGTAAATTAAAAAATGCTCAAACTTTGAAAAATCTGCCATTAAAAGAATTAACAAAACAACAAAAAAAAAAAAAAGAAAAAAGTTTGAGGTTGTAAATTTTAAAAAAGAATAAAACAAAAAACGTTCACTCACATCTTCAAAAATATGCTTAGTCAAAAGGAGTCATTTGGTCCCCTTTCCAGCTTTTAACAGCTCTTCAATTCTAGCCTTTTAAAAAAAAAAAAAAAAAAAAATTCTTTTTACCGAAAACAGTATACATGTTCAAAAGTGTTCCATCCGAATCGGAGCGTGCTGTCATGACTCTTTAGAGGGGCACGGGTATGGGATGGGCGGGGATGAGGGGAGGGAGGGGGGGGGGGGGGGGTTGAGAGTGACCAGACAAGACTGACCAAAAAGTCGCAGAAGGTAGACAACTGGAAGTGTAGCCTAACTGTATGCTTCTGAAGAAGTGAAAATCAACGGATTTTTAAAACATTGTTTGTTATACTGAATTCAGTATTTGTAATGAATGATCGCACCCATGGAATTTGCTTTAACTTACTCTGGAGGTGTTGCGGATGACAGTTATAAACTGGAGGTCATTATAGTAGCTGACATGTTCGTTTGCTGCGTAATGACTCCAGTTCCAGTGTCTGACACTAAACAACCTCATGAATTAAGGCTAAACAAGGAGAAAACGTGGCGGGTCTATGACTTAATAGCCTCGTTGAAATCGAGTACGCGTGAAAGCAAAAAGCATTTGTCACTGGCCTGAACATCTTTTTTTTTTTTCTCGATCTTTAAATGGAAACAACAGTCTTTCCGATAATTGTTGTTAACATGTTTAAGAACTTTCTTAGATGACTGTATAAAACTGAACCGATCACCACAACCCAACCAGTACTGAGCTGGGTTGTGGTGGTGGTAGTAGTGCGCGCGCGCGTGTGTGTGTGATCAAGGAGGGTATGGGGTGGGGGTGGGTGGAGACAGGCAGTATGCGCTTAGCCGGATATATTGGGATGGACGATTAATTTCAGCTGTGACTTTGGATCTGGTCTGCTGTTTGATCTGGACTCCCCCGCCCCCGCCCCCCCTCCCCCCCTACCCGTTCCCAAGATACTGGTTATTAGCACGGGTCAGTGCGACCACTCCATGCGCGCGTGCTGTCTCATCCTATCTTGCGGTCTCCTTGCGCTGCTGTCGTTGTCTAGGCCTTTAGTGTCTCCGGAATAGTTTCACACTTCGTGCATCCCTTTAGTTGCGATTTTCTGTACTTGTCTTGTTGCTCAATGGTCTCATGACCGCAAAGGTGACTTCTTTTTCGTTACTGCTGATAACGAGGCATCTTCTGTCGTGGGCTATTTCTCGATGGAGCGCCTTTAGTTTTATTTGTTCGTAAACCGTTCCTTTCTATGTGTTACGTACATAACAGAGACATTTGAACCGTTTAACCAAAGCAGTGGTGCTCGATCGAGAGATAGCTGCGAAGCGCTAGGTAAAAATGAGAGAGAAATCACTAGATATTGAGAGATTGCCGCGAAGCGCTAGGCAAACATGAGAGAAAAACCACTCGAGATCGAGAGATAGCCGTGAAGCGCTAGGTAGAAATGAGAAAGAAACCACCAGAGATCGAGAGATAGCCGCGAAGCGCTAGGTAGAAATGAGAAAGAAACCATTAAAGATCGAGAGATAGCCGCGAAGCGCTAGGTAGAAATGAGAGAGAAACCATTAAAGATCGAGAGATAGCCGTGAAGCGCTAGGTAGAAATGAGAAAGAAACCATTAAAGATCGAGAGATAGCCGTGAAGCGCTCGGTAGAAATGAGAAAGAAACCATTAAAGATCGAGAGATAGCCGCAAAGCGCTAGGTAGAAATAAGAAAAACCATTACGGCCTACGATTGTTTCCGTGACGGACGGTGTTGCATGGAAAACACATAATGAAAATTTGATTGATAAAACAAGAAAAAGATTATTAAACTGTCTTAAATTATATGTTATCAACCATGGAGTCAGCACTGTCATACCCTTTACATCTACACATCTCTTTAGTCTGATCGAAATTGACATTATTATGGGCAGGAAGTGTATTTCTGTGCACCTAATTAAATAGATTGCAAAATTTGGATAGTAAGGCCATGAAATTAGCTCTGGGAGTCCCAGTTCATACAAACTCTCATAGATGTTATAAAGAAGCAAATATATTAACCACTAAATGAGAAGCGAATATTGGATGTATCCAAATATATTGTCAGAAGTCTTTCTGTTGAAAATTCAGTTACTGAAGAAATACTGATGGATTCCAATAAAGATTTTCCCTAAGAGGTCTAGAAACATATAACATATTCAACCAATTAGAAACTACATATCTGACTTCATGTCACATCGTAATAATAATAATACTGCAATATGCCTACCAGAATTTCCTGCGGTACCTCCAATGCCTCCTTGGGAGCACCTAAATGCTTCCTTTGATTACAAATACACTTTGTTAAAGAAAAGTGATAATGAAAATATTTTAACAGCTGAAGTTCGTGAATATTTAGAAAATAGCTAGCCAAATCAATTAAAAGTGTTTACAGATGGGTCAGTAATGGAATCCTCTGACAGTGGTTCTGGCTTTATAATATCAACTTAATGTCAGGAAATCATGTCATTAGGAAAGCGGTTTTCAATCTGTACTTCAGAATTATATGCAATACAGAAGGCTTTGACTTTCATGTATGATGCACCAATTGCTTTCTATAAAAGTTTGCTTTGTGTTGATTCCAAATCTGTTTCACAATCACTTGAGCGTTGAGACTGCAAAGCTAGAAAAGATTCGCTTTTTGAAATAAAACATCTACTGTTTTGTTTCATAACTCTAGGCATAAGAATTAATTTTGATTTTTGTTGGGTCCCATCTCACTGTGGTATAAAGTGGAATGAAATAACAGTCTTGCAAAAGAAGAAGACAAAGACTTATTAAACAATCCAGAAGATTTATCCTCTTGTGAATTAATCCAAATTATGGAAAAATATATACATAAGCAGAATTTAAGTTAAAAAAGGCTACTTTACCATCGTGCCCACGGCACATTGTTTGAATAATTCATAAATTAAGGCTGAATACTTGGAACACTAAATATTCTGATGGTAGTACTTGTGTGTGCAGAGAAAACATTTCTGTAATCATCTTTCGTTTGAATGCTCAGTGTTGACCTCGCTCTATCAGGAGAAAGGTACTGAGATGACTAACTTTGATAATGTCAATACTGTCTTATATGGTTCATATGTTGCTGAAATTGCCATGGTTATTTTGCAGTCACAGATTGCAATTTTTTTTTTTTTTTTTTTTTATAAAGATCAACAATTTTGTGTACCATTAGGGTATTTCACTATGTAAATATGCATGTATCAGATGTGGGTTTGAAAGTACTAACATGGATGATAAGTGTGGGAGATTTTTTATTTTTTTTTATTTTTATTTTAAATAAGTGTCTAATATCATCTGACGATGAAAAGACATAAATAAACCACTGAACTGAACTGAACTTCCGCTTAGCCTGGCTGAGGTAGTCCTGGCCAGTGCGCTCTGTGCTGGCCAAAATTAACTGGGTTCGCACCATGGTCACATCTTCCTTCCGTTGACGAAGCTTGCTTAAAAAAAGCTGCAGTGCTTTTTCCGTTAACCCCCCCCCCCCCCCCCCCCCCCCGACTCGCATGAACTGAGACAATAATGATCCTTGTCGGAGGTAACGAAAGAGATACAATTTTGGCAAAGTATTAAGGAAAAAAACCAGAAATTTGAAACAAACGCAAGTCTGGCATTTACTATGTCAACTTCCAGTTAAAAAGCAAACAAACAAACAACAACACACACACACACACACACACACACACACACACACACACACACACACACACACACGCACACACACACACACACACACACACACACATTAATTTGTGATTTTTTATGTCAGAGTTGAAATCGTTGTTTTATCTAGCTTTAGTTTCACCATTCTTGAATATCATTTTATCTAATATCACTCAATGTGGACATGAGAGAGAGAGAGAGAGAGAGAGAGATAGAGAGAGAGAGAGAGAGAGAGATCAAGGGCGTTCACTCTTCGTACGCCAACACAACAATGGCTGCCAACGTGGGTGATACTGATAGTCGAGATCTGTTGTGTCACATAAATTTGTATTGATTAGAGGTTATACTTCCTCTCTCAATGATACATTTTGCATCACATCTTTACAGTCGGTAATCATGATCGGCATTCCGGGATTTCTGGTTTTTAATTGATGAAACGTTTTAGGACGAAAGCTCGAAGTATCGCACGTTGTTTTTCGAAGTATCGGCTCAATCGGACAGACTAGCCTCTAGGCCAGATCAAGTCTATATGCCGTGAGCAGTTTTGGTCCGCCTTTTCCATCATGTTGTTGTTCTCCGGACCTTGTGACAAAGCTTGATGAAGGTGGACACTTTACGAAAGAAGAAGCAGCTCAGGGAAGTCGTTGGCTTTGACCACAGTGTTGATGTGATTAACGCACGTACATGGGCCCATGCCCACACATCCATACACACACACACACACACACACACACACACACACACACACACACACACCGTGTGTACATTCACTACACACACACACACACACACACACACACACACACACACATGCGCCCGTGCCCACACATCCATTATACATTCATTACACACACATGCGTGAAAAAAGAGAAAAAAACGATGCAACCAGTGTAGGTAGGCACTCAAGGTCTGACCAGCACATTGGGCTAATGCATAGGTCAGACATGTGCAAAGTCGTAGCCATGAGACCCTCTTCTTCAATTCTCTCATCTTAGTTGCTAATTCATTTATCCATCAGCTTAAAATCATGCGCAGTGTGGTCTCAAAACTTAGCGGATGTGGTGTAGCATATATATCTAGTCAGCACTCATGACACCACCTTGATGAACTGAAACTAAAACTGATGTGTCCCCTTTTGTGTTTTCCTGAGGGTGACTCCCAAGAAATCTGCTTTACTCACTTTTGCATTCTTAATTATGGAGTGTGTACTCAGGGGTGATGGCAGATGCTACACGTTTGTGGATGGAAAGTTGTGCACATCCTATTTAGTCCCCAGTCCTTCCAGTCTTCAGATCTCCTTGATGAAGCAGCTATTTGTCTTGTTCTTTACCAGTCAGGTGGAAGATGATGGTTTCTGCAGCCTGGCAAGAGAGGACCCCCCCCCCCCCCCCCCCCCCCCCCCCCTTGTCTGGAAGGTCATTGATGCATAAGAAGATAAGGGGGCCAAGTGGGTTACTCCTGATTACACACTGACAGAGTGACTGCTCCCTGGGTTTTCGCGGTCAGGAAGTCTGCTGTTTCTTGAACCCCTCCCTCCCCCCACACCTGAGTTGTTGTGACAAATGTGTGTATTAGATAGTTATTTTTGATTCTGTGAAAAGACTTAAGGCTGAGGAAGGTCATACTCCAGTCTAGTATAAAATCCCCAGTAATGAGCAAGTTTGAGCAGATCCCTGATGCTCCTTTTACAAGGGACTCTGAAAACGTGCTACGACTAGTGACATAGCTGCATTAGGCCTGTTATAAGCACAAACCAGGGTGAGATGGGAACTCCTGTTGATGGGTAGGAGGTTCACACCGAGTGGATCACCATCGGTGTTCAGTGTTCAGGTGCTGTATTGCAGCTCACCAGATTTTGTGTTTGTCTTCTTAATTACCAGTCCAGTGATTCATTGATTACAAATTAATTTGAATGATTAGAAATGCAAGGAACTTAGGTATCAAATTGAATGATTAGAAAGGTAAGGTACACTGGTAGCATAACCCTAATTATAGATTATAAATTCTGTTGATGGCTGTTGACCAACAGTACAACCTACAGCTGTGGAGAAAGCCCCCTGAGGCCATGGTTGACATGGTGAAAGGCACAAATAATGTTTTGAATGTAGGCAAATACAGTATCAGGGGATGAAATGCCAAGTTTTTTTCAATGCAAATCTGACAATGTGATGATGAAACTTGGACAGTCTGTTGTCAGACCAGTGATGGAAGTCTGGCATGACCATCTTGCTTGGGGAAAAAAAGCAGGATCTGATTTCTGACAGAAAGGGGCATAGAAATTGTACTAAGCAGATTATTGGATTAATGTAAGAATGAGGAGTGCTGGGATAAATTTATGAAACACTCAATATTTGCCCAACTTGAGTGTAATTAAACAGGTGGCAGAGATATGGATGCAACAGTTTTCTTTATAAAAATTTATCATGACTACAAAACAGTAATAACAGCTTAATTGAAGCAGTTATAACAGAAAGCATAGTATGATACAGAACTGATTTTTACTGTAAAATCTAAGTAATAGGATTTTTTCTTTTCTTTTTCCTTCAGTTTTTAATCTTGTAAACTCAACAGTTATACTATAGTAGGAACACAGCAGTTTTATTAGCAAAACACTTGATAAATCTTGGGAAACTTGTTTTTTGGTTGTGTGTGTGTGTGTTGTGTGTGTGTGTGTGTGTGTGTGTGTGTTTGGCTTCAGGCAAATTTAGAAAATCCATTGCTGTGAGCTGTCAAGAAACGACCATCTTGACAAAAGACCTGACTGAAGAGACAAGATTGTTAGCCTTACATGCCTACCACATAACTAGGATGATATAATTGCGATGAGCTATTCAGACCATAAACGACAATTTAATTTTAAAGTGTTCCTAATTGATTTGATTATTGAATCTTGTCTGAAATCGTTGTACAATTGTCTTGCAGGCATGACAGTCTTTTGCCACTTCGCCCGTTTCTGTCATGGTGGTTTGTAAAACTAAAGGGGAAAAAGCATCATCAAAAATTTGTTTTAAAATGGTTATCTTCCCAATATTCATAATTCTTTTTCAATAGAGTTAAGTGTTTCAAGGGGGGATATTTGAATCTGTACTGGGCTGCAGCGTTATCTAGTGACAGTCACAGACTTGTACAATGAATGTTTCACTACAGTGTGTGTGTTAAGTTGTTAACGTGGAGTTAGTGTGCGTTCTGTACATGCCATTAAATCATGTGTCGTACACTTGAAATGAGGCTGTGTGCGTTTGAGGGAGGGAGAAAGAAAGAAAGAGAGAGAGGGAGGGAACTTTTTGTTATAATGAAAGAAAGAGAGAGGGAGGAAACTTTGTGTATAAGAGAAAGAGAAAGGGGGCGGGGGGAGAATGCCTGTTGGAATCAACTGGATTAGTCACTTAAAAAATGTGTGCTGGTGTTGTTGCTTTGTAGCAGTTGAACATGGGGATCCTTTGCTTTGGTGACATGATGTGATGCTGGTGCTGACAAAAACCAGGCGGAGCGAACCATGGGGGTCGAGGGGCAGGCAACGATCTACATGGCTGCCCTCTTTTGTGTTTTATTTGTGACCACCAATTTTGTCAATAAGGTGGGTGGTTTTGTGCTGGCAAGTGTGTGTGTGTGTGTGTGTGTGTGTGTTGTGTGTGTGTGTGTTTGTGTGTGTGTGTGTATAACATAGTTTGTGAATTTCTTTAGGGGAAGGGGTTCTGATTCCAAGTCTTTTTTTCTACTGCGTGCGTGTGTGTGCCTGTGTGTGTGTAATCTGTGCAACTTCAGTGGAATTACCCCCTTGCTGCTCTTTCCTGGCTCGCTGTCTACATGGACAGCCTGTCCCCCCACAGCCCCAGCACCGAGTCCACATGGACAGCCTGTCCTGTCTCCCCACAGCCCCAGCACTGACAGTCCACATGGACAGCCTGTCCCCCACAGCCCTAGCACTGAGTCCACATGGACAGCCTGTCCCCCACAGCCCCAGCACTGAGTCCACATGGACAGCCTGTCCTGTCTCCCACAGCCCCAGCACTGACAGTCCACATGGACAGCCTGTCCCCCACAGCCCTAGCACTGACAGTCCACATGGACAGCCTGTCCCCCCACAGCCCCAGCACTGAGTCCACATGGACAGCCTGTCCTGTCCCCCCACAGCCCTAGCACTGACAGTCCACATGGACAGCCTGTCCCCCCACAGCCCTAGCACTGACAGTCCACATGGACAGCCTGTCCTGTCCCCCCACAGCCCACAGGAATTACCCCTTGCTGCTCTTTCCTGGCTCGCTGTCTACATGGTTAGCCTGTCCCCCCACAGCCCCAGCACTTAGTCCACATGGACAGCCTGTCCTGTCCCCCCACAGCCCCAGCACTGGGTCCACATGCACAGCCTGTCCTGTCCCCCCACAGCCCCAGCATTGACAGTCCACATGGACAGCCTGTCCCCCCACAGCCCCAGCACTGACAGTCTACATGGACAGCCTGCCCCCCACAGCCCCAGCACTGGGTCCACATGCACAGCCTGTCCCCCCACAGCCCCAGCACTGACAGTCCACATGCACAGCCTGTCCTGTCCCCCCACAGCCCCAGCACTGACAGTCCACATGGATAGCCTGTCCTGTCCCCCCACAGCCCCAGCACTGACAGTCCACATGGATAGCCTGTCCTGTCCCCCACAGCCCCAGCACTGACAGTCCACATGGACAGCCTGTCCCCCCACAGCCCCAGCACTGACAGTCCACATGGACATCCTGTCCTGTCCCCCCACAGCCCCAGCACTGACAGTCCACATGGACAGCCTGTCCCCCACAGCCCCAGCACTGACAGTCCACATGGACAGCCTGTCCCCCCACAGCCCCAGCACTGACAGTCCACATGGACAGCCTGTCCCCCCACAGCCCCAGCACTGACAGTCCACATGGACCAGCCTGTCCCCCCACAGCCCCAGCATGACAGTCCACATGGACAGCCTGTCCTGTCCCCCCACAGCCCAGCACTGACAGTCCACATGGCCAGCCTGTCCCCACAGCCCAGCAGCAGTCCTGGACAGCTGTCCTGTCCCAACAGCCCAGCATGACAGTCCACATGGACAGCCTGTCCTGTCCCCCACAGCCCCAGTACTGACAGTCCACATGGACAGCCTGTCCGCCCCCACAGCCCCAGCACTGACAGTCCACATGGACAGCCTGTCCTGTCCCCCACAGCCCCAGCACTGCAGTCCACATGGACAGCCTGTCTGCCCCCACAGCCCCACACTGACAGTCCACATGGACAGCCTGTCCTGTCCCCCCACAGCCCCAGCCTGACAGTCTACATGGACAGCCTGTCCTGTCCCCCACAGCCCAGTACTGACAGTCACATGGACAGCCTGTCCTGTCCCCCCACAGCCCTACTGACAGCTACATGGACAGCTGTCGCCCCCCACAGCCAGCAGACAGTCACGGACAGCTGTCCTGTCCCCCCACAGCCCCACATGGACAGCCTGTCCCCCCACAGCCCCAGCACTGACAGTCCACATGGACAGCCTGTCCTGTCCCCCCACAGCCCCAGCACTGACAGTCCACATGGACAGCCTGTCCTGTCCCCCCACAGCCCCAGCATTGACAGTCCACATGGACAGCCTGTCCTGTCCCCCACAGCCCCAGCACTGACAGTCCACATGGACAGCCTGTCCTGTCCCCCCACAGTCCCAGCACTTAAGTGTACATGGACAGCCTGTCCCCCCACAGCCCCAGCACTGACAGTCCACATGGACAGCCTGTCCTGTCCCCCACAGCCCCAGCACTGACAGTCCACATGGACAGCCTGTCCTGTCCCCCCACAGCCCCAGCATTGACAGTCCACATGGACAGCCTGTCCTGTCCCCCCACAGCCCCACATGGACAGCCTGTCCCCCCACAGCCCCAGCACTGACAGTCCACATGGACAGCCTGTCCTGTCCCCCCACAGCCCCACATGGACAGCCTATCCCCCCACAGCCCCAGCATTGACAGTCCACATGGACAGCGTGTCCTGTCCCCCCACAGCCCCACATGGACAGCCTGTCCCCCCACAGCCCCAGCACTGACAGTCCACATGGACAGCCTGTCCTGTCCCCCCACAGCCCCAGCACTGACAGTCCACATGGACAGCTTGTCCTGTCCCCCACAGCCCCAGCATTGACAGTCCACATGGACAGCCTGTCCTGTCCCCCCACAGCCCCAGCACTGACAGTCCACATGGACAGCCTGTCCCCCACAGCCCCAGCACTGACAGTCCACATGGACAGCCTGTCCCCCCACAGCCCCAGCACTGACAGTCTACATGGACAGCCTGTTCTGTCCCCCCACAGCCCCAGCACTGACAGTCCACATGGACAGCCTGTCCTGTCCCCCCACAGCCCCAGTACTGACAGTTCACATGGACAGCCTGTCCCCCCACAGCCCCAGCACTGACAGTCCACATTGACAGCCTGTACGCCCACAGCCCCAGCACTGACAGTCCACATGGACAGCCTGTCCCCCCCACAGCCCCAGCACTGACAGTCCACATGGACAGCCTGTCCTGTCCCCCCACAGCCCCAGCACTGACAGTCCACATGGACAGCCTGTCCTGTCCCCCCACAGCCCCAGCACTGACAGTCCACATGGACAGCCTGTCCTGTCCCCCCACAGCCCCAGCACTGACAGTCCACGTGCACAGCCTGTCCTGTCCCCCCACAGCCCCAGCACTGACAGTCCACGTGCACAGCCTGTCCTGTCCCCCCACAGCCCCAGCACTGACAGTCCACATGGACAGCCTGTCCCCCACAGCCCCAGCACTGTCAGTCCACAGGAAGCAGACAGTGTCGTGCTGTCTAGAGGCAGCCCACCAAAGGAGACATTGTCCCAGTGCACAGTCATTTTGTTATGCTGTCAAGAGGCGGCCCACCAAAGGAGACATTGCCCCAGTGCACAGTCATTTTGTTATGCTGTCAAGAGGCAGCCCACCAAAGGAGACATTGCCCCAGTGCACAGACATTTTGGTTGTATTCAGTGGTACCTGATCTGATCAACCTATGCAGGACACCACCTCCTTGGCCCCCTGCAGACGACAATCATTGTTGAGTCGGGGGGTCAGCCTGAGTTCTTTCTTTTCTTTTTGCGTACGCAGGCTGATACTCGTGCGGACACTGCCTGTATAGACAGGCTGTGGAGTTTTGTGTGTATGACCGTTTTCTGTCCCGCTATTAAGGCAGCCATGCTCCATCTTCGGGGAAGGTGCATGCTATGTGTAACATGTCATCCATACCAACGGCCAAACTGGCCTTCTCTTCCGAAAGTTGGTGATGGGATTTTACATGTGTGCAAGATGTTGTGCGTGCGTTCACACACAGAACCTCGGTTTATAGTCTCATTCGAAGGACTGTGTGGGGAATGGAGTCAGAACCAATGTTAACTCCGAGGGAAAAATCTCCCTGTACCGAAATTCGAACCCGCAGAGTCCGGCGCTGTACAACTGAGCTATTATGGCCCCCTCAGCGTGAGTGAGGGTGCCCCTCTGGAGGAGGCCCACATGTAGAGATGAAGGGGAAACTGTGGTCACCATGACAGCATGGCACGTGAAGGGCTGCAGAGAAGAAGACTTTCATTCTTTTTCTTTCTTTTTTTTTTCTTCATTTTTTTCTTTTTTTTGGTTTTGTTTTTGTTTGTGCCTGAAAATCTGTGGAAGTTTGTCACTGAGTTATGACTAAACATTGCAACTGCCACAGATTATCTGACAAAATGAGTATGCACATAAAGCAAGAAGACACAAGAGATGCGCATGCACACGCATGCATGCATGCATGCACACACGCACACATGCATGCACACACACACACACCATGACACGCTCGCACATACATACACAAAGTATGATTTCCTTGTCTCTTTTTGCTGGTTGGTGACTGTGGGTAAAAAAGAAGGAAAGCGCCGTTGTAATTAAAAAAATGAAAGCTTGTTTTAAGTGGAAATTACACATGACATTTTACAAACCCTGCCAGACCTTACATGGCCAGGACAGAGAAATTGTCACAGGTTGACCTGTTCAATGTCTTTCATTTTGGTTTCATTTTGTTTTAATGCCATCAGTCCAGATTTATTTCTGTTATCATTTGCAGTACGTTCTGTCTGTCCTGCGCTTTACCTATCCAACGATATTTCAAGGGTGAGTGGTTTGAGTTACTCTGTTTAGTTCTTTCATTGTCATGATTACAGATATTTATAGATATTTCCTATAAACGAATGAGAATGTTTCTTTAAATGGCTTCAGATTGAATTCAGATATGATCAGGGCTCATTTCAATACAAGGTGTCCCTTTTACAGCGATTCAGACAGCAGATAGTGTATTATTTTTTTCTTCATATATACTTGGATTGGTTTTGTGCCCCTTCTTTTTGACAGTTGGACATGCATGTGGACAGATAACACAGTGATAAACAATGAAGAACATTTTATAGTCTGCCTTTTCTCACTGTAGATGAATAAAGGAATAGGTGAATAAATACAATTTATGAATTAAATGATGAAGGAAAGAAAGAAAGAAAAAGAAAATGATTGAAAATTGAAAATAAAAGAGAAAGGAGGAAGCAAGGAAGGAACAAATGAAAAAAATCTGAATTACTAGCAGTTATAGAAAATTCTAACAGATCAAACAAAACAAAACAAAACAATAAAAAAGTCAGGATGAATTATCACATCAAGTAAACAATGAACAAGATGTTTAAGGAATTCAAGGTATTTTGTCATAAAGTTGGTGATTATGAACGAGGTGGCTGGAATACCTATTGGGACATGATACAACTTGCAATGCAGCACAGTACACAGTGGTAATATATTGTACAGAACAGTATTATACAGTATAATGCAGTATGATACTGTGCAGAACAGTATAGCTTAATGCATACAATCCATTATTCCATAACTTTATAGTATGGTACATATAGTACTATAGATAACAGCAACACAATAAAGTATTGTACGTTACATTGCAGCACAACGCAGTACAGTACATCAGCAGAGGTGCCAGCTGCAATGCTTTGGTTCAGCATACTACAATTTCATGGACGACATTACACTGGTACACCTTGTAATGAAACACGACGTCAAAAAACAAAGAAACAAAAAACCACGGACAAAAATGCATTACAAATATGTGGGGGCTTAAATACTGTGCAGATCCTTAGAATGTAGACTAGTTTCATTAAGAAAAAAAAAAAGGCCAAGTTTAATACAGACAGGAAGAAAAAGGAGATAAATTGTTAAACACCTTTGCAGTTTTGCTGCCCTGTCAGTTGGTTTTGATGTTGGCCATTTTGATTTTTTCTTTTTCTTGTTTTTTTAGATAAAGTCAGAAGCTCATGATAACATGCAAGTTTTTTTTCTGATTAGTTTGCCATCATGTCACGTGAAGTGAAATGAGATTGAAAGTGCTTTTGAGTCGGACTTGACAGACACAGACATTTTCAAAGAAGAAATGAATTGACCGCCCTGACATGGCCCTCATGGTCAGCTAGGCCATAACCTATGGGCATTGACTTGAACAGCCAGCATGATACAGAACAGCCCATTGCAGTGAGCACAAATGCCACACAGTGCAAATGCCATGCAGTACTGTAACCATCAGTTCAGTGCTGGTAATGATGGTAATGTTGCTGATAGCCCATCCGACCACAAAGGGCCATATCGGGGCTGTCACTGCGTCGAAGTGAACTCACAAGCCATTATCAAAAGAAGAAAAAAAACCAAAAAAAAATCAAAGAAACATTCACACCACTCTTTAAAGTACAGGTTCGAAAAACGCACCAGAAATTTGTTAAAAATCTTTCTTCTGTAAAGTCTTAGCATCAGTTTAGTACAGTGGTTGCAAAACATTACAGTATAATACAATACAGTACAGTGTAATACAATACAGTATAGTACAGTACAGTACAGACAGTACAGTACAGCGCAGCACAATGTAATGAAGCACAGCATATTGATTTACATTGCAGTAAAGGTTAATGCAGTGTAGGGTACTCCATTACAGTACAGCATAGCATGTCCATCTACACTACAGAACAGAGCAGTATTACTTTGTGTGCTTTTTCAGATGGCAGACCTTTGTGGGTGCATGTGTACTCAAGTCTCTGATGGTATCAGGACACATGGACCCACTGCTGAAAGGTGTGGACAGGTAGGTTTCAAGATGGTGAGAGAGATCTAAAATCTGAAACTGACATTTGTCCTCTCTTATGGCTTCATTTTCTGAACTTTTCAGTCAAGTTGTTTACTTGGCATTGGTGATCATTATATTTATAGCTTCCAGAACTTAGTTGTAATGGTACATGTCAGCACAAAATCTAAATCATTAGTTTAAGAAAAAAAAGCAAAAAAAGAAAAAAGTGAAAACTGAATGATGCGTTGGAGAATGAGCGCATGACAACTAAAGGAGACATGGCAAGTTTTATGAGGAGAATTTTGAGTTGACATTGGTGCATTTTTCTTTCTTGAGTTGATATTGGTGCATTTTTCTTTCTTGAGTTGATATTGGTGCATTTTTCTTTCTTGAGTTGATGTTGGTGCATTTTTCTTTCTTGAGTTGATATTGGTGCATTTTCTTTCATGAGTTGATATCGGTGCATTTTTCTTTCCTGAGTTAATATTGGTGCATTTTTCTTTCTTGAGTTGATGTTGGTGCATTTTTCTTTCTTGAGTTGATATTGGTGCATTTTTCTTTCTTGAGTTGATGAGCCAGAGTTACTGTTGACAAAATAAAATCTTCATGCTGACAGATTTGTGAACATGCATACCAGGGCTCCCACTTCTCTGTGAACTTACAAATATCAACAACATGTAAAAACAAGGGTCTCAAAAAAAACAAAACAATATTTCAACAATATTTCAACAGAAAAAAAAAATCAGGGGAGAGCGAAAGAGTGTTATTGGTATCCATGGAGTGCTAATTGCTGCCTTTTTTCCTGGCAGAAATCACTTACATCATGAAGTCTCATAGAAACTCCTTTGCTGGAGCTGGCAGCCATCATGCTATCTGCATGGTCGAGGGCAAAATATAGAGAAATGTTTACCTGTATGATTTCAGTATATTTTGTTCACATATTTGGTGAAAACATGATGAATACAACCAAACTGAAAAAAAAAAAGTTGAGAAAAAAAATCTGGTGTTGAAATTCTTGAGTGATAATTGCACTTGTGGAATGTAACCATAGCATAGAATTTGACCAAAGAGCAGCAATTCATGCTCATTTCAGCACACACATCTTGTCAGCTGTGTGTGTTTTTGCAACAACATGCCCTGAAACAGAAAAAAAAGCAAAAAAAGGCAAGAGAGCTTTTTAACAGAAATTTGGAATATAGTGTGCACTCTTTTGTAGAAAATGCGCTCTTTTTTGTTGAAAAGTACACAAATGGTGGTTTTAGGGTCAACAGGTCTGAGTATGTCACGCTCTGACGTGCTCCAGTTATCAAGATGCTGCAAACGCGATTGACAGAAGTTGTAGGTACAAACATTCCTTTAGTTGGACCAAAAAAGTGGATGATACTTATGTTCAGATTTGGGTCAGACTTGTACCATTTTGAAGGCAAGTTATAGGGAGTCATGCCTGCCTGTTGGTACCTCGTGGAAGTTCAGGATATTTTTACTTGTCCTGAGTGGGAAGATGTAATATTTATGAAGGGTTCATACAAGTCCTTGAAAGTCCTTCAAGTCTTAATTTTTTAGGACTAAAGAGAAGGTCCTTGAAATTGGGGCTTTAGTGGTTACAAATTTATCTGAGTGCTGGAAAGGTCTTGACAGAAAGATTTTTGATATCTCTGTTCCCCACGATCGTCCTTCCAATACCCAGTTAGGCAACTTTCTATTCCACCTACCCTCTCCCTAGCTCTCTGCTAGCTCCATTCAGGGCTATAGGTCAGCTATCTGTACCACTATTCGCCAGTTCGGCAGCCCCCCCTTTTAGAATAACTGCCTTCTCAGAGAGAATCTAAGGGGGTGGCTCTACGTGAGTCTCAGTCCCCTAGGCGGGTCCCCCCTTGGGGACCTCTTCATTCTCCTTGACGCTCTCAGAAAACCCCTTATTGGGGACCCAGAGACATTGCCTTCCACAGGGATGGTTCTGTCTCTCTCTCTCAAGTTTCTTCCCATATTCTTAGCCTAGAATCAGGAACCGGGCACAGCCTCTCCCTCCCTTGTCATCCGCTCACTCGCGGATATCTTTGGAAAAGGGGAAAGCGGAGAACATGGACCTGTGCCCTTCTAGGTGTCTGAGATACTACTGGGAACGCTTGCGCCCCAGGTGCTCCCCCAGAGGCGCCTCCTCATTTCATTAACCCCAATCATCATAAAAACTTCTCTGCTGGCACTATCTCTAGGTGGCCTCCAAGGCGGTCAGATCTGCTTACGCCCAAGCATATAAGGATCTCCCCGTCGTATCTCCTCGGACCCATGAGGTCAGAGCCCTGGCCACTTCCGCAGCATTCCAGCGCTCTGTCCCCTTGCTCCATCTCCTGGAGGCAGCCTACTGGCGTTTGGAAAATCCCTTCGTAAACTTTTATTTAAGGGATATCCGCATGACCAGGGCTGATGGTTCTAAGGGATTTCTCTTTTGCGGCTAACGCAGCCATATCTATTCCACTTCTAACCCCAAGAACCGTTTGGGCACTTGGCCCTCCTCCAATTCCTTTAAATTCTGCTACGGTCTGACATGGTAAAGTATATGACGCCAAAATGGGGAGTTTGTATTATACTCCCTGTTTGGCTAGTATACTTACCATGTCAGACTCTAATGCCCGCCCTACCTTCCCCACTAGCGCTATGGTTCTCAGGGTTACCTTGCGCATATACCGTCGCTGAATGAGGAACAGGAAGTTGGCACCGGCTTCTTCCTTGGTGGAAGTAGGGTGGGCGTCATGTGATAGTCTTATTACTGCATTAGCCACAAAAATTCGGCCTTTCAGAGCTAACTAACTGCCGTTGAATGCTACAGTCTGACATGGTAAGTATACTAGCCAAACAGGTAGTATAATACAAACTCCCCATTCCTCATTCTTGAACTTATAAATTAAGTGATTGAAATTTAGCCGCTATCTTCTATGAACATAACTGGTGAGTAGTATTTATACATTGCATCCTATTTTGTTTTGATGGTTTACTGAATTTAGGATGTATTCTAAGTACTTGGCATAACATATTCAGTTTGATATTTAAGTCGTTAGTCATATTTTGTCATATTTGGAGTCTCTTTGTATAGAAGTTAATTATTAACTTTGTTTGCAAGGAGAGGCCACGTAAGTGTCTTGGCAAAACAAATTTTCTTCAGCATCTGGGGGGCACTGCCCCCCAGACCCCCCAGCAGGGCATTGCCCCTGCACCCCACCAGGGGCCTAAAGTGGCCCCCTGGACCCCCCGGCCTTTTCAGTAAACCTATGATTTTTTGCTCCCACCCCTGAATATATATAAAAATGAATTATAAGTTCATTTTGCATCTGCCGAAAGTGTCCACTTGTTCATTGTCTGCTTCTGACCAGATTCTACTGAAATGACTGTATAATGCAGGTAACGTATGCATAAAAGTTTGTTTTTCAGTGTTATAATCCTTGAATTATATACTTAAAATCCTTGAAAAGTCTTTTAAAGTCATTGAATTTTTTTTTTTTTTAAATCAGTATGAACCCTCTGATGAATAAAACTTGTGTTCGGGCAAGTTAATGCTACTTTTGTCTTAAAAGCACTCACACACCAAAACACACTGAAGGTGGCAGGAAGGGGTAGATGGGGGAGGGGGAGGGGGGGGGGAGAGAGGGAATGATAGGGGAGAGGGTCATGGGTGCCCGCTCTCTGACTCTACTTTCCTGCTGTTCAGCCCAGTTCACCTTCATAGATGTGTTGAGCGACCTTGGGTGGATGGTCCTGGTCTTCCTGGTTCAGCCTGTAACACACACAGCAAGGAACAGACAGGCTGAGAGTTACATGACGTGTGTATTAGCCCTAGGACAGTTTTACTCTCAGCCTGTAACACACACAGCAAGGAACAGACAGGCTGAGAGTTACATGACATGTGTATTAGCCCTAGGACAGTTTTACTCTCAGCCTGTAACAGTAGCACCATTGTGGCAGATTCTATGTTGAACTTTCATCCCCAATCACTTGTCATCCTCCTCCTCACCCCTTTATCCTGTTTTGATTGTTGCAGGCGTAGCATTGCATCCTGGGTGCCAGGAATGATGCTGTTCCTTGTGTCCATCTATGCTGGTTCCAGGGCCCTCACCAGCCTGGTAAGCAGCACTGCCAAAGGGCACCCAGTCCTTTCATGTAAAGTGACAGGTGTCGTGTGGTCAGGCATCAAGATCATACAGGAGCACTGCCAAAGGGCACCCAGTCCTTTCATGTAAAGTGACAGGTGTCGTTGTAGTCAGGCCTCAAGATCATACAGGAGCACTGCCAAAGGGCACCCAGTCCTTTCATGTAAAGTAACAGGTGTCGTTGTAGTCAGGCCTCAAGATCATACAGGAGCACTGCCAAAGGGCACCCAGTCCTTTCATGTAAAGTGACAGGTGTCGTTGTAGTCAGGCCTCAAGATCATGCAGGAGCACTGCCAAAGGGCACCCAGTCCTTTCATGTAAAGTGACATGTCGTCGTAGTCAGGCTCAGTCATGCAGGAGCCTGCAAAGGACGTCTTCATGTAAATGACAGGTGCGTTGTCAGGCTCAAGATATACAGGGCATTGCAAAGGGCACCCAGTCCTTTCATGTAAAGTGACAGGTGTCGTCGTAGTCAGGCCTCAAGATCATGCAGGAGCACTGCCAAAGGGCACCCAGTCCTTTCATGTAAAGTGATAGGTGGTGTTGTAGTCAGGCCTGAAGATGGTACTTAATAGGAAGATTTGAATTTTCCTCAGTGTGAATCCAGCCATAGTTGTTTGGATCTGTATGTAAGTTCAACATAGTAAATATAACATGAATGCTTTAGGCAGAATTTTTCACCCTCTAAAATGCATTGTGTGTTGTGGGTCAATAGAAGTGCAGATAGGCATTGTTTCCTTCAATTTTTATGTTATAAATGGACTCCTCTGGAAGTAAAAGCACTGAAAGAAAAAACAAATTCTCATCTTGGTTGGGAAACGAATGGTTTTTAATATGATATTGAGTTGAAACTGCATTGGGACAAAGAAATATGGTCAATTGTAGAGATGGCGAAGAAACTGTCGCATATTTTCTTAAGATCTGTGTTTATCTCCATAACCTAGGTTTATACAGGATAACCCTTTCACTGCGAGACGTTTTCTTTGGCATGAATCCCCATCGCCAGCCATTTAAAAAAAAACCTTATTTACCAGCATATGTGAAACGCGGATATTTCAGGAACTAAACAATCAATTCTCATGCTATTTTTTTTGTAAAATGGAGGAGATACACTGCACTTTTATTACATTGTAACGTGTTAGTAATGGTTAGTCAACAACAATTTCAAATATTCAGTAATTTCAAGTGCAAAAAAAAAGCAAAATAAAAAAAATGAAAGTTATCTTTCTTCTCAACGTAAAAAAGAGGAAAGCATGCCAACAAACTCTCAGCAAGGGAGGAAAAATACTCCACTCACAAATGAAGACCAGAAAGTATGGTATATCCGACAGAAAAATGGAAGAAACAGCCATAAATCCAACTATTCCAATAGCAGGGAGTTAGGTAACCCTAGTTGGTCGCCTTTTGGGGACGTTTCGGTGAGCCACGTTGTTGCTGAACGGCGACGGCGGCTGCGTAAGGGTTAAAGAAACATTGTGTATATGGATCCATCTTTCTGTAAATTGATTGCTGGAAATGATTATTTAAAGCAGTGTTCATGAACTAATGTAACAGGTAGGATGTTTTATAATATACTCTTTTCCCACTGCATCTTGTGTATGTTGCAGGCAAAATTTTACATACTTTTTTCCAGATGTCATTTTTTTGTGGCTGTGTCCAAGAACAGCAACCTTACGACCAAAATGACAGTTTGCCTAGTTTGGGGTCAACATTTTTCATAGCTTTTTTGTACTTTTTCTGTGTTCAAGAACATTGGGGTCAAATTTTATATAGCTTTTTCATACTTTTTTGGTGTCCAAGAACAGAAACCTTATGACCCAAACGACAATTTGCATATTTTGGGGTCAAATTTTTCTTAGCTTTTTTTGTGTGTACTTTTTCAGATGTTGGAAGATGTGCAAACACTGGCATGTCAAAATTTGATGTTTAGTTTAATTTTTCATGTTCAGGATTAAATGCACATGCGCACACACACACACACACACACAAACACACACTGACTGACTGAAACCAATTTATTGTCAGATTAACTCAAGGTTGTACTGACAAAACACACACACACACACACACACACACACACACACACACACACACACACACACACACGTGTGCAAAGCAACAGCAGGAAAAAAAAGCAAAACAAACAAAAAAACCTCAAAGGCACCCCAAACTCACATGCACACTGGTGTCATGAGTAGACATCATCTCCAAGGCTGGTTTTCTTAACAGTGGGATTAAAAACAATTACATACCCAGAAATCTCACCAGAGATGAACTGTAGAGTTGGAAAACGAAGAGAAAAACAACAACACTAATTCACATTCCCCAAAGGAAATAATGGGATTATGAGGCAGTGAAACTGCAACTTTGAACACAAATGAAAGTGCATAACATTCCACAAAGGAAATAATGGGATTATGAGGCAGTGAAACTGCAACTTGGAACACAAATGAAAGTGCATAACATTCCACAAAGGAAATAATGGGATTATGAGGCAGTGAAACTGCAACTTGGAACACAAATGAAAGTGCATAACATTCCACAAAGGAAATAATGGGATTATGAGGCAGTGAAACTGCAACTTGGAACACAAATGAAAGTGCGTAACATTCCACAAGGATAATGGATTAGCAGTGAAATGAATTTGGGACTGAATGTAACATTCCACAAAGGAAATAATGGGATTTGAGGCATAAAACTGAATTTGGACACAAATGAAATACAGTAAAAGCTGTTCCAGGAAGTGTCTTGTCAACACAGGCATAAAGGTTTTTAAATGTTTCCAGTGAAAAGGAATGGGAGCATTTGTTATCTTTTCACTATAAATGCATGGTGTACATGTGTTCCGTTCTCATGAAGGTGGGAGGGGTGGGGTGGGGGGTGAGAGGGTGAGAGGGCTGAAGTTGGTGGCCCATGAACTGCACAGCAGCATGGAAAAGGTGTCGAGGGTCGATAACAGTGAACTTGAGATTTTTGTCTCATAAAGTTCAGTAATGTTCACAGAATTCTATTAATGGAACATGTCAAATTCAGCCGTATCGGCCCTGAACATACATTTTGTGAGCTGTTGTGAGATTCCAAGCTTTCCACTTTGCCCCTCTTTTGTAAGAATGGATTACACACACGCACGCACACACACACACACACATACACACACACACACATGTACATACATGCACACACCGCACGCACGCATGCACGCGCACACACATACACACAACACACACACACAACATGTACATACATGCACGCACGCACGCATGCATGCACACACACACACACACACACACACACACACACACACATGCAACACACACACACACACACACACACACACAACACACACACACACACACATGCTGTTGATTTATGTTTTCATCTCCCTCTGCTGTTGTTGCTTTGTGGGTGTGTCAGTTTGTTATGTATGGATAAGCTCCCAGGAAAGTTTCCTTTATCCTTCAGTTTGTTGTGCTACATGAATAGATACCACAAACAGCAGTGGTTTGGAGTTGGGCGCATGAATTGGTTTCACCAGGGGAGCAAAAGTGACCAACCTTGTTTGTTATTTTCAGTCTGTTTTCTGTCTCACTACCTTACTTAACATTTATTTGCATATTGATTTGTTTTGTTTGCATATTAATTATTTTCTTTTCTTTTTTTGTTCCAGCCTGTGGCAGTGTTTTTCTCCCTACAGAACACAGTGGTGGTATTCAAAGTGATCACCCAGCTGATTCTGCACAAGCAGGTAAGTAAGATCAGAGCTATGGTCTCTTTTGTTTCTGGTTTTAGTGCATTCACCAAGTTCTTTGTCTGTCACTTTACTGTTTTGTACACAAGCAAAAATGCAATTAAGAATTTTAAAAAGACATGGTATTAGTTCTGCCAGATGATACAGACAAACAGATAAACAGGTAAAAACACAATTTATTTTGACCTCTTGGGTCTTCTTCAGGCAAAATAAAACAACATTTAGGATAATGAAAACAAAGAGCGAGCAACCACTTCTTACATTCGGCACAAAATGGGTGTTGGATGAAATTGAGTCGACTCCCAAGATCCTCTTCTCAATGGCCTCGTTTTCATCCACCAACCCCCATTTTGCGCTGAATATTAGAAGGTAAGTGGCTGCTCGTTCTTAGTATTCATTGTCCTAAATGTTGTTTGTTTTCGCCTGACGAAGACCCAAGAAGTCGAAATGTATTGTGTTTTGTCCTGTAATCTGTTTGTCTTATCGTCTGGCGGAACGCCTGAAGAAGACCCAAGAGGCAGAAAGGCATTGTGTTTTGTCCTGTAATCTGTTTGTCTGTATCGTCTGGCAGAACTAATGCCATGTCTTTTAAGAATTTGCTTCATTTTCTGCCCTCAGTCACCTCGTTTTGCAATGAAAAACACAAAACGGTGCAGAGCATTACTTATGCAATACAACGCAGACAAATTAACTAGCACCAGATGGGTTTTCTTCACATGTTACAAAGGATAGACATACAAAATGAACTACCACCAGATCATGAGATGGGTCTTCTTCACATGGTACAAAGGATAGACATACAAAATGCACGACAGAACACTCCCGTGACGGCTGGCAGTAGATGAATTCTGTGATTTATGCAGGCCATGGGGCAGAAGACAAATGAACACACAAAACGATGTGCAAAATAATGTTTGTTTAATGAGTGTGCACTGGCATGAACTTTAATATTCAGGTATATTAGTAAATAGCATGCATGTGCACATGCTTTTGTCTTTCCCTGTGTGCTGACGTGCATGCGTAAATACTTGAACACTCAAGATACACATTCATGTGCACATGGACAGCACACCAACAGTTAGTGCTCACGCATGTACCTGTGCTCACAGATAAACCCTCATATACATACAAGGGTGCTCATTCATTCAGATACATATGTGTGCAGAAACATTCTTGCACTCAATCTCACTCATTCACTCACCCACACATGCGCAAGCTCACCCACCCACCTGCCCGCATGCATGCACGCACACACTTGTGGTCACTTGTGAAGATACTCACACATGCAGAAGCATGCATGCACTCTCTCTCTCTCTCTCTCTCTCTCTCTCTCTCTCTCTCTTACACACACACACACACACACACACACACACACAACGATTTATCTTGGTCTTACCACATTGCAGATCTTGGAAAATGTATTTCTAAGAGAAAATATCAACTTTCAAAGATAAGAAAATTTCTAAATCTTCATTCCAGAAAGATATTCTTTCATGCGCACATCCCTGCTCTTATCTCAATTATGCATCCACGTTATGGGATAATGCCAGTGAAACTAATCTGAAACTGGTAAGTCGTCTGCATAAAAGGGCCATTAAGTTAATTCAGCTGGAATCCAATACCTTGACAAAGAGTGATTACAAAACTTTAAATATTCTTCCATTTAAAGACAGACTCTACTTCAACAAATGCTTGTGCATGTACAATGTAATGAATGGATCAGCCCCGATCTTTGAAAGCTTTGTCTCCAATAGTTACAGACGTCTAGACTACACATAAACTGTCTCTTCCCAGACCTCGATGTAATCTTTATAAATCAAGTTTTCTGTACTCTGGAGGGACCGCATGGAATAATTTGCCTTCCTCCATAAAATCGTGTCCCTCAAAACATACATTTAAAAAAGCACTAAAAATGCATCTGATAGAAACTCTGCGCATCCGTTAAAGTCATTTCCGTCAATACGATCCCCTTATCCCATCTCTCCCTCTCTCTCTCTCTCTCTCTCTCTCTCTCTCTCTCTCTCTGTCTGTGCTTGAACTTGAAGTTCCAACAATAGTTTCATTATTGTTTCATATTTCATATGAGAGTTATGTATTTGCATGATAGAAATTGTGTGCTTTTAAAAATGTTTTTTTGAGCTTGTGGTTATATGTTGAATTAGTTTCTTTCTTGTTTATAAGGGCAGGATGTAAAACAAAAGCTGGAAAGCTTATTCTTTAACCATCAATAAAGATAATTTTGACTTGACTTGATAGATGCCAACAAACAGTATGTGTGTGTGTGTTTTGACATGGGGGCAGTTGCTAAGCTGGTGGTCCTACCTGATGCTGATGACGGTGTTGCTGTCGGCGCTGGGCGTGTCAGTCACTGATCCCCAGGTAGATGGTCAGGAGGAGGAGGAGGAGGAGAGTGTGGATGATGACAGATGATGATTAGGATGGAGATGATGATATGTGAGGATGCTACAGTCATGATGGCCTAATCCATCACAAAGGCCACATAAGGGGCTTGTGATGATGATGAAGATGATTCTGATAATGAGGATAAAAGTGTTATGATGATGATGATAGTCAAGATGGTGATGAGGTGATGATAGAAACTGAGATGATGGTAATGAGGCTTAAGATGATGATATGCAGCTGTTACGATGATGACTATAGTCCAGATTGTGATCAGGTGACGATAGCGGTTGATTTGATGGTAACAAGGGATCAGGTGATGAGAGTCGTTGAATTGATGGTGGTGAGGGACCAGGTGATGATAGTCGTTGAATTGATGGTGATGAGGGATCAGGTGATGAGAGTCATTGAATTGATGGTAATGAGGGATCAGGTGACGAGAGTCGTTGAATTGATGGTGATGAGGGATCAGGTGATGAGAGTCATTGAATTGATGGTAATGAGGGATCAGGTGATGAGAGTCATTGAATTGATGGTAATGAGGGATCAGGTGATGAGAGTCATTGAATTGATGGTAATGAGGGATCAGGTGATGATAGTCGTTGAAGTTGATGGTAATGAGGGATCAGGTGATGAGAGTCGTTGAATTGATGGTAATGAGGGATCAGGTGATGAGAGTGGTTGAATTGATGGTAATGAGGGATCAGGTGATGAGAGTCATTGAATTGATGGTAATGAGGGATCAGGTGATGAGAGTCATTGAATTGATGGTAATGAGGGATCAGGTGATAAGAGTCATTGAATTGATGGTAATGAGGGATCAGGTGATGAGAGTCATTGAATTGATGGTAATGAGGGATCAGGTGATGATAGTCGTTGAATTGATGGTAATGAGGGATCAGGTGATGAGAGTCATTGAATTGATGGTAATGAGGGATCAGGTGATGAGAGTGGTTGAATTGATGGTAATGAGGGATCAGGTGATGAGAGTCATTGAATTGATGGTAATGAGGGATCAGGTGATGAGAGTCATTGAATTGATGGTAATGAGGGATCAGGTGATGAGAGTGGTTGAATTGATGGTAATGAGGGATCAGGTGATGAGAGTCATTGAATTGATGGTAATGAGGGATCAGGTGATGAGAGTCATTGAATTGATGGTAATGAGGGATCAGGTGATGAGAGTGGTTGAATTGATGGTAATGAGGGATCAGGTGATGAGAGTCATTGAATTGATGGTAATGAGGGATCAGGTGATGAGAGTCGTTGAATTGATGGTAATGAGGGATCAGGTGATGAGAGTGGTTGAATTGATGGTAATGAGGGATCAGGTGATGAGAGTGGTTGAATTGATGGTAACGAGGGATCAGGTGATGAGAGTGGTTGAATTGATGGTAACGAGGGATCAGGTGATGAGAGTGGTTGAATTGATGGTAACGAGGGATCAGGTGATGAGAGTGGTTGAATTGATGGTAACGAGGGATCAGGTGACGAGAGTGGTTGAATTGATGGTAACGAGGGATCAGGTGACGAGAGTGGTTGAATTGATGGTAACGAGGGATCAGGTGATGAAAGTGGTTGCATTGATGGTAACGAGGGATCAGGTGATGAGAGTGGTTGAATTGATGGTAACGAGGGATCAGGTGATGAAAGTGGTTGAATTGATGGTAACGAGGGATCAGGTGATGAGAGTGGTTGAATTGATGGTAACGAGGGATCAGGTGATGAGAGTGGTTGAATTGATGGTAACGAGGGATCAGGTGATGAGAGTGGTTGAATTGATGGTTATGAGGGATCAGGTGACGATAGTGGTTGAATTGATGGTAACGAGGGATCAGGTGACGATAGTGGTTGAATTAATGGTAACGAGGGATCAGGTGATGATAGTGGTTGATTTAATGGTAACGAGGGATCAGGTGATGAGAGTTGTTGAATTGATGGTGATGAGAAATCAGGTCGTGACAGTGGTTGATTTGATGGTAACGAGTGTTAAGATGGTGACACTGATGTTGATCATGATTGTCGAAGTGTAGATGAGGACTAGATGATGGTGATAGTCTGTGACATTTTCTCATCATCTTTGTTGTTGTCTTAATAGCTTCATCATCATCATCATCTTCAGGTGGAATAATTTTTCAACTACTCTCAACATACAAATGGAAGATGAAAAAAAAAAGGTGATTCTGCTTTGGAAAGGTCTGTTCTCTCACCATAATGGTCAACACTAGAACCCAGAGACAGGGTATGAAGTGGGCATGATCTATTTTGTTATTTCTAGACATTTAAGGATTGATAAGTGTAACATTTGTTATTTTGTGAATAGTTGATCATCTGTTACTTGTTTTGTTTTAGTGACATTTATGGCTTTTTTATTTTATTTTATTAGAGTGACGTATATCATTTGGCTGTTCTTGACAGTTCTTAGTTGTGGGATTGATAGTTGTGGCATTGCTGTCGGGAACTGGCATTGCATTTTCAGTGTGTTTATGGATAGGTTGTCTTGAAGTACTTGGCTATTGAGAAGGAAAGTGTACTTGACTAATGAGAAGGAAAGTGTACTTGACTAATGAGTAGGAAAGTGTACTTGACTAATGAGAAGGAAAGATAACGTGGCCAGTGTTTATGGATAGGTTGTCTTGAAGTACTTGACTGATGAGAAGGAAAGATACAGTGGCCAGTGTTTATGGATAGGTTGTCTTGAAGTACTTGACTGATGAGAAGGAAAGATACAGTGGCCAGTGTTTATGGATAGGTTGTCCTGAAGTACTTGACTGATGAGAAGGAAAGATACAGTGGCCAGTGTTTATGGATAGGTTGTCCTGATGTATTTGACTGATGAGAAGGAAAGATACAGTGGCCAGTGTTTATGGATAGGTTGTCTTGAAGTACTTGACTGATGAGAAGGAAAGATACAGTGGCCAGTGTTTATGGATAGGTTGTCCTGAAGTACTTGACTGATGAGAAGGAAAGATACAGTGGCCAGTGTTTATGGATAGGTTGTCCTGAAGTATACAGTGGCCAATGTTTATGGATAGGTTGTCCTGAAGTACTTGACTGATGAGAAGGGAAGATAAAGTGGCCAGTGTTTATGGATAGGTTGTCCTGAAGTACTTGACTGATGAGAGGGGAAGATAAAGTGGCTAGTCACTGAAAGTGATGTACTTGAAGTTTATATCAACTTTTTTTTCCCTCTCCAGTTCTCCTCAGACGGATACTTCTGGATGTGTCTTCATGTTCTGAGCAATGGTAGGTACTGGGTAGCTGTGTGTGTGTGTGTGTGTGTGTGTGTGTGTGTGTGTGTGTTGTGTGTGTGTAATGAGTGTGTATGTTTTTGCTTGTGCATATGTCCAAACAAACAAGTATAGAATGTCCCAAATTTTCGGCTTTAATTGCCTTCTTCAGGGGGTACAGACTATAAAAGTAACAATGGTCACACATATATATATATATATATGGATATGTATGTATGTGTATGTGGGACTCTGTGTGTTTGTGTGCGTGAGAGAGAGAGAGAGAGAGGGCGCTAATGTGCTTGTATCCAAAACTAAATGTTGACCAAAACTGAAGGCTGACCATATTTGTTACAGTTGATTGTCTGTTGGTGTGTTTTCAGGACTGTTTCACGTATACACCAATTTGATGAAGGGGAGGTTAAAATTAAGGTGAGCTTTCCTTGCTTTCTGGTTCTCTGACTTGACATTAGTTGTCACAAATATTAGTAGACTAATCTTGGGAATGAAGATCAGGATTGAAAAGATCAGGATTGAAAAGATGAGGATTGAGCCAATCAGGACTGAGTAGATAAAGATCGAGTGGTTGTAGTGAATGTCTGTCAAGATTGAGGGATAAGAATTGAGCATGTCTGGATTCAGGGGATTGGGATTCAGCAAATCACAATTCAGAGGTTCCGAATTCAGGACTGAGTTGGTCAGGATGTAGCAGATCAGGATGTAGCAGATCAGAATAGGTGCATATTGATGCACTGGAAACAGAAAAATTACTTACAGGAGAGTTGACAAAGACTGCGAATGCATATAGATACAGGATTTATTTGTTTGATTGTTAACCTTATGAAAGGTTGAACTTTATGTGAACAATGAAATAGTCCAATACGGTTCTGTGCAAACTGAAAAGAGAGATGAAAGAAAAAAGTTCTTTTGTAGCATGATTTATCATGTCTTTCACTACAATAAACGCAAAACAAAGCAGTGGACTGTTACTTATATCCAGTCTAGACATCGTCATCATGCGATTGTTTTTTTAACACTGAATCTGGAATATTGCAAAACTCATTAGAAGTTTTTTTGCGAACTGCTGATGATGTGAGGGCAAGTTTAAAATTGTTCAGATGACTGTGATATTTTGCAGGTAAGCATGTTTGGCAGAGGTAATTGAACACAGGGCAAAGACTGAAATGAATTTCATCTTCATCTGGGCAGTGACATAATGGAACATATCTTAAATAAATGTTAGTGAACCGCCCAGAGAAACGTGGACAAATGAGTCACAAGACAAAACACAACGCGTTTCGACCTCATAAGTCTTCTTCAGGTGAGTCACAAACGAATAAAATAAGGAAAATTCACTTTGAAGTGATCTGAAGCGATCAAAGCTAAGTGAATTTTCGTTATTTTATTCGTTGGTGACTCGCCTGAAGAAGACCTAAGAGGTCGAAACGCGTTGTGTTTTTTCTTGTGACTCATTTGTCCACGTTTCTCTGGGCGGTTCGCTAACATTTATTTAAGGTTTGTTTAGATTTCCGCCTGCAGTTGTCTCACTTTGCAATTAGATCTATAATGGAACATAATAAGCTTCTTTCATTGCTGTTTTTTTTATGGCTACAAGTGCAGAGTAATTTGCCTGATGCTGAATCTGAATGTCATCATTGCTTTTCAGTTGTGTTTTTATGGCTACAAGCGCAGAGTAATTTGCTGACTCTGAATCTGAATGTCATCATTGCTTATCAGAGTTGTATTTTTTTTCATTAATTGAAAAATTAAACTAGACTTACGTAGAAAGGTGACATTTAATTTGAATTATTTAGAGCCTATCGTAAGGAGGGAGGAGTTACGTGAGTATCAGCGCACGTCAGCCAAGAATAGTTAGTGTTTAGAGCTGCGAGTAGTCACTAGATACTTTGGGAGGGTGAACAAACTGTTCACTAGACTTACCATAGTGGTGACCTTGAACATTCAGAGCCATACATAGGGAGGGCACGTAACTCCTCCCTCCTTATGATAGGCTCTAAATAATTCAAATTAAACGTCACCTTTCTACGTAAGTCTAGTTTAATTTTTCAATTATTTATTGCCTCTCTTCAGTCATACGGAGTCACGTGAGATTTTAGAGCATCTAGTGACTACGCAGCATTTCACATAATTGCAAAAACCAATTGCAGTCATCAATACATGTACATCAATTTAATCTGATTCAGTACAGGTGAATATCACCAAATGTAACATGTTGAACACAAACTTGAAACATTCAAACTGCAGTGCCTACTGGCCTGCATTCACATGCAATTAAATGCAGAATATTTGTAAACACATTCCCCAGGAAGTCTGAAATTTGCCAAGTACATACTGTACAGAAGTCACGACTTCTTAACAAACTTGTCCAATACTGCCTGTCCAAAATTAGGTTTAGACAGTACCGCTTTGTTATAAAACTTGGTGAAGGTATTTTCTGCCGACCATCCAGCTGCTTTGAGGGTGGTGGCAAGGCTCACTCCTTCACTTGCAGCTGCCGAACAACTCGCAGCATGCGTTGTGTGTGCACCATATGTCTCTGTGTCCACTCCTGCCGCAGCCAGCACTTGTTTGACCCACCAAGAAAATGTGTTTCTGGAAATGGGAGCATGTGGTCTATGGATGGCAATAAAGAGTTCTGGCCCTTTCCTGAGCGCTTCAGTTTTCTTCAGATACAGTTGTACGTGCGTCACTAAGCATAATTTGGTGTTTTGTGAATAGGCTAGAATTTCTGCTGGTTCTGTGTGACTGCCTGGCTTAGTGTTTTTGTGTTTACTAGAAAACTGTAAAATACACTTCCTTTCACTGACATGCACATCTGTAGTTTTCAGTAGATGAAGAGCATGACCTCTTTGCCCGGCAAGAAGTGCCATTAGAGTTACTGTTTTCAATGTCGGTTGTTTCAAATCCAAAGTATTGACATCTGGAAGTGAGCACATGTAATCCAACACTACACTAACATCCCAGGTGTGTCTGTACCTTGGCAGCGCAGGTCTTTCCTCAAAAACCCCTTTGACAAGTCTGCAAATCTCTGGTAAATTACCTACTGATACTCCTCTCACTGATGGCAGAAAAACTGATAATGCACTTCTTGCAGAATTTACGGCACTATAGCTTGCCCCATCTGCAAACATGGAAGCTAAAAAATTTGCAACCTGTGGCGGTGTGGGTGATCTCACTGCCATGCCGTTTTTTGAGGCATATTCTATCCACCTACTAATGTATGCATTGTACGACTTTTTGGTGGTGGGCCTCCAGGAGTTCATGAGAAGATCTACTGCATCAGGGGAGAATCCTTCCTGTTCAAACATGCTCCTGATACACTACATGCCAGAAGTTGTAGCTTTGGCAGCAGGCGGTGAGTGCGACCCGGGTGGCTGGGCAGTGTCAGCAGGGCAGGTGTGGAGGGTAGACGGACTGGTTCCTGGGTCAGCATTTTCTGTACAACCGGCCACCAGACCTGTGTGGGTCACAAGGGGAGAATGAGCAGGCCTGTCGCTCTCTCCTTCCATATCTTCCGTAAAACACTGGGCAGCAGGTTGAAAGGAGGAAAAGCATACCAATGTAGTTTTCCCCAATTTAAGGAGAAAGCATCAGCCGCATGTGCCTCTGGGTCGGCTCTATAAGAGACATAACAGTGATGCTGTTTGTTTATTCTGGAAGCAAACAAATCAGTGTCAAAGGAAATCTGCAACTTGTTGACCGCATCTGTCAACACAGTACTGTCCAGTTTCCACTCTGCATCCACATTAATGTTTCTTGATTCTTCATCCGCAGCTGTATTGTCTTTCCCTGGGATGTGGTATGCACTCAGCCATACATTTCTGTCCACAGCCCACTGCCAGATAGTGGCTGTCATCTCATTACAGCTGTCAGAGTGGCTTGTGCCCATGTTGTTAATACAGGCTACTGCTGTGGAATTGTCAATCAGCAGGCGCACATGTTTTCCATCAAGATCTGCCTGGAAGCACTTCAGTGCGAAATAAGCTGCCTTAGGTTCAAGGTAATTAATGTGGAAGCGAGTTTCAACTGGAGCCCCAATCCTCCAGAGCTCTGTGTCTTACATGCACATCCCTATCCTGTCATACTGGCATCTGACGTCACAGTAACGTCAAAATCTGGATGTGTGATGTCATTGTAAGCAGTATCTACATTACTTATCCACCACTTAAGCTCTTCTTTGGATCGTGGGGCCAGTGTGGTATATCCATCAAATTTTCCCTTTGTTTGTCTCAGTGCAGCTTTTTGTTGCCTTCTAAGTGATGATAATGTAGGGGCCCAAATTTCACTGCCGGAAAACTTGCCACCATTTTCCCAATAACCTTGGCTAGTTCTCTGATAATTGGTTTGTTGGCTTTCAGTAGCTGGACACAGCAGTGTCTCAGATTGTCTTTCCTTTCAGGTGTCAAAGTGACTGTCATTGTTCTGGAATCAATAATCACCCCTAGATACTGAATAACCTGGGTTGGTTTAAGAGCTGATTTCTCTTGGTGTACAATGAAGCCGAGTGAACGAAAAAGCTGCACTGTGGCTTGGATATTCTCTATGCATTCTGATTCTGATTCTGCAAGGAGAAGAGAATCATCCAGAAAGCTGGTGGAGACATGATTTTCTTGTCTCAGTTTGGCAAAAACAGGTTTCAACATTTTGGTAAATTTCCTAGAGGCAAGAGCCAGACCATTTGGCATACAGTTATATTCCCAGAGTTGGCCTCTCCATCTGAATCTGAGATACTTTCTATGTGCTTGTGCAGTGGGGATGGAATAATAGGCATCCTTTAGGTCTATAGAAGCCATGAAACAAAAAGTTGTCACTAACTTCAGTGCAACATGCAAAGTATCCATTTTGGAATGGTGGTAAATAATATCTTGATTCAATTTTTTCGAATTCAGAATCATGCGATTTGACCCATCCTTTTTTGGCCTTGTAAACACAGGCGACACGTGTTGATCGTGTACAGGTGTACAAGGGGATATAACTCCTTTTGATCTGAGTTTATTCACCTCACTGTCTATGATATTTGTTTCCGCCTGGTTTAAGCCAGGTTGTGTACTACTACAACAAGTGTGAGGGCATAACAGAGTTTTCTCTTCAAATTCCAGTGTGGCTCCTCTTATCAGCTGTAAGATTTCTTGGTCTGTTGTAAGTGATTCCCATACGGGCAGAAAATGTCGGAGCCTGCCACCTTGAAACATATCCATCTCTGTCTCTAATTCTGCCCTTAGCTGTGCAAGACTGTGATAGTAAGCACTTACCACTTCGCTGGCTGGCTGAGTGGGCGGAGCTAAGCTTGCCAGTTCCTCTTGTTGGCCGTGTTGTGCGCGCGAGCTCGCATGGCTGCGGCTTTGTGTCTGTAACTTGCACGGCCGCCTCTGTACCGAAGCCATTGCCCCGTGTTTCTCTGTCCTAAAAAAGGGTTGCCGCCTCTGTATTGCTGGTTTGTAGATGTTCTATATTTTGTTTTCCCCCCAGCAGCAAGAGTATTGCCCAACCTGTCCATTTCTTTAATTTCTTTGAGTGAAGCAGCCAAGTTGTCACCAAACAACCATTTTGTGACTGGCACAGAATCATTACAAATGCCAGTGATAGAGGGGTGCAAATGTGAGCGAATGGCCTGTCTGCGCCTGAGTGACAGCTGATGTGATGCATGACCCAAGAGTGCAAGACTGTCTGTGTTCTTTTCAATGGCTGTTTTCATTTTCTTGGATGTCTGTGAGTCAGTGTTGCATTGTGCCCTGAGTATTGTCTGTGTGCTGTCTGTCAAAGCTATTGCTGCTTTCGTCAGTGCTTTTTGCACATGCGAGCTTTTGATGTCAGCTCTTCTGGCCTCTGCTGGAAGACTTTTCCAAATTTCAGTGTTGACTCGCGGCACTATCAGCGCTTCGCAGTTTTCTGGCCTTTGATACTTACTGAGCCTGTCTTTCAGTTTGTCCTCTGACAGTCCAGACTGGAAGCATTTGTTTTTGGTTTGTGCTAGGGAGGAGGAGACTGGTGGTGCTGTCTCCTCACCATCATCAAGATCTTTATCTATTTCCCCTAGCAAATTTTTGTCAGAGCCGGCTGCTGAGAGCGTGTCATCTACTACCTCCCCTTCAGATTCCGACTCTGACAATGCCTTTGTGCTTTTTGCGTGCAACTTCTTCCCCTTGTGCCGTTTTCGGAGTCACACTTTTCTACATCATCTGAATCTGAACTGTCTGGTGACAAAGCTCGCTTTCTTGCTCTGTTGGGCTTTTGTTCACCCGAATGGCTTTGGCCAGCGATTCTCTGCAGCATGGCTTCAAGTCTATCCATGCGGCCAGACATTTTTGCGTCAAGTGACTGCAGGTCCGCGAATGCCACAGTCGCGGCCTCTTGCCGCTCAGGGCTCTCTTTGGCCATTGCGTCAGTCTCTGCTGACTTTGAAAGTTCAGTCTCTGGTGATATTTTGTTAATCTCTTGCTCACTACACAAGGGAATGAGATTTATCAGTCTCTGCTGGATAACGCCTCTGTTGTCGAGTATAAATTTGGGCAAATTAGGGGCTACTAGTGTGTGAGTCCGTCATAAAATTAGGACAAATCCTGTCGGGTACTGGGCCCACGCATGCACATGCACGATGTCGGCCACGTAGCAAGCAGGGAATGAGTGAGGGTGAAAAAAGAGTGTTGTACTTACCCCTCAAACTAGGTTATTCTATGTTAAAATAAACAAAATGTACAAGTATATAACCTTCACTGATTGTTGTTATCAACTGTTTTTCGATTTTATTATTACTGTGTATGGGATCTTTAATAATTTTGTTGTGTGTCGTGTTCACTGACCTATCCTTGGCCTGCCTGGGCGCCAACTGACTATTCTTCGCTGACGTGCGCTGATACTCACATGACTCCGTATGACTGAAGAGAGGCGATAAATAATTTAGATCAGAATAACTTTTTAATTAATGGTTTGTTTTTGAAATTCTGCATGCGCAGAATCTGAAGATAGAGTTCATTTGATCATTTATCCCTGCCAAAAGCTTATCAATGTATTTTTGTTGTATAAGACTGCAGGGATGGTCCTAATAAATCAGCTCCTTGGTTGTTTCAAATAAATGCATGTTGCATTGTCAAGCGGACTGGATGTTGAGAGAGAAAGGGGAGAGAGGACGGGGAGGGGGGTGGAGTGGAAGGAGCAGGAGGATGCTAGAGACAAAGTTTGTGACTGAATTGTGGTGTTGTTCCGCTGCAGTGCCTTGGACCGGCTGTACTGCTGTTACATTTACAGGTAAGTGACCTGTAAGCATGGTGACCCTGACAACCAGGTAATGCGTTGGCAGAAAGTAGAAGTCAAGTGGAGTTGTTTGTAGTCCAGCCGACTTTGAAGGGCACATAGGAGCTGCAAGCAGTTTGAAAACACAACTATGGGAAAATCAAAATGCCAGACTATAGTTCAAAAGCAAGCTAAGTCATCAGAAATTGAAGCCAGGGTAGAAAGAACAAACCAGCCACCCTAGCGCAGTGGGTAAGTGCTGTGATTGCAAAAAGGGATGTCATGGCTCAATTCCCATCAGAGTCTGGTTTGCTATGGGCTCACATGGGAAGACTGGAAACACACATTTGAGCTTTATCCTGCAAATGGACATGTCTTTTCTAGCAGAATGTCGTTGGATGGATATGGTGGCACCCTTCAGAGGAGGACGTTTACACGTGCTGGCTCAGTGACTTAGCAGTTATTGTCCTCAGTAGGGGTCATAGTGGGTGATGTCCTGCACAGTGACTTAGCAGTGATTGTCCTCAGTAGGGGTCATAGTGGGTGGTGTCCTGCTCAGTGACTTAGCAGTTATTGTCATCAGTAGGGGTCATAGTGGGTGGTGTCCTGCACAGTGACTTAGCAGTGATTGTCCTCAGTAGGGGTCATAGTGGGTGGTGTCCTGCACAGTGACTTAGCAGTGATTGTCCTCAGTAGGGGTCATAGTGGGTGGTGTCCTGCACAGTGACTTAGCAGTGATTGTCCTCAGTAGGGGTCATAGTGGGTGGTGTCCTGCACAGTGACTTAGCAGTTATTGTCCTCAGTAGGGTCATAGTGGGTGGTGTCCTGCACAGTGACTTAGCAGTTATTGTCCTCAGTAGGGGTCATAGTGGGTGGTGTCCTGCACAGTGACTTAGCAGTTATTGTCCTCAGTAGGGGTCATAGTGGGTGGTGTCCTGCACAGTGACTTAGCAGTTATTGTCCTCAGTAGGGGTCATAGTGGGTGGTGTCCTGCACAGTGACTTAGCAGTTATTGTCTTCAGTAGGGGTCATAGTGGGTGGTGTCCTGCACAGGCTGAACAGTGACTTAGCAGTTATTGCAATCAGTAGGGGTCATAGTGGGTGGTGCCCTGCACAGTGACTTACTTAGCAGTGATTGTCCTCAGTAGGGGTCATAGTGGGTGATGTCCTGCACAGTGACTTAGCAGCTATTGTCATCAGTAGGGGTCATAAGTGGGTGGTGTCCTGCACAGTGACTTAGCAGTGATTGTCCTCAGTAGGGGTCATAGTGAGTGGTGTCCTGCTCAGTGACTTAGCAGTGATTGTCCTCAGTAGGTGTCATAGTGGGTGGTGTTCTGCTCAGTGACTTAGCAGTGATTGTCCTCAGTAGGGGTCATAGTGGGTGGTGTCTTGCTCAGTGACTTAGCAGTGATTGTCATCAGTAGGGGTCATAGTGGGTGGTGTCCTGCACAGTGACTTAGCAGCTATTGTCATCAGGAGGGGTCATAGTGGGTGGTGTCTTGCACAGGCTGATAGTGACTTAGCAGCTATTGTCATCAGTAGGGGTCATAGTGGGTGGTGTCCTGCACAGTGACTTAGCAGCTATTGTCCATCAGTAGGGGTCATAGTGGGTGGTGTCCTGCACAGTGACTTAGCAGTGATTGTCATCAGTAGTAGGGGTCAATGTGGGTGGTGTCTTGCACAGGTCTGAATAGTGACTTAGCAGCTATTGTCATCATCAGTAGGGGTCATAGTGGGTGGTGTCCTGCACAGTGACTTAGCAGTTATTGTCATCAGTAGGGGTCATAGTGGGTGGTGTCCTGTACAGTGACTCAGCAGTTATTTTCATCAGTAGGGGTCATAGTGGGTGGTGTCCTGCACAGTGACATAGCAGTGATTGTCCTCAGTAGGGGTCATGTGGGTGGTGTCCTGCACAGTGAATTAGCAGTGATTGTGCTCAGTAGGGGTCATAGTGGGTGGTGTCCTGCACAGTGACTTAGCAGTTATTGTCATCAGTAGGGGTCATTGTGGGTGGTGTCCTGCACAGTGACTTAGCAGTGATTGTCTCAGTAGGGGTCATAGTGGGTGGTGTCTTGCACAGCTGATAGTGACTTAGCAGCTATTGTCATCAGTAGGGGTTATAGTGGGTGGTGTCCTGCACAGTGACTTAGCAGTTATTGTCATCAGTAGGGGTCATAGTGGGTGGTGTCCTGCACAGTGACTCAGCAGTATTGTTTCATCAGTAGGGGTCATAGTGGGTGGTGTCCTGCACAGTGACATAGCAGTGATTGTCCTCAGTAGGGGTCATAGTGGGTGGTGTCCTGCACAGTGATTTAGCAGTTATTGTCATCAGTAGGGGTCATAGTGGGTGGTGTCCTGCACAGTGACTCAGCAGTTATTTTCATCAGTAGGGGTCATAGTTGGGTGGTTGTCCTGCACAGTGACATAGCAGTGATTGTCCTCGTAGGGGTCATAGTGGGTGGTGTCCTGCACAGTGACTCAGTAGTTATTTTCATCAGTAGGGGTCATAGTGGGTGGTGTCCTGCACAGTGACATAGCAGTGATTGTCCTCCGTAGGGGTCATAGTGGGTGGTGTCCTGCACAGTGACTTAGCAGTTATTGTCATCAGTAGGGGTCATAGTGGGTGGTGTCCTGCACAGTGACTCAGCAGTTATTTTCCATCAGTAGGGGTCATAGTGGGTGGTGTCCTGCACAGTGACATAGCAGTGATTGTCCTCCGTAGGGGTCATAGTGGGTGGTGTCCTGCACAGTGACTCACTTAGTCAGTGATTGTCATCCAGTAGGGGTCATAGTGGGTGGTGTCCTGCACAGTGACTAGCAGTTATTTTCAATCAGTGGGGGTCATTAGTGGGTGTGTGTGTCCTGCACAGTGACATAGCAGTGATTGTCCTCCGTAGGGGTCATAGTGGGTGGTGTCCTGCACAGTGACTTAGCAGTTATTGTCATCAGTAGGGGTCATAGTGGGTGGTGTCCTGCACAGTGACTCAGCAGTTATTTTCATCAGTAGGGGTCATAGTGGGTGGTGTCCTGCACAGTGACATAGCAGTGATTGTCCTCCGTAGGGGTCATAGTGGGTGGTGTCCTGCACAGTGACTCAGCAGTTATTTTCATCAGTAGGGGTCATAGTGGGTGGTGTCCTGCACAGTGACATAGCAGTGATTGTCCTCAGTAGGGGTCATAGTGGGTGGTGTCCTGCACAGTGACTTAGCAGTTATTGTCATCAGTAGGGGTCATAGTGGGTGGTGTCCTGCACAGTGACTCAGCAGTTATTTTCATCAGTAGGGGCCATAGTGGGTGGTGTCCTGCACAGTGACATAGCAGTGATTGTCCTCTGTAGGGGTCATAGTGGGTGGTGTCCTGCACAGTGACTTAGCAGTGATTGTCCTCAGTAGGGGTCATAGTGGGTGGTGTCCTGCACAGTGACTTAGCAGTTATTGCCATCAGTAGGGGTCATAGTGGGTGGTGTCCTGCACAGTGACTTAGCAGTGATTGTCATCAGGAGGGGTCATAGTGGGTGGTGTCCTGCACAGTGACTTAGCAGTTATTGCCATCAGTAGGGGTCATAGTGGGTGGTGTCCCAAAGGCTACGTCACAGCAGGCCCCACTGCACTGACTAGACAGCACTGCAGTGTATCCTCTGGTGGGTGGCCTGATAGTGACTGCTCCTTGTGGATTGTCAGAACCAGGGCTGCATTGGGACAAGCCCAGGGTGTGGCTGTGAACAGGGAGGTGGAGTGTGGGGGTGGTTGGCCACTGAAGTCATAGGGAGGATGAGAGATGTGTGTGCAGCATTCAGGTGTGTCTGTTTATGCAATGTGTGTGTAAAGGTATGTATGTGTGTGTGTGTGCAATATGTTTGTTCAGTGTTTTTGTGCGCTTGTGTCTGTGTGTGTGATATGTTTATATAGAGAGTGTGTATGTATTTATGTATGATTATGTGATTATATTTATGTGTGATATTTATTGTGTGTGTTGTCCTGTCTGTCTTTGTTCCGTGTGTGTGTGTGTGTGTGTGTGTGTGTGTGTGTGTTCATTCTCTCTTGCATACCTGTCCAAACAAACATCTTGGCATGAGCAATTAGGATACCCTCATTTAGAAACAAAATGAATGAAATTATTAGGAATTGATTATGAAAAAAAAGGCACAATACATGTACAGAATCAAATTGCAAGCACGTGCATACTGTCACAGAGTGGAGTGAGGAATGCCTGTAAATAGATCTGTTGAATCTGTCTCTTGGATGTCTGAAGGCGTCTAAGTTGTTTGTGTATTTTTAATAATTCCTCCTTTCACTCGCTCACACCACCTTACAACATAACAGCATGAAGAGGAATTTAGCAAGGAGTGCACATTTAATAAACAATGAGAAGATGGAAATAATTTTTATGGCACATGAACAACATCAACATGTAATTGTAAACTGATTAGATTATATCAACACGTGTGTACACTCACACTCCCTGTTGGGCTGGAAAAGAATTCATAGCATCACTCATTACACAATACAATGACAACAACAACAAAAAATAGAAGATTTCTAACATTGTCAAAGAAAATTGTCATTTGAGTCTTTTGAGATACGAATTAAGTCCTGCTGGAATTCACATCACTGTCAGGTGTGTTGCTGCCCAAGCTGGGGTAGACTTGCACACACACACACACAAAAATCACTCTGACCTCAATTTCGGACGCGTTGATGGCAGTCCACACAGTACCACTTCTGAGACTGGGTGCAGAAGAAGATAACTGGTCCCACACCTGCAACTGGGCACATGGGAATGAAGTCAAAAAGTAGAATACTGGTCAGCCGTCTGGAGGGAGACACCAGGGAGACACAGCTGCTCAGGAGGTAGGCAGGCCTACTGGCTGTCGAAGATGAAGGCACTGGGGGAGGAAAGGCGAGTCCTGGCCTCGAAGAAGACTGGCACACCACAGGAGGGGAAAGAAGGACAGCTCAGACACTCCCTCCAGCGCCCTCAGCCAGCCAGACCAGCACCTCAGACAGAAAATCCTGTCTGGTGGGGATTGAACTAGTAATACCCGACCAGCAAGCGGGGACAGAGAGTGTACGGAGCAGGTGTGACGGACTCCAAAGCCATATTTGATCAGTGCAAATCTAGCAGTCGAATTTGTCAACATTGGCCGCTGAGTAGTATTCAGTGCAGAATATCCTCTCTGGCTATACACATAGCAGATGCACACAACTCGTCAAGAATCGTGTGTGTGACACATACACACTGAAACACACACACACATGCGCGCGCGCACACACACACACACACACACACACACACACACACACCACACACACACACACACACACAGATGCATGGACAGACAGACACGCATTCACACACATCCACATTAACAGAAGCCTGTATTGTTGGCGGAGTCCTCATACTATTTGCAGCATGTGTGTGTCCTCTGTTTCAGTGTGGTGATGTTTGCTCCATGCAGCTATTTGTTAGGTGAGTCCTCCTTCCCACAAGAACTGTGTGTGCATGCAAATGTACATGCACGTGCTTGTTCTCTGTCTGTCTGTCTCTCACACACACACAGAGTTGGGATTAGAACCCATGACCCTCAGATGTAGTCTGACATTCAAACCATTGACTGTTGCACCTGGAACAGACACACATGCTGCATGCATTCACATTTGGCCATAAAGAAATAATTCTTGGACCCGAGGAAAATATTGACAGAAGAGTGAAACACCAGCTTTGGAAGTGGAGAGAGGGACATAGGACCTTTCTGGACGTATGGACAAACTGACATTTTTAGTCAAGCTCTTCTTCAGTACAGCGGCTGGTGACTGGTAATCAGGAGAACTCTGTGACAGGATTTAGGGAGAGTGGTGACACAAAAACGTTTAAAAATCTTTGTAGTACTGGGTTCCCACTTTTCTGCAGATTGGCAAATTTTGAAAATGTGGAAAATGAGAAACTGCAAAAATCAAATTGTCAGGTTGGGGGAAAGGGGGAGAGGGGGATGAAGAGAGAGAGAGAGAGAGAAAGTGGGGGAGAGGATTTAGAGTGGGGAAGATGTGACAGTGAAATCTGCAGAGCAGTAGTCATGTTTTTGGTATGCTGGCAGACAACACTGACATTATGAAATGTTTTATGAAATCCTGCGCAATAGTGACCAGTCGCGATCTTGTCTGCCTGGATGGAGGCAAAGCAATACCACTTTCTGATCTTGTGCATTGAACAGTTGCTGCAATGGCAAAAATACATCTTAACCCTTCCGCTGGTAGTCGTGACATAAGTCACACCATTATGTCATGGCTGTCACTGGTTGTCGCGACATAAGTTGTGTTGTAGGGTGAGCCTTGCGAGCCTAGTTTCACTGACACACACAGATACGAAACTATGGCTCAGTGAGAAACTAATTTGTATGAATGACTGAGAGAGCCCAGGAACGTGGATTTTCAGTGTTTTAGCTTGCTTTATGGTTAGTAGCAGCTTGTAATGCATAGAGTGACAACTCATCTGGCAAAACAAAAATGGCGGCGCCCAAAGGAGAACGTGATACAATTAGGAACTTGTTAGATGTTTTCACTGAATTTCTTGTGGAAAAAGCAAATGAAGAAGAAGTTATTGACATTTGTAATGAACTGTTTGTGGTGTGTGATAGTTTTGATTTAGATCAAGCACCATGTAATCTTGATTTTGAGATCAACACAGACCAAAATCAAATCAAATCAAACACGTCATCGGTGGATGTACCATCTCGTAATCCAAAAAGAATAAGATCTTCACTATAAGCAATATCCACATGGCAGTCTCGTTTTAGAGAGAATTGTAACTCTGACCAAAAATTCTGAACAAGACGACAGATAAAAAAAAACTCAACTCAATAGTCATGATCTCCTGTTTTCAACACATGCATAATGGGTCTTCAATACCAAACATTCAAATATTTCCTTGTTGGAAGGATACAGTGCAAAATCCTCATCTGAAACCATCTGAGCTAGGTATCAGATGTTAGATCTAAAGCAGTAGCCAATGTCTTAAATCCTCATCTGAAACCATCTGAGCTAGGTATCGGATGTTAGATCTAAAGCAGTGGCCAATATCTTAAATCCTCATCTGAAACCATCTGAGCTAGATATCGGATGTTAGATCTAAAGCAGTGGCCAATATCTTAAATCCTCATCTGAAACCATCTGAGCTAGGTATCAGATGTTAGATCTAAAGCAGTGGCCAATATCTTTTACCACTGTAATTGGCTGATATTTTCATTCCTTGTACCAACAGTGGAGGAATGAAAACAGATCTGATCAGTGCATATTGTACAACTTTAGTGCCTTTTACAATGATTGTTGTACAGCTTTAGTGCCTTTTAGAATGATTATTGTACAGCTTTAGTGCCTTTTAGAATGATTATTGTACAGCTTTAGTGCCTTTTAGAATGATTATTGTACAAATTTAGTGCCTTTTAGAATGATTATTGTACAACTTTAGTGCCTTTTAGAATGATTATTGTACAACTTTAGTGCCTTTTAGAATGATTATTGTACAGCTTTAGTGCCTTTTAGAATGATTGTTGTACAGCTTTAGTGCCTTTTAGGATGATTGTCCAAGGTTTACAATCCATCATCTTTTACTGATTAGTGAACTGAAATGCATGTTTTATCTTTTTTTTTTTTTTTAATTCAATACTTGATAAATTTGGGGGATAATATTTTGGAGTGCTTTCAGCCCATGGACTATAGAGCTGTGCGGCAGCTGGAGGTATGAAGGAAAAACCATGAGAGATTTGACTTCCTTACATGCTGTTTTCCCTAATGGCAGGTGATGTGTGGGACGCAGTTAACTACCCATACCTCTATTTCACCAAGTTCTACATTGGATGTGTGTTAAGGTGAGGCACTCTTGGATTTTTTTCTCACTTTGTGTGTGTATGTATGTTTGAAATCAAAAGGAAATCAGCTGCTGTTGATTTTCACAGTACAACAACTGCAGGTGAGGTGAAAACGAAGATAAAGCTGACAGAAGAGCTGCCTGCTGGTGCTTCATTCAGTTGTTTCCTGTCTCATTCAGTGGAATGTTAGTCACTCGTTCTTTTCTTTTTCATTCCTTTTTAGGGTAAACAGGTGTGCTCATACAAACCAACACCCAGGGTCAGTCCCCAGAGAGCTGTGAGTATCAGGTTGTTGTAGGTAATCCCACCACAGGAGATATTACTGTACTGCTGGGCAGTCATCAGGTCATTGTAGGTGATCCCACCACAGGAGATATTACTGTACTGCTGGGCAGTCATCAGGTCATTGTAGGTCATTCCACCACAGGAGATATTACTGTACTGCTGGGCAGTCATCAGGTCATTGTAGGTCATTCCACCACAGGAGATATTACTGTACTGCTGGGCAGTCATCAGGTCATTGTAGGTCATCCCACCACAGGAGATATTACTGTACTGATGGGGAGTCGTCGGGTCATTGTAGGTCATCCCACCACAGGAGATATCACTGTACTGCTGGGGTTCATCAGGTCATTGTAGGTCATCCCACCACAGGAGATATTGTACTGCTGGGGGGTCATCAGGTCATTGTAGGTCATCCCACCACAGGAGATATTACTGTACTGCTGTCATCAGGTCATTGTAGGTCATCCCACCACAGGAGATATCACTGTACTGCTGGGGGTTCATCAGGTCATTGTAGGTCATCCCACCACAAGAGATATTACTGTACTGCAGTCATCAGATCATTGTAGGTCATCCCACCACAGGAGATATTACTGTACTGCTGTCATCAGGTCATTGTAGGTCATCCCACCATAGGAGATATTACTGTACTGCTGGGTGTTCATCAGGTCATTGTAGGTCATTCCACCACAAGAGATATTACTGTACTGCAGTCATCAGGTCATTATAGGTCATCCCACCACAGGAGATATTACTGTACTGCTGGGGGGTCATCAGGTTATTGTAGGTCATCCCACCACAGGAGATATTACTGTACTGCTGTCATCAGGTCATTGTAGGTGATCCCACCACAGGAGATATTACTGTACTGCTGGGCAGTCATCAGGTCATTGTAGGTCATCCCACCACAGGAGATATTACTGTACTGCTGGGCAGTCATCAGGTCATTGTAGGTCATCCCACCACAGGAGATATCACTGTACTGATGGGGGGTCATCAGGTCATTGTAGGTCATCCCACCACAGGAGATATTACTGTAGTGCTGGGCAGTCATCAGGTCATTGTAGGTCATCCCACCACAGGAGATATTACTGTACTGCTGTCATCAGGTCATTGTAGGTCATCCCACCACAGGAGATAGTACTGTACTTCTGAGGGGTCATCAGGTCACTGTAGGTAATCCCACCACAGGAGATATCACTGTACTGCTGGGCAGTCATCAGGTCATTGGAGGTCATTGCACCACATGAGGTATTACTGTACTGCTCGGCAGTCATCAGGTCATTGTAGGTCATCCCACCACAGGAGATATTACTGTACTGCTGTCATCAGGTCATTGTAGGTGATCCCACCACAGGAGATATTACTGTACTGCTGGGGGGTCATCTGGTCATTGTAGGTCATCCCACCACAGGAGATATTACTGTACTGCTGGGCAGTCATCAGGTCATTGTAGGTGATCCCACCACAGGAGATATTACTGTACTGCTGGGCAGTCATCAGGTCATTGTAGGTCATCCCACCACAGGAGATATCACTACTGCAGGGGTGTCATCAGGTCATTGTAGGTCATCCCACCACAGGAGATATAACTACTGCAAGGGTGTCATCAGGTCATTGTCAGGTCATCCCACCACAGGAGATATCACTACTGCAGGGGTGTCATCAGGTCATTGTAGGTCATCCCACCACAGGAGATACTACTGTACTGCTGGGAGTCATCAGGTCATTGTAGGTCATCCCACCACAGGAGATATCACTGTACTGCTGGGGGTTCATCAGGTCATTGTAGGTCATCCCACCACAGGAGATATTACTGTACTGTTGTCATCAGGTCATTGTAGGTCATCCCACCACAGGAGATATTACTGTACTGCTGTTATCAGGTCATTGTAGGTCATCCCACCACAGGAGATATCACTGTACTGCTGGGGGGTTATCAGGTCATTGTAGGTCATCCCACCACAGGAGATATTACTGTACTGCTGGGGGGTCATCAGGTCATTGTAGGTGATCCCACCACAGGAAATATTACTGTACTGCTGGGCAGTCATCAGGTCATTGTAGGTCATCCCACCACAGGAGATATTACTGTACTGCTGGGCAGTCATCAGGTCATTGTAGGTCATCCCACCACAGGAGATATTACTGTACTGCTGTCATTGTAGGTCATCCCACCACAGGAGATATTATTGTACTGCTGGGCAGTCACTGCGCTGTGGTGCCTGATGCAGAACAATCTCTGTCAATGCTCCTGGTAGTGACTGTGACTGATCGCGTAGCCAGTGGTAGTCATCTGGCTCTTGAGCAAGATCTCTTGTTGAAGATACACTATAATGTGGACAGCCTTTTAATTTTGTTCTGTGTAAGGTCTTAAATTTTGATAGGTTACTTTTGCTGGCTAATCTTTTGTTTTCTGTTTACAGTGCCCAATACATCATAATATATGTATGATACAGGTGCATATGTGTGTGTGTGTACACATGTGTGCATGTCCATGATACTGGGAAATGGCTTTTGGACATGGACACTTGCTTTCAGTCTGATGTTTATTTAAGTAGGTTGTTGATATAATCTCACCAGTGCGCAAGATATGTGTGCGATAATGATTGATGAATAGTAAATTTACTGTTTTAAGGACAATGGAGCCCAGAGTGAATAATGGAACTTTGTTGTGTGCCTAAATTCGAGCACGATGTTGTTGTGTTACCTTCAAAGGAATGGGAAACGAAAAACAGTTTCTCTCAAATAAGATAAGAGTGGTTCACCTGTTGGGGGTGAACGTCACATGCATGGAATTTTCAGACACTATGTCATGCCAAGAACATGATTTCAAGTGTTTGAGTTCACTCGCAAGTTTCAGTTGGCTGCCATTCCATAAGTTGCAGATGGAAACAAAGCCATTTGCGGTCAAAAAAAGGGCCTTGGTTTACTGCTTAAAATTGGGTATTTTTGAACATTTTTTGGTCATTTAGACAAATAAGTGTGTTGCCACTTGTAAACGACCTATTTTTTTGTATTCTCAAAAGTATGTATGCATAGTAGATAACCCCTTACTTTGATAGTTGAATATGGAAGCGAAAGGAACTTTTGTCAGGACTATTTTTGGTTGCTTCAAAATTCCAAAAGAATATTTTTTCATTCCTTTCACTTTATTCAACAGAATATCTCATTTATTAACTTTGATTTTCTTGCTGAATTATAAAGTGCCTGGATTTTATAGCACTGAAGAACTTTGCCAGTGTGACGATGTCCCATTTTTGCCGCTAGTTTGAGTGAACACTTCAAATTGAAAAAAAATAATATGAAATGCACACAACCCACTTTGTTTGCAAAATTCTTTTATTTCACAAGACAAATGGATAACACATCACATCAAACCATCAACTGCATCCACATTTTTCTGTGAGTTCTTTAGTTGATTATCAAAATCAGTTACCGGCCAGCATTTCACATGTTTCTAGTATCATGGACGTGCACATGTGCACATATGTGTGGTGTGTGTGTGTGTGTTGGCATGAAAGAGTTTGTATATGTTGATTGTGATTTCATGCACATGTGGTCTTTACCTTGCAAAACATTCCACAGTGGTGTTCTGGGAATTTTCCTGAACGTGACAGCCATCCGTCTGCAGGAGACAGACTTTCTGCCCTCTGGTCTAGACTTCTCTGCCGTACAGGCCATTGCCAGGGTCAGTCTGCCTGTGTGTGTGTGTGTGTGGGGGGGGGGGGGTAGAGGGAGGGGGTGAGTGTGTATATGAAAGAAAAGAAAAAGATACACCAAAAGGTTGAGATAGGACCCAGGGAAGTACTGTCCTCAACTGCCGAACAAACCAGCTGGGAGTGATCCTGCACCACCTGTGGTGACCTGCGCTGTGTTCACATAGGCTGCAGGTATGCACAGGACATTCCATTAACACGCCAAGCAGTTGCTCGGTGGTGGCACTGTTTGCCGGCGTGCTCTGCAGTCATGAAAGAAGGACTGGTGCACCCATCAGAATGCTCCTGTGGAAGTTCTGTTGTGTCACATCCAGTAGCCACTACAGAGTGGCATCTGCCAGGGAGCGAATATGTCCCTTCACGTGTTAATGGAATGCCCTGTGCGTGCCTGCACTCTGTGTGAACACAGCGCAGGCTTCCATGGATGGTGCAGGATCACTCCCGGCTGGTTTGTTTGGCAGTTGAGGACAGTACAGGCCATTGCCAGGGTCAGTCTGCCTGTGTGTGGGAGGGAAGAGGGAGGGGGTGAGTGTATTTGCTCTGTTGCAAAGGCAATGCTTCACACATAATATATTTGATAGTGGAGGAGGAGGAAAGCTCAATAGTTAAAGAGATGGGCAAGGATAGGGCTGTATGAAATGAAGTCAAATTATAGGACATCAGACTTTGTCTTCAAGTTGGTTGTTGATGGCGAAGGATAGGGCTGTATGAAATGAAGTCAAATTATAGGACATCAGACTTTGTCTTCAAGTTGGTTGTTGATGGCGAAGGATAGGGCTGTATGAAATGAAGTCAAATTATAGGACATCAGACTTTGTCTTCAAGTTGGTTGTTGATGGCGAAGGATAGGGCTGTATGAAATGAAGTCAAATTATAGGACATCAGAATTTGTCTTCAAGTTGGTTGTTGATGGCAAAGTGATGCTCCTCTATGGGTTCAGTTTTGATGTAGGCACAACTGATTATATAATGGATTTAATTTAATATTAAAGTATGTATTTCTGTCATGAACGTGCTATCCCGGTTTTTCACATGTACAGATGAGGCTGATAAAGACATGGAGAAAACTATTTGGAATGGATGCAAGACAACTTGCTTATCAGTCAAGTCTGCCTTGGCTTTCTCATGCCAAAATGCCATCTGTTTATATTGATTATGTTGATTGGCATTGAATACATGATGTATGGAAATACGGTCTAGTTTGTTTAACTTACTTTTGAAAGACCTGAATTTGTATTTTGAGAAATTGCAAAATTTTTGGTTAACCAGTTAATACTATTGGGACGAATCAGTCCAATCATGGTTGATGAAATTTCAAATTCACATTTGTTTTGTTTTTTTTTTTTTCTGGGCAATTTGTACTTCACTCTATTTATTAGTACCCAGATTGATTGTAGCTGTCATTTTTAAGAGAACAGAACCAAGTGGACTATATTTTGAGCGTAAGGATGACACCATATTCGTTTAACATTACAATTGGAATTGACAAAAGACCGAATGTTCTGTAAGTACATCTCTGCACCCATATACTTTTGCTAAATTTTATACATCGTTTATGCATATGTGTTCACACATGGCTGTGTCAAAAAAAGAATGAAAGAAAAAAAAAACAGATAAAAGTGGTGCAATCACAGTTAACGGCATACTGAAAATGGACTTGTAGCTTTGTTGTAATATGTTTTGGCCATTTTAAGAAAAATTTAGCGCATTGGCATCATGCTGAAGCTTAATCTTCAGCATATGGTGAGGTGTCAAAATTATAATTTAAGCAGAACAGTGATTTTTAGTATTTTGTTTGTTTTGTTTTGTGCGAGCGTTTACCGGCTTCAAGGGAAAGTACTCAGGTGATGAGCTTGACCATTTAACTATACACAGCCTTCCCCATTGACAGAAAACTGGCTTTCTGTCTGATAGTGTTGTTTTGACATGAGTCAGAGGTCATTCTGTCCCCAGAGAAATGTGTTCATATGACCAAGGTAACATTACATCGATGAGCACGACATATGAATGTGTTCATATGACCAAGATAACATTACATTGATGGAGACAAGCTGCAGTTGCTGATGGACAGCAGAAACATTTTGATGTAAACACACATACCTTTCATTCTTTTTTCTGTTTTAGAATTTAGTGATGTAATTAAAAAAAAAAGTTACATTGATGAGAAGCTCCCATGAAAAAGTTTCAATATTTTTTAAGTAAACTTGAGAAATCTTCAAACAAAATGCCTAGCTTGTATGCTTTGGTAATCGTTCAAGGCTATTGAATTTTGAAAATATTGTCTGAATGTTATGTCATTAAGTAGTGACAAGTCCCCCCCTTTTTTTTAAATGTCGCCATTTAATTTAGTGAATTTCACAAAATCAAAAAAACATGAAAATTATACCTGATTTGAAAAGTATGTTTATGTAAAAAATCTCCAGAGTTTCTTTGTGAAGGCCATTCTTAATTTCTACAATGTTTTTAGATCATGTTATGAAATTCTGAAACAAGAAATTGTGGAAAGGTATGTGTACTCTCCATTAGTAAATGTACTGGAAGGAATTAGATTTTTTTTATTCTCATATCAAAATAATGTTTTCCTGGTCAACACATTCGGTGCTGAATCCTTAACTGACATGAGTCAGAACATCTTTCCCCAACAAAATTACTTTCAGTCAGCCATTGTGTTTGGAGAAAATGCGACCTCCGGTCTGTCTTCAGATCACATGATTAGAGAGAAAACATCACGTGTGGTTCACAGGAAAGAACTGCCTACTGATAAAGAGTCGAGCTAAAAGTCTCTGTAATTTTGCGTAGTATTTTGATGGCCTGTGTCAGCCTGCATTCTATAGGCACAGCACAGTGTGGAAAAGTCTCTGTGATTTTTCCTAGTATTTTGATGGACCTGTGTCAACCTGCATTCTATAGGCACAGAACAGTGTGGAGACAGTGTGCCACATCCTGAGCTTTTGGACAACACCATGGAGTTAATACTATCCAGCCGAGAGCGGCACGGACGGCACGATTCCCTGCTGCCGCACACTCGCGCACAGTGCTCATTCCCTGCTGACGCCATATTTGGCCACTTTTTAATTTATTTTTACGGTAGCTAGACAACAGTCTTGTGTTAGGTGTCACAGGAAAGAACAAACACTCAACTAATCAAACATAGTAATTTCAGATCATTTTTTAGTGTCACAGAATGACAAACATCAATAGAACATATAATTTGATCATTTGTTAGTGTCACAAAACAACACCAAAATCGAACAGATTCGATCATTGTGTGGTGCACAAAGAACAAACACTCACTAATCACTAGTATTTCAGTCATTTTGTTAGGTGTCACAGGCAACCTCAATCAACAGAATTCCACTTTGTTAGGTGTCACAGAAAGCACACTCAATAATCGCTATAATTTCAGACATTTTGCTGGCACAGGAAAACAACACTCAATAATCACATGTAATTTCAGATCATTGTGTTAGGTGTCACGAAAGTCACTAATGAACTGAACAGTCATTGTGTTAGGTGTCACAGGAAAGAACAAACACTCACTAATCGAACATAGTAATTTCAGATCATTTACTTTCATTGTGTACACACGACTGTGCGTTGACAAAAGTAGAGAAAATTCTTTGTTTGCATTCTATTCCGTTCTTTTACAACACCAAATCAGAAGATGAAGGGATGGCTGCATCTTTAAACAATTCACTTTCTCTTCTCTTTCAAGTTTTCTCTTCTCTGTCACTCCCCTCATCACCAGATCCACTTTGTAATATGATTTCAAGAGCTTCATTGAACGAGAAATCGCTACCACCCCTTTGCCTGACCGACGTTTTTTCTGGCACAGGAAATACGTGCCGTGCCGGTGCCGCCAGTTTCTTTGCTTCAAAGCTCCTGGGGTCAGCCAAGTTCACAGTAGGCCACTGAAAGTATGGTCTACAACTCGCTCCAACATCCCCAAGACTAGTTACAGAGCTTATTTCCCTGGATCATTTTCTGGAAAGTGTAGGAGTTTTTTATGTTCCCGTCATGCGATAGTGGATGACATGGCAGAATGTACTGCTGTCTGTCTGTCATCCAGCCTTGCACGACTCGGCACAAGGGAGAGAAATCCTGTCACACTCTGTTGGATGACACGGCTGGTAAAGGTTAATATATCAATATATCACATCAGATTGTGATCACTGCTGTTCTTTCAAGTGTGAATTTTGTCTTTTGTTGATTAGATCTGTGCGTTCATGCTGTTCTTTCGTTTGCATTGCATGTCGGCACGAAGAATCTGCCTCTGTTGGATGCCGGCTTTACAGTGTATTGTCAATTTTTTCCTCAGATTGTGATCACTGCTGTTCTTACAGTGTGATTGTCTGTCTTTTGTTGCATCAGATCTGTGGTTCACTGCTGTTCTTTACAGTGTGATTCTGTCTTTTGTTGCATCAGATCTGTGGTTCACTGCTGTTCTTTACAGTGTGATTGTCTGTCTTTTGTTGCCTCAGATCTGTGGATCACTGCTGTCCTCACAGTGTGATTGTCTGTCTTTTGTTGCTCAGATCTGTGGATCACTGCTGTCGCTGCTCATTTTTGAAACTGTGCTGACGGCAAACTTCGCCTTTTTGTAAGTACTCTGAACCATTGTTTGCCTGTTTTCTGTTAATGTCCTTTCAGCAGGGCGTAATCAGCTTGATTACTATCTTTTGTTATGCACATGCATCAATTCCATGAACTGCCAACACCATGCGTTATTCATGCATATATATATATATATATATATATATATAACAACACATATATATAAACGTACATAAAATGAAGATAAAAACAACAGACTCATAAAATTCTTCCCAATATTTCGACCTCAGGTCTTCTTCAGGGGACTTTGTGACAAGAATCTATATACATATGGGCACAGACATCATTTGTTGAGATAGGGGTGGGGGGTGGGGAGCAAAGCATGCATCAGGAACAGAAAGATAACTTGTCAAAAAAAATTCATTAGGGAAATTCACTATTCCTATGTTGCTTTATGTATTTATTTGATAGGAGAGAGTAAGTTTAGACATTAGCAGCAATTTTTGTGCCTCGGAATTTGTTTTACATCAGATGAAAAGAGGCAGTTGCAAACTGCACACACACACACACACACACACACACACACACACACACACCTCTTGTGTGTGTGTTTATATTTTTTGTAAATTTTTGTTTTAGAGTGAGAGGAGGGAAGACAGGCAAGGGGGGAAGAGATGAATGGAGAATGAAGTAGAAGTTCTTCTTCTTCCTTTGAGTGTCCACAATCAACAATTTGATTTTTAGTTTCAGAGCAATGCACAAATCTGTGCCGGTACATACCTGTGAGCACTTTGCTCCGAGAAGTTCTTTGTAAGGCCTCCTGTGACTGGTTGATGAATGAACTGTTTTTGGATGCTATGAAGTAAGGAAGTGCTCCAAAACGAAAGTCATTTCAAAAGGATGCCTTTTGGAAACTCCTGTGTTAGTCTGTTTATCTGTCTGTACACACACAGTATGTAAGTGTGCATCTATCTGTTTATGTACCTGTACACACATAGTGTGTTAATGTGTATCCATCTGTTTATCTGTCTATACACACATAGTGTGTTAATGTGTATCCATCTGTTTATCTGTATATACACACATGGTGTGTTAGTGTGTGTCCATCTATTTATCCATCTATAAATGCATAGTGTGTTGGTTTGTATCCATCGGTTTATCTGTCTCTACACGCATACACATGTTTACACATTCTTTCATGCTTCTCATGGATGCGGTTCTTGATTTTAGTATGATACACCCCAGTATGATATACCCCAGTATGATATACCCCAGTATGATACACCCCAGTATGATATACCCAAGTTTATATGCGATGCGAACATGATGTAAAAGAAACATTATGTGAAACAGTTTGGCCCTTCAGAGTGGCTACCCATTGTTGTGTCTGTGGGAGGTCAGAGGTCACAGTGGTGGATTTCTGCTGTTTGCCAATGTTTAGTGGTGAGAGTTGCCTTGACATTCACCTGATGTCTACTTTCAACATTGTGATATTAGTGTTAACGTTTTACTGTGAAGATGCTATCCATTCATTGTCGTCCATCATGTGCTGTGGCATATGGGATCTTCCTTCTCCTTCCTCTTTACATCAGACCTCAGGATGCTGATGGTTGTGACGTTTGGGGTTGCGATATTTTCAGCATTATATTAGTGGTTCAACAGGAGAAGGGTAATAAACAAAGAAAGATAAAAGGTGAAAATCGCAATTTCAGGTTATAGATGGGACAGGGAAGAAGAAAATGTTAATGTGCAACATGTTGGTGTCAGCACACATCTTCCGTACTGCATCTCTGCCACCTTCTAACTTACCTGTCAAGTGCTCAGACATAAAACAGAAAACAAAACAAACCCCCCCTGAAAAAACAAGAAGAGATAAAGCGTGGGTAAAGGCAGGCTAGTACAGTTTCCTGTTCAGTTTCACCAGAAGCTTCCAAATACATGCAGTGTAGAGCTGCCCTGCCCAGACCACGCCCTAGGCAAGATGAGGCCCACCTTGACATTGGCTCACATTCTCGCGAGCAAGTGAAAGTGTTTTGTGTGCCCTAGATGTAGACCAGCCTGGACTTCAACATGTCCCAACAAATCAGACTTCCCGAGGTATTGCATGAATTTGGGGGAGGGGGGGGGACATTATCAGTGTTTTAAGTAAGTTGAATTCATGGTTCAAAATCAAGTTGAACGTGCAGTAGTGACCAACAATATGTCCGTATTTGTTTTCAATGACTGTGTTACAAGTTAATGGTGTGCAGTGCTGGAAAAAAAAAACCTGACACTGTACACTTCTTTCTGCTTCCCTTCACATGATCTTGTTTTTATTGTTGTGTAGATGTGTAAAAAAAACAACAGGCAGTCATTTCTTCCGCTTGCTGTGTGTGCGTCTCAGAGTGGCAGTCAACCAGTTGTGCAGCGTGGTGGTCAACGACGTGATCAGTCGTCCCCCACTACCTCACATCCTCACTCCGACCACAGCCGCCGCTGCAACTCCGCCGAGAAGACCAGCCTCTGCCCCCGACATTCGGCAGCTGGAGCGGCACGAGCTGCAGCAGGACATGCTGCGCATTGAAATCAGATGAGATGCCGGAGTGTGTGTGTGTGGGGGGGGGGGGGGGGGGGGGGGGGGGGGGGGGGATGGGAGGTAAGGGAAGCTGGTGGGGTTGAAGATTGTTGAGTTTAGGAGGTCAGGGTTGTGAAAATGAGAGGTTTTTGGAGTAGATGTGGTGGAGACAGTGACAGAACATTTCATTGGAGTTTATATGCAAAGTGATTGTCTTGCAGCCATACAAATGTCGACACATCTGCAGTCACACATGCATGCACACACTTGTAGACAGAACACGCGCTTAAAACGCACATGCTTCATTCAAGCACACACAGCCCCACATATATGTGTGAGCACTATGCAAGCTTATGACTCAAGTCCGTTTGGAAGGGGAGAAGGGTGGTGGTAGCTGTGGTGATGGAATCATTGTCATAACTTTTTTTTCGCACAGACTTTTATTTCAGAGAAGGAAATCGCCTCTCTCTGTCCTCATGATTTTTATTTCATGTTTTAACCCATGTACAGATTTTACTGTACACACGACTTTCACTCTTCAGCTTTAATGAATCTTTGAAGTAAACCTTACTGAATTAATGTCACCGTGTAGTAGCACAGCCATGTGATTATCATGCCCTTATGCCTGGGGATTGAGAGCTGTGCCATTGTGGCTTTTTAATGGAAGGTCTGGGTGGACGTACCATTCTCAAAAATACCTTGCCTTCAATGTTCTTTTGTCATAGAAATTTTGAATTGATGGATTATTGAGAGGGCACAGTGGGATGCATTTCATCAAGTTTGTACACCAGTGCGCCTTTTTAAACTTTTTTTTTTTTCTGTTTTAATCGGATATTGTTTTCAAAACTTGCATGTGTATTTTTTTGTTTTGTTTTGAGATGGGTGGGTGGGTGGGGGGGGGGGGGGGGGGCACCTGGTGATTGAATGTTTTATCATGCCATGTGCAACAAATGTGATATTTGGCCTGGCCATTTGTAATGACTGGTTTGTTTCATTATTTATGGAGAGGGGAGGAGGGGTTAGTTTCACTTCCTTTCCCCCTTCTGATGGGGAATGCAGCATGACAAAGATGAGGACACAGACTCCCTGTTGCCAGGTGGGTCAGCTTGGGGTGTAAGGAAGAGTCAGGGTAAGGTGCAAGCAAGGTCATTGCAAATCTCTGTGTGTGTGTGTGTGTGTGTGTGTGTGTGTGTGTGTGTGTATACATGTGTGTGTGTGTGTGTGTGTGTGTGTGTGTGTGTGTGTGTGAGAGAGCTTGGGTTGCCTTTTTTTTGCTTTGACCCTTCTGCTAGAGAGTGACTTTGTGTGCAAGTCATTTTCACAAGAGATTTGTGCTTTCACAGTTCAGTTTCAGTGAAGCATTCCTTAATTCAGATGTGGAAACATGTTGAGGATGGCATGATGCAAAGGCAAGCAGTGTGCTCCACATAATATTGAGCTTTTTTTTTTTTCAGGTGCACTTCGTTCTCTTTCCATCCCCAGTTTAATTCCCATGAAGACATGCTGAATTGATTTTAAAAAATGATGTGTATAGTTTTAACATTGTGGCTGAAGAAAAGAAAATCACTGGATTAGAACAGGGGCATATGGTGCAATGGGTGCTTTTAATCATTGATGTTTGTTGCATTCATGACTTGTCTTGACACGAAGCCTACCTGATGTTTTCACCTCTAGGCACATGAATGGTGGTCAGACACGACAGTTCTGGCCCTGTCTTGTTCTGTAACCTTTTTATTAGTCACCTGGTGACACTGAATCAGGTGTTTTGTGGAAAGGGAGAGGTGGATAAGGTGATGCGAGAGGCTTCGGGGGGGAGGGGGGAGGGGGGGGATATGAAGAAATGAGGAGGGAGGAGAAGTGATAGTGTGGAGGTGTTTTTAGGGTTGGAATCCTGGAGTGGCGGCTTGGAGTCTGGAATAGCAGAAAGTCATGGGAGACAACAGTTGCTTATCGTACCACAACACGAAGCAAGCATTCTCCCTGTGTAGAGCACGGAAGAGGGGCATGTGGTGTTAGACTCTGTACTGGAGAGAAACTGGCATTTCCCAGATCAGAACATCAACACCAGTTGCCAACCTGCAGAACTATGTCACAAACAGAACATAATGCAATTTATGTAGGAGCAAAGAAAAAAAGAAGGAAAGAAAAAAAGGGGAGGGGGGGATGGGGTGAGGGTGGGTGGGTGGGGAGGGGGGTGAGGGAGGGACTGGACACCAAACCAGACCACAAAAGATGCCACAGGTTGGTCGCTTGGTCCAAAAAGAACCCCGACTACCTCTGGACTTTGGATGCCGAGAGAGTGGCAGTGGGTTCCCTTTAGCCAGCGTTGACTACCTCTGGACTTTGGATGCAGAGAGAGTGGCATTGGGTTCCCTTTAGCCAGCGTTGACTACCTCTGGACTTGATGCCGAGTAGTGCAGTGGGTTCCCTTTAGCCAGCATTGACTACCTCTGGACTTTGGATGCAGAAGAGTGGCAGTGGGTTCTTCCCGTTTATCCAGGCGTTGACTACACCTCTGGACTTTATCGAGTTATGGCAGTGTCTTAGCAGCTGACACTCGGATGATGCGAGGGCAGTCGGTGGACTTTGGATGCCGAGAGAGTGGCAGTCGGTGGACTTTGGATGCTGAGAGAGTGGCAGTCAGTGGACTTTGGATGCCGAGCGAGTGGCAGTGGGTTCCCTTTAGCCAGTGCTGGTTAGCATGGAGAGATGGGAGGACAGAGGGGATCAGGCCATCAGCAAAAGTGCATGCTGGACAGATCATTTCCACCTGCAGTGGAAGTTGGAGGACAGTAGCAGAGATTTTGGAAGTGACAGTCTTTTGGCTATAAAATCTGGAAAGTTCACAGGAAAGGCTTCATAAGTAGCTGCATTGGGCAACAAAGATGGATTCCCCATCCCTTCCCCTTTCTCATGATTCTACCTGGTACACAAGCTCGCCCTCTCTTACGAAGTTCAGCAAAACAAAGTTTTAGTTGTAACTGTTGGAAGCCAAAACATGCATTCCCATCATAAATGGCTGAACTTGGAACAGAAAATTTTGCCAAGCTGAAATAAACCATGATAGAACAAAATTGTGCGATAAGTAGTGCATGCAGTCTTCCTGAATCACAAGTCCAGGGATGAAGCAGAGGTATGAATGATTTTGTAGATGAGAAATGATCGAATCAAAAGGAGTCATTTGTGTTCAAATGTATGTAATCAGTCATGGTAGAACCCTAGTTGGTCATCAACATTTTGACCTAGTTCCTCTCTCAGTTCTTAGGTCAGATATGTTTTCTTCTGGTTTTGCCAATTTCAGTTTTGATCATGTTGTGGTTTGTGATCATGTCTAAATTGTGAGTTAATTTGAGTTTTTGTGACATGTCTAAATTGTGCAGTAATTTGATTTTGTGATCATGTCTAATGTGTATTGAGTTTTTGTGATCATGTCTAAATTGTGGAGTAATTTGAGTTTTTGTGATCATGTCTAAATTGTGTAATTTGAGTTTTTCTGATCATGTCTAAATTGTGTGAGTAATTTGAGTTTTTCTGTCATGTGTAAATTGTGTGAGTAGGTAGTACTTGACCAGACTTAACTGGGTATTAACTATTTTTTGTGTAATTCCCTTTTTTGTGTCCTCGGTTTAACCCGAGTATTAAGTATGTCCTTGATTTAACTCAACTGGGTGTTGCTCACCTTTTAGAAGAGGATGAAGGTATGATGAGGAATCAGTACAGTTCATGAACAAGAATCTCCACCATGCTTGGCTGTAAGACCGAAGAATTGCTGGTTGTAGTCGGGTTGGTGAAAAGAGGTGGTGAAGTAAAGTGTTGCCATGTGCCTCTCTTGCTGTACACATCACTGGGTGTGTATGAGTGTTTGCTTGCCCATTCATAGTTTGTCATGTTTGTTTGGTGCAGTGGACTATTGTGTCCAGAGGAGTTAGCCTCTGTGGTAGGGTTTGTGCACTCGTCCTATTTTCAGACCCGTTTTGGGTAGAGAGGAAGGATAAAGTTACGCAAGCTCTTTTCATCTTGCTGTTGCTTCACCCCTGCCACAGTTGCGATTCATAGAACATGGAAAACAAAAATGTTGCCGTATGCCCGTCTTGTGGAATATGTGTTGCTGGGGCATGCATGTATGGATGTAGCTGCCAAGATGTCATTGGATGCGACACTTGTCTTTCTCTTTGAAATCACCAGCAAGCCATGCTGTTTTCTGCTTTTGCGATTATGCACACTTATTTTAGCTGTACTGTTCAGGTATTGAAGTAGTTTAGATTGCTGTCGTTATTTCATATGTATTCAGTGAAAATATGTGGTTACAGGTATGAAAAAGACACACACACACCTTATCCAATTCAAGATGTGGTTAGAAAAATGGGAAAGACTTTGGAAAAATGACAGAAAAGAAATGCCATCTTTCTTTTTGTTGTTGGGCAAATTGACATTGGTTCATCCTCATGAAGAATTCAGTTGTTGGAGTTGTCACCCTTTGTCTACTCTATAATCTGTGTGGTTGTGCATGTAGATGCTGTACTGTCTCTTTGCTGTGGTTGTGTGTGTGGATGGGTTTTTTGTCTCTTTGCTAAAGCACTGATAATATACATGGAAGAGGACCATATTTTGTTTTAATGCATTCAGCGAGGACCATATTGTATGATATTTTGCCTTTTTATGCAGGATGACAACACTGATAATATGTAGCCATTTTTTTTTGTCTTTGAGAAAGTTGGTTGTACACTATGCTGAGCCTGTCTGGCTTCTAAGTTTTCCTAAGATGAAATTATTTGTGATGTTTAACCTATAGCATGCTTCCTGGGTACTCCGAAAAAATAAGTCTGTGTCAACAGATGTTGAATACCTGAAGGGAGAGAAATCAGTTGCAGCCTGTAGGTCTTGGAGAAACCATACTTAAAGAGCAGTAATCAGGCACCGCATGGCATGGAGTATGGGTGCTAATGGATCCACATTGTGGGTTAAAAAGTAAAAACTCTCGAGGACTCTGATGAATGTAGTCTCTTACCTGAAAGAGGGATAAACACGGTAAAGCCTAGATAGAAAATATGAATATAAGTCCCACTGTTGGGAGTGTGTTGTCGAGCATGAAGTCCAGGGAAGGTTAAACAACAAATGTATGTGTGTGTTCATGAGCCAGAGAAGACCAAAGAAATCGCATAGAGTACGACTGCTTTTGCTGTCCGTTGTTTTGTATGAACATGCTACGTTTATCTTGTGGTTACGTTGACCAATATCTGCGAGTTGTGCACTTTGGTCATACTGTATACTGCCTCCAGCTAGGTGGGTGTCTGTTCCTATGGCCTGTTTTTTTTTTTTTAATTTTCTTGTGGCACTGTAATGTTGTTTAATGTCAGTAAGTGGAATAATATGCTCCCAACATGACAAGTGTATCGGGTATCCCACTGAAGAAAAGCAGAAATGGATGAGATTCTAACTTTGGCAGGCTTGCTTCCCCTGGTGTGAAAGACCTTTTGTTTGAAACTGGTTTTCAAAATAAGTGTTGATCAAGTTGTGTGTTGTCCACTTGAAGCTTGGCATACAGCTGTGAAATCAGTCGCCAGTTGGCAGCTGTTTGCTGATGCATGATATTGGTGCACGACGTTATTCTGTCTTCAACTGGATGGAACATTGAGCAACTGCCAGCTCTCTGGAAGCGTGGTCTGCTATCATACCCAAAATGCAACCAGTGCTCTGCAGATTCCACTCTACTGCTTCTTCACCTGATGTGAGAGCCCTCATATCTGTGTATGTGTATTTTGTTGTTTGTTTGTTTGTTGTTGTTTTTTCCATGACAAGACTTGAGTGTGTGTTGGCTGGGGCTGCAGATGAAGTGAAGCTGATGTACATTGATGTTTTACTGACACAGGGCTTAAACTGAAAGCTGTGATGACAGACAGAGGGATGACCAGACGGGGTTCTGTCGGCTTCCATGCAGGGTTTTTACTTTTTGGTTCGCTTTTTGAAAAGAAACATGGCAGGGTTTGGTTTTTTTTTGCTTTGTTTGGAGTAGAACACAATTGTTTTATGTACATGAATTGTTTTAGGTATACAGAGCTGTTTTAAACTTTGGAGCCTCGAGGCACAGTCATGATTTTATTAGGCATGCAAAGCTGTTTGAAAGGGATGAATCCAGACATTGTCACACATGTACACACACTGCCTGCAGATAGTACTATTTTGGATGTGTGCTGCTTGCTATTGTTACTGATTTTGTGTATGTGGCCCATTTAAATGCTGTTGAAAAGTCTCTGTGGGAACAGGATATATGATCACTGTCTTTTCAAGCAAGGAAAGACAAGCTTATCGGGCTGGCCTTCACCTTTGTTTGGATGCAGGTGAGCATGTAGAATGAACACTGTTCAGGTGAGCATGTAGAATGAACACTGTTCAGGTGAGCATGTAGAATGAACACTGTTCAGGTGAGCCTGTAGAATGAACACTGTCCAGATTAAAGGGTTTGGGTGCAGGTGATCCTGTTGAATGAATACTGTCCAGATTAAAGGGTTTGGGTGCAGGTGATCCTGTAGAATGAATACTGTCCAAATTAAAGGGTTTGGGTGCAGGTGAGCCTGTAGAATGAATACTGTCCAGATTAAAGGGTTTGGGTGCAGGTGAGCCTGTAGAATGAACACTGTCCAGATTAAAGGGTTTGGGTGCAGGTGAGCCTGTAGAATGAACACTGTTCAGTTTAAAGGGTTTGGGTGCAGGTGAGCCTGTAGAATGAACACTGTTCAGTTTAAAGGGTTTGGGTGCAGGTGAGCCTGTAGAATGAATACTGTCCAGATTAAAGGGTAGCTGTCCATTTTGCTGAGACAGTGTGGCTGTGGGGCCAGTCTTATGCATTGACCTTTTACATGGTGATTTTTGTTGTTTGATTTTTGTAATCTCAGGATGAACGACCAAGTCTAGTTTAATTTGCCTTAGGATGTCAGTGAAGCGAGCTAACACAGTCATTGCTATACGTATCTTGTGGTTAGACCTGTTGGTTTGTTTAAGGACAGAACACCCCCCCCCCCCCCCCATTTTTACACAGTTAAAGGGCCCCAAGTGGCCAGCTGGGCTATAAATAGCTCTGTGTTGCTGTGGCAGGGTTCTTTTCTTATTCCTTGGTATGCTTTTTCAGCCAGTGGGGATGGTTGATGTCCATGGCATAGACTTATGGATGCTGGATGTTTACCCATTAGGTGATGAATGGGTGTACACAGTGTCCCATCGTCAAATGTTGGAGCATTAGCCTGTGGATCTGATTTTCGCAAGTTCAAATCATACGTGGGGTCAGATTTTTTCAGCCTGAAAACCCTCTGTGTCCACCCGGCTGTTATATGGGTATCTGATTTATGGGATGGGCTCCACCCTCCATCATGCCATGCCCTTGACACCTTGGCTATAGGAACTCTAACCTTTACATTTATCTTTGGTTCATTAAGGGTATGAGAGAGAGAGAGAGAGAGAGAGAGAGAGAGAGAGAGAGAGAGAGAGAGAGTGGTGATCCATCTGTTTAGGAATATCCAGTAGCCTTCTTTAAAAAGCTGTGTGTGATTGGTTAGGCTACACACACTACAGAAGGAGAATATGATGGTACATTAGGCTGTCGTTTGGTTCTAGAGTTTTGGTGCCCATACTTCTGGTGGGGAAATTCTTACCTCCATGCTTGAGTAAAAGTTACCCACAATTTTCAATAACAAACATTTTCATGATAGAAAATGAGAGTAGAGAAGTACACTGATTTCCAGAAAATACTCGGTTCTTCAATGAGATACTCCCAGCAGCAAATTGGGGGCACATGGATCTAGTTCATGCATGTCTGTGTTATGTTTGTGTGTGTCGCTGTGTGTGCATTGGCATGGTGTGGTTTTATCAATAAACTGCATTCCAGTTCATGAACTATATGGTTGGGGAGCAATCCTGCATATTTTACGGGCTACAGTTCCTTGAAACTTGGAATCTCTGTCACTGAGGGTGGCTCAGCGCAAAAATTGGATTTTCCTAAAAAGCACATTGTTCGTTTTGATTGTAGTGTCTGTGTACGGATGCATAGGATGCTCATATTTTGGCAATATCTGACCCTAGGTCTTGCTCAGTACCTTGCTATCTGCAATATCTTTGAACTTTGAACATACAAATAATATGTACCCAGTGAAATATGGTCGCATCAAAGTGCTTTATAAAGTAACAAAAATGCGAAATCTGTAGTATGAAATTCCACAGATGTCTTCTAGAATAAAGTGTGGACACACCTTGACCACTGCTCATCCCAGCATTCACAGCTGTCTCATGTTTGTCCTGAGACAGTCTTAATGTTGGCATTTGACGGGGATCTGTCCAACACTGGTCATCATTAGAGGAGATGCTGCTCTTCTGCCGTGTTGCTTAAGAAACAGTATGCCTGGTTTGATCCAGTTCACACACAGGATGATACTCCCACCCACACCCTCCCCCATATGCTGACAAGCTTCCAAACATTCCATCTCTGGAGCCGAGACTGCCATCCTGTAGCTCACAGGACAATTGAAGTCCCTACAGACCTGTGTGCCCACCAAAGATGCAGGTTTGGCGGAAAAAGGAAGACCAAGATCACCAACAAAGTAGCAGCAGTAAGAGCCACTGAATGTTTCTTTACCTTTGATAATGATGCTGCTGCTGCTTTGGCAATGCAGAAGGACTTTGTCTTCTGCGAAGCATTTTATAAGGGCAGGTAGAGAAATTGGTATCTGGGCTGTGGGATTCCAGCCTTCCTGTTTGAGCCCACTGCTAGTTGGCATCTGTCTAGGAGCCAGCTGAGGTTGAAAAATCCCCTGCCGGTGATGGTGCATGGGTTTGAATTTGACCAGTACCAGTGGCGTCTGTAATGAGCATGAATACTTGCATTCCTGTACTTGTGTCCCCTGTGGGAATGCTGGCAGTATTTGGTTTCAGGTTTTCTGCCTTTGTGGCTCCTTCACCTGTCGGTAGTCACGGAAATCAGCAAAAAAAGTTTTTGTTTTGTTTCAGTCTACCAGAAGCTGGAAGTTGTGTTGTGGTTTGGGAACAAGGCAGCAAAAGTGAAACACTTTCTGGTCACTTGGTATCATGCAGCCTCTGTTTGGTACTACTTTTGTGGGACCATTTTTTTTTTTTTTTTTTTTTTTTACCATTGCCATTCAATTTTTATGTTTAAGTGTGTGACAAAAAATCCAGCAGAATGGCGGATGCCACCAACACGGCTTAGTTTTTTGTCATAAGGCTGTTAATAGTTTAACGCTCTGAACTGTAGTGTTTTCCCTCCCTTACAGGGACATAGACAGGACTTTCCTTTTTGTACATGTGGATGAACTTGAAGATGGCCAGCTGGGCTTTAAGAAACAAACTGACTGAAGATATGGCATCTGTCAGACTGCGCAAAGTCCAGAGTGTAATATTAGCACTGGTGCCACACAGTCCTCAACCTCTGTGTGGATTGGGCATTGGATTATTTCATGCACTCCTTGACCAGCACTCCACAGTTCCCTGTGGTGCCACACAGTCCTCAACCTCCTTGTGGATTGGTCTTTGGATTATTGCATGCACTTCTTGACCAGCACTCCACAGTTCCCTGTGGTGCCACACAGTCCTCAACCTCCTTGTGGATTGGTCTTTGGATTATTGCATGCACTTCTTGACCAGCACTCCACAGTTCCCTGTGGTGCCACACAGTCCTCAGCCTCCTTGTGGATTGGTCTTTGGATTATTGCATGCACTTCTTGACCAGCACTCCACGGTTCCCTGTGGTGCCACACAGTCCTCAACCTCCTTGTGGATTGGTCTTTGGATTATTGCATGCACTTCTTGACCAGCACTCCACAGTTCCCTGTGTTCCAGTGTCCAGTCTGAGAAGAGAGTCACCATTGGTGTTCTGTCTTTGTCCAATTGGAATGAGCACCAGTGCCTTTGTTGAATCAGAAAGGTCACCACTGTCTTTGTTGAATCAGAATGGGCACCACTGTCTTTGTTGAATCAGAAAGGGCACCACTGCCTTTGTTGAATCAGAAAGGGCACCACTGCCTTTGTTAAATCAGAATGGGCACCACTGCCTTTGTTGAATCAGAATGGGCACCACTGTCTTTGTTGAATCAGAAAGGGCACCACTGCCTTTGTTGAATCAGAAAGGGCACCACTGCCTTTGTTGAATCAGAATGGGCACCACTGCCTTTGTTAAATCAGAATGGGCACCACTGCCTTTGTTGAATCACAATGGGCACCACTGCCTTTGTTAAATCAGAATGGGCACCACTGCCTTTGTTGAATCAGAATGGGCACCACTGCCTTTTTTGAATCACAATGGGCACCACTGCCTTTGTTGAATCACAATGGGCACCACTGCCTTTGTTAAATCAGAAAGGGCACCACTGTCTTTTTGAATCAGAATGGGCACCACTGTCTTTTTTGAATCACAATGGGCACCACTGTCTTTGTTGAATCAGAAAGGGCACCACTGGCCACAACGAGGTGAGCGACCAAATGGGAAATTGCAGGCTTGGCTGGGTGACTTGAAAGAAACCCACTTTGCTGCAACCAAACCAAATCAAATCAACTGCACACACATGCAGACCTTGGATTCATGCCCTTTTTCTGGTGCATTTTGTGCAGCAATTTGCATAAGAAATGCTGTCAACACTCTACACCATTTGAAAAAAAGAAAAGGAATTGAGAGGGACTGACAGTCAAACAGTGTTTCGCGGTGGAGCTGACAGTGGTGGGTTCGAACCATCCATGAGGTTGGATTTTATTGGCTTGAAAACCCTCTCTGCCCACCCAGCAGTAAATGGGTACCTGGTTCAGAGAAGGTTGAAGGTGGTGGAAACAGAGGGATGGGCGCCACCTTCCATTCTACTGTGCCCCAAATACAGTGAACATCAGATGGTTGACTGCTCCTGTGGCCAACAGGCAAAATACAGCGAACATCAGATGGTTGACTGCTCCTGTGGCCAACAGGCAAAATACAGCGAACATCAGATGGTTGACTGCTCCTGTGGCCAACAGGCAAAATACAGCGAACATCAGATGGTTGCCTGCTCCTGTGGCCAACAGGCAAAATATAGCGAACATCAGATGGTTTGCTGCTCCTGTGGCCAACAGGCAAAATACAGCGAACATCAGATGGTTGACAGCTCCTGTGGCCAACAGGCAAAGTACAGCGAACATCAGATGGTTGACTGCTCCTGTGGCCAACAGGCAAAGTACAGCGAACATCAGATGGTTGACTGCTCCTGTGGCCAACAGGCAAAGTACAGCAAACATCAGATGGTTGACTGCTCCTGTGGCCAACAGGCAAAATACAACGAACATCAGATGGTTGACTGCTCCTGTGGCCAACAGGCAAAATACAGCGAACATCAGATGGTTTGCTGCTCCTGTGGGCAACAGGCAAAATACAGCGAACATCAGATGGTTGACTGCTCCTGTGGCCAACAGGCAAAATACAGCGAACATCAGATGGTTTGCTGCTCCTGTGGGCAACAGGCAACAGGAAGTTGGACCTTTTTTTAATCTTTTGATAAAGTGTTCTTTTAAAGTTTTTGTGTGTGTATTTTAATGTGTGGGACTAGACTGTCCCAGTGTTGCAAAACATTCAAGCCAAGACATGTATATGGACAGCAAAAGCCACCAACCTTGATACCACAGACTAAGGAGGTAATCTGTGCTTGATAACTGTCTTTTTGTGATTAGAAATGGAAAAAATTGTGCAATAGCTTCTATTTATCTGTAATTCATCATTTGTGGATAGTATTTGTAAGCAAGATCAGAATTGACGAACAGAAACGTTGGGATCATGCAGTAGATACACAACTAATGTTTTCACTGTACATACTTGCACATGCATGCATGCACACACATAAATCAGAAATATGCAGTCCCGTTCTGATTTTTTTAAAAATATACTATTACCAGAAATGGATTTTGTTGCCATCTTTCTTGTGAGAATGTAAGAATTTCTTGGAATGATGTTTTCTCCTTGAATTGCAGTTTTGACATTACTGAGAATAAAGGAAGGAGAAACCGATGTTGATTTTTGTCCATGTTTCGTGCAGAAAGACCTGAGCTGCATGGTGTGGGAGAATGTCGACTTTAACATTTAAAGATGATGGAAAGAGAGAAAAATCTGTTTTAATCAAGTCTGTCTGCATGTCTGTCCATCTTTCAGCTTAACATCTGAGTGGATCTGGTATATGTTAAAGATGGGTGGGATGAGAGGTGACGACGGGGGGGGGGTCATTTTCACACCGCTGCAATTGCATTACCCCCACTTGGTCATTTCCATGGTGTTCATTGTGTCGACAGTGACACAGTGTCAGACATAAACACTGTGCTGCTTCTGAGCCATTTCCACTGTGTTCATTATGTCGATAGTGACACAGTGTCAGACATAAACACTGTGCTGCTTCTGAGCCATTTCCACTGTGTTCATTATGTCGATAGTGACACAGTGTCAGACATAAACACTGTGCTGCTTCTGAGCCATTTCCACTGTGTTCATTATGTCGATAGTGACACAATGTCAGACATAAACACTGTGCTGCTTCTGAGCCATTTCCACTGTGTTCATTATGTCGATAGTGACACAATGTCATAAACACTGTGCTGCTTCTGAGCCATTTCCACTGTGTTCATTGTGTCGATAGTGACACAATGTCAGACATAAACACTGTGCTGCTTCTGAGCCATTTCCACTGTGTTCATTGTGTCGATAGTGACACAATGTCAGACATAAACACTGTGCTGCTTCTGAGCCATTTCCATAGTATTCATTGTGTCGATAGTGACACAGTGTCAGACATAAACACTGTGCTGCTTCTGAGCCATTTCCATAGTATTCATTGTGTCGATAGTGACACAATGTCAGACATAAACACTGTGCTGCTTCTGAGCCATTTCCATAGTATTCATTGTGTCGATAGTGACACAATGTCAGACATAAACACTGTGCTGCTTCTGAGCCATTTCCATGGTATTCATTATGTCGATAGTGACACAATGTCAGACATAAACACTGTGCTGCTTCTGAGCCATTTCCATGGTGTTCATTATGTCGATAGTGACACAATGTCATGAACACTTGCTGCTTCTGAGCCATTTCCACGGTGTTCATTGTGTCGATAGTGACACAGTGTCAGACATAAACACTGTGCTGCTTCTGAGCCATTTCCATGGTGTTCATTATGTCGATAGTGACACAATGTCATGAACACTTGCTGCTTCTGAGCCATTTCCATGGTGTTCATTGTGTCGATAGTGACACAGTGTCAGACATGAACACATGACAGCCGACTTTGTGGAAACCTTGCTCAGAGATATCCCACCTGTGTGATATTTGAGTTCCTGAAAGTAGCAAACATCTGCCGTCTGATCAAAGGTTTTACAGAAGAAAGATTTTAAAGCAATATCAGCGCATTTTTATAATTTTTTTGTGTGTTAATGAGAATCTGTGTGTGTGTGTGTGTAGAGGGAGAAGAGAGAGTTTCTCAACGAGGTGACAGCCCTGACACAGACTTGTTGGTCAGCTGGGTTGTAAGCAGCATGAACTGAAATGGAGCTGGCCATGTAGAAGACAGCCCCTGTCGAGAGGACACGACCCATTAAGACACTGGCTGCTGCAGGCCCTCTGCCTAAGGTGTGCTGTATTATCAAACACCACCCACAGGATCCCAAGATGTCTGTATTGGGATTCCTACCTGGCCAGGTGGAGTAAATCATCTGTGCGGTCTACTTTCATGAACTTGCACTGGGTTGTGCCACTACGATATTTTGTCATGCGAATTGTGGGAAGTGTCTGGACTTCGCTCGAGTCTCTTGAGCTATTCTTCCGGAAATTTCAGTAATGCCATTGTCACTGGAACCTTTTCCTTCCTGTCCTGAGGACCTTGGTTGGTGTGGCATGGACATCACCCAGGCGGTGGAGAGATCACGTCCCAGCAGCATCTGGCCAACAGGAGCAATGTGGAGCCTTCCTATGGCTGTTGTCTGACGACTCCTCAACTGAACCAGGCAGTGAAGACGACTTGAGTTGTAGATCTCTCATCAACCATGTTGGTAACATCTTTCGGCTTCCTTAGCGTCTTGATGAACTACTTGTCAACAGATGTAACTACAATTGTCTTCTCAGCCTAGGAATCTTCTTTGAACTTGTCTATAACTCTGCCAACTGTGTTTCGTTTTCCAGAAAAGTTTTGTTTTCCAGATTTTGGTGAAACCTCAGGCGAAATTGTTGATGATTTTAATCGGAAATGCTGTCTGGCTGGAACGGTGTGTTAACTCCGCCCTCTGAGGTGCTTGTTGAGAAGGGTGTAACATGCAGATTGGCGTTGAAAACGCCCACTTCCCAGGACTGGTTTAGTGGATGGACCCCAGAAACTCTCTCCACAAACAGCATAGCCCGACAAAGAGGAACTGAAGTTCTGAGTTGTTTTTCTCTCCCCTTCGCTTTGTTTTGTCTGACTCGCAGTCTTGGATCAGCTGAGGATCATCACACAGCCATAAATCCTTTACTTGAATGACGGCCATTTTGATTTTCTGTCATACGGAAAGTCTTTTGGCGATTCGGGGGCGGGAATGGAGTTCCCCCCTTTGTCCAAAATACGATCCTTGACAGAATTCACGACAGTGCGACCGTCCAGGTTGAAGTAACATGTCAACTTACTGCGACCAGAGTGATAATCACAGCCACCTACCACTGCGCTAAGATATCTGGTCTTGCACGACCCCGACCTATGGCACCTTCTTGATGCTTTAGTCCCTCTCAGGGAGGGGGGAGGGGGGGGGGTGGAGGATGGGGGGAGGGGGGGGTAGGGTATCGGGAAGAGGAGGAAGGAATCCAGACAGATGGATCGAGTGATCACATCCTGCAACTGTACGCTCGTTCCTGACTCGACTCGACGTACAGATTGGTCATAAAAATGACTCTAGAGAATTCCCGGCGTGTATGGCAAGACAGCAGTGGTGACCTGTGGAATCAGGAGAACGGGTCCTTGGCAGCTGTGGCTTGGTGTCAGTCTCGTGGCGTCCAGTACTCTGGCTTGTAGGGGAGACTGTTGACAGTGACCTCTGGCTTGTAGGGGAGACTGACAGTGACCTCTGGCTTGTAGGGGAGACTGTTGACAGTGACCTCTGGCTTGTAGGGGAGACTGTTGACAGTGACTTCTGGCTTGCAGGGGAGACTGTTGACAGTGACCTCTGGCTTGTAGGGGAAACTGTTGACAGTGACCTCTGGCTTGTAGGGGGGACTGTTGACAGTGACCTCTGGCTTGCAGGGGAGACTGTTGACAGTGACCTCTGGCTTGTAGGGGAGACTGTTGACAGTGACCTCTGGCTTGTAGGGGAGACTGTTGACAGTGACCTCTGGCTTGTAGGGGAGACTGTTGACAGTGACCTCCATTGCCAGGCCACACGCATCTTGCATTGTCTCCAGCACGTCAGTGCTGGCGACTCCGGCCTGATCACGTGACTGCCAGTGTGTGTCAGCCTGGAAACCAACTATGACTAGGAGCTTGATGTGGGCCTTCATCGACGTTAGCTGGATCCGTGTCCCAGAATCTGTCGTCACTGCATCTGCAAGACAGGAACTGGTGTGGTGGAGGTGTCGTGATGATCAATTATCTATTGTTTTCATGAATCCTGACTCTACCGCAGACTTGGCCAAACTCCATTCCAGTACAACGAGGTCTCCTCCACTGTCCCTTCCCTTGAGCTTTTCGCCAGTGCTGTCCACAAAGGGATGGCTATTTTTGGCTTTAAAAAGTGATCAGGGGGTCACCTGGATCACAGAGTGGAGGACCTTCCTGAACAGCATCCTGATTGTTTCTATAGTGTTGGCATCGTTGAAGGGTGTGACAATGGAAGCAATACCCGAGTTTAGATACCCGGGTAAGCATTGCTCCATTTTGAGTGAAAAATGAATCACTAGACTCAAACAATGATGATATCTGTGTAGACGTGCAGTGACTTTCACTCCTGTGCCAGTCTCATGCAGTCATAAACTTGGTTTTGATTGAGATCTATGAGGAGTGTACACTGGTGTGAACCGTTTTTAGTTTGGTTGGTTGGTTGGCTTTTGTTTTTTCTTTCTTTCTTTCTTTTGTGTTATTTTCAGTGACCATAGTGACGGTGAAACCAATATACGTCCTCGATTGGCAACACGTAAAAAGCGAACAGAACGCCGGGCATGGGCAGTATAGGAGCATCTGTAGTAGTAGTCAAACTCCTGAATGACAGGAGTAGGGATGGGAATTTACAAGGTTTCCAGAACTCCCTTCCATACTCCTTCTTCCCCCAAAAGAATACCCAACACTCCTTCTTCCCCAAAAGAATACCCAGCACTCCTTCTTCCCCCAAAAGAATACCCAGCACTCCTTCTTCCCCCAAAAGAATACCCAGCACTCCTTCTTCCCCCAAAAGAATACCCAACACTCCTTCTTCCCCCAAAAGAATACCCAGCACTCCTTCTTCCCCCAAAAGAATACCCAACACTCCTTCTTCCCCCAAAAGAATACCCAACACTCCTTCTTCCCCAAAAGAATACCCAGCACTCCTTCTTCCCCCAAAAGAATACCCAGCACTCCTTCTTCCCCCAAAAGAATACCCAGCACTCCTTCTTCCCCCAAAAGAATACCCAGCACTCCTTCTTCCCCAAAAGAATACCCAGCACTCCTTCTTCCCCCAAAAGAATACCCAACACTCCTTCTTCCCCCAAAAGAATACCCAACACTCCTTCCCCCAAAAGAATACCCAACACTCCTTCTTCCCCCAAAAGAATACCCAACACTCCTCCTTCCCCTAAAAGAATACCCAACACTCCTTCCCCTAAAAGAATACCCAGCACTCCTTCTTCCCCTAAAAGAATACCCAGCACTCCTTCTTCCCCTAAAAGAATACCCAGCACTCCTTCCCCTAATAGAATACCCAGCACTCCTCCTAAAAGAATAACTACCACTCCTCCTAAAAGAATAACTACCACTCCTCCTTTCCCTAAACGAATACCCAGCATTCCTTCTAAAGGAATAACTACCACTCCTCCTCCTAAAAGAATAACTTACCACTCCTTCTAAAGAAAAACTACCACTCCTTATCCTCCTAAATGAAAAACTACCACTCCTTATCCTCCTAAAAGAGTAACTACCACTCCTTATCCTCCTAAAAGAATAACTACCACTCCTTCTCCTCCTAAAAGAATATCTACCACTCCTTATCCTCCTAAAAGAATAACTACCACTCCTTCTCCTAAAAGAATAACTACCACTCCTCCTCCTAAAAGAATAACTTACCACTCCTTCTAAAAGAATAACTACCAATCCTCCTCCTAAAAGAATAACTACAACTCCTAAAAGAATAACTACCAATCCTTCTCCTAAAAGAATAACTACCACTCCTCCTCCTAAAAGAATAACTACCACTCCTCCTCCTAAAAGAATAACTACCACTCCTCCTAAAAGAATATCTACCACTCCTCCTCCTAAAAGAATAACTACCACTCCTCCTCCTATAAGAATAACTACCACTCTTCTAAAAGAAAAACTACCACTCCTTATCCTACTAAAAGAATAACTACCACTTCTTCTCCTCCTAAAAGAATAACTACCACTCCTCCTCCTAAAAGAATAACTACCACTCCTTATCCTACTAAAAGAATAACTACCACTCCTTCTCCTCCTAAAAGAATAACTACCACTCCTTCTCCTCCTAAAAGAATAACTACCACTCCTTATCCTACTAAAAGAATAACTACCACTCCTTATCCTACTAAAAGAATTACTACCACTCCTTATCCTACTAAAAGAATAACTACCACTCCTTATCCTACTAAAAGAATAACTACCACTCCTCCTCCTAAAAGAATAACTACCACTCCTTCTCCTCCTAAAAGAATAACTACCACTCCTTCTCCTCCTAAAAGAATAACTACCACTCCTTCTCCTCCTAAAAGAATGACTACCATTCCTTATCCTACTAAAAGAATAACTACCACTCCTTATCCTCCTAAAAGAATAATACCACTCCTTATCCTACTAAAAGAATAACTACCACTCCTCCTCCTAAAAGAATAGCTACCACTCCTTATTCTACTAAAAGAATGACTAACACTCCTCCCCCTCAAAGAATAACTACCACTCCTTCTCCTCCTGAAAGAATAACTACCCCTACTTCCCCTAAAAGAATGCCCAACACTCCTTCTAAAAGAATAACTAACACTCATTCTCCTAAAAGAATAACTGACACTCCTAAAATAAGAACTAACACTCCTCCCAAAAGAAGAACTAACACTCCTTCTCTTCCTAAAAGAATAACTAACACTCCTAAAAGAAGAACTAACACCCTCCCAAAAGAAGAACTAACACCCTCCCAAAAGAAGAACTAACACTCCTCCCAAAAGAAGAACTAACACTCCTCCTAAAAGAACACTCCTCCTAAACGAAGAACTAACACTCCTTCTCGTCTTAAAAGGATAACCAACACTCCTTATCCGCTTAAAAAGGTAACTAACACTCCTTATCCCCTTAAAAGGATAACTAACACTCCTTATCCGCCTAAAAGGATAACTAACACTCCTTATCCGCTTAAAAGGATAACTAACACTCCTTATCCGCTGAAAAGGATAACTAACACTCCTTATCCGCTGAAAAGGATAACTAACCCTCCTTATCCGCTTAAAAGGAGCAACACTCCTCCTCCTAAAAGAATAACTAACACTCCTTATCCCCTTAAAAGGATAACTAACACTCCTTATCCGCTTAAAAGGATAACTAACACCCCTTATCCACTTAAAAGGATAACTAACACTCCTTATCCGCTTAAAAGGATAACTAACACTCCTTGTCCGCTTAAAAGGATAACTAACACCCCTTATCCGCTTAAAAGGATAACTAACACTCCTTATCCGCTTAAAAGGATGGCTAAAAGAAATGGACTTTCCTTGCTGCCTTGATTGCAGCACTTACTGTCAGTTACCTGTCGGCTTAGTGCCAAGGGGTGACATGGTCAGGGTACGTTACCTCATGGTTTAACGTCCACAGGCAATACTGCAGGCAAGCTAACTAACCCTCCCACAGCGCGTGGAGAACCTGTCTTATACTACACCACACCACCTGAACGACAACACGTCGAGTTCCAAACTCCCCGCCCTGACGCCTTGCCCTTGCACTGCACTTCACCACCTGAACGACAACATAACTGCACAACACCACCAGAACGACAACACGTCGAGTTCCACACTCCCCGCCCTGACGCCTTGCCCTTACATTACACATCACCACCTGAACGACAACGCGTCGAGTTGCACACTCCCCGCCCTGACGCCTTGCCCTTACACTGCACATCACCACCTGAACAACAACATACACTGCACATTACCACCTGAACAACAACATACACTGCACATCACCACCTGAACAACAACATACACTGCACATCACCACCTGAACAACAACATACACTGCACATCACCACCTGAACAGCAACATACACTGCACATTACCACCTGAACGACAACATGTCGAGTTCCACACTCCCCGCCCTGACGCCTTGCCCTTACATTACACATCACCACCTGAACAACAACATGCACTACACATCACCACCTGAACAACAACATACACTACACATCACCACCTGAACAACAACATACACTGCACATCACCACCTGAACAGCAACATACACTCCACATCACCACCTGAACGACAACATGTCGAGTTCCACACTCCCCGCCCTGACGCCTTGCCCTTACACTACACATCACACCTGAACGACAACATACACTGCACATCACCACCTGAACGACAACACGTGGAGTTCCACACTTCCCGCCCTGACGCCTTGCCCTTACACTGCACATCACCACCTGAACAACAACATACACTGCACATACCACCTGAACAACAACATACACTGCACATTACCACCTGAACGACAACATGTCGAGTTCCACGCTCCCTGCCCTGACGCCTTGCCCTTACACTACACATCACCACCTGAACGACAACACGTCGAGTTCCACACTCCCCGCCCTCACGCCTTGCCCACACACTGCACATCACCACCTGAACGACAACATACACTGCACATTACCACCTGAACGACAACATGTCGAGTTCCACACTCCCTGCCCTGACGCCTTGCCCTTACACTACACATCACACCTGAACGTCGAGTTCCACACTCCCCGACCTGACGCCTTGCCCTTACACTACACATCACCACCTGAACAACATGTCGAGTTCCACACTCCCCGCCCTGACGCCTTGCCCTTACACTACACATCACCACCTGAACAACATGTCGAGTTCCACACTCCCCGCCCTGACGCCTTGCCCTTACACTACACATCACCACCTGAACAACATGTCGAGTTCCACACTCCCCGACCTGACGCCTTGCCCTTACACTACACATCACCACCTGAACAACAACATGTCGAGTTCCACACTCCCCGCCCTGACGCCTTGCCCTTACACTACACATCACCACCTGAACAACATGTCGAGTTCCACACTCCCCGCCCTGACGCCTTGCCCTTACACTACACATCACACCTGAACGACAACATACACTGCGCATCACCACCTGAACAACAACATACACTACACATCACCACCTGAACGACAACATACACTACACCCACCACCTGAACGACAACACGTGGAGTTCCACACTCCCCGCCCTGACGCCTTGCCCTTACACTGCACATCACCATCTGAACAACAACATACACTGCACATCACCACCTGAACGACAACACGTGGAGTTCCACACTACCCGCCCTGACGCCTTGCCCTTACACTACACATCACACCTGAACGAAAGCATACACTCCACATCACCACTTGAACGACAACACGTGGAGTTCCACACTCCCCGCCCTCACGCCTTGCCCGTTTTTTCACCATGACTTTAACTGCTATTGTAAATATCGCATTTGTGCGTGCGCGTAAGCCTACACACACACACACACACACACACACACACACACACACACACACACACACATGGACACACACACACACACACACACACACACACACACACACAATGCACACAAACACACGCGCACACACAGACACACAAACGCATGCACACACACGCACACACATACACAAACACACACACACACACACACACACACACACACACACACACACGTCCTCATCCTGTTGGCAATCAACATCTTCGGCGGCTGTCGGTTCCGCTAGCACCTGTCCCACCCTCACTGTTCCTTACACCTGTGCACTGGTATCCACCTCACACTGTATCCTTACACCTTGTGCACTGTATCCCACCTCTCACTGTATCCTTACACCTTGTGCACTGGTATCCCACCTCTCACTGTATCCTTACACCTTGTGCACTGGTATCCCACCTCTCACTGTATCCTTACACCTTGTGCACTGGTATCCCACCTCTCACTGTATCCTTACACCTTGTGCACTGGTATCCCACCTCTCACTGTATCCTTACACCTTGTGCACTGGTATCCCACCTCTCACTGTATCCTTACACCTTGTGCACTGGTATCCCACCTCTCACTGTATCCTTACACCTTGTGCACTGGTATCCCACCTCTCACTGTATCCTTACACCTTGTGCACTGGTTGACCGACAAGGAACTGGGCAGCCTGCGTAACAACCAAATCCTCCCCCCCCCCCCTCATCTCCCTCACCAATCCCCGCCGCTCCCCCCCCCCCCCCCCCCCCCCTCCTACCATCCGCTTTCACCCCACAAACAAGCTTATCCATGTTTGTTTCCATGTCGCTTCAAGTGACAAGCCATGATTGCGTTCGCCCGGCTGACCAAGAGGCCGTACTGGGGCTGCTAGCCCGTTTAATAAACCAGGTAATGTTTAGAGCCCGGCTGACCAAGAGGCCATACTAGGGCTGCTAGCCCGTTTGATAAACCAGGTAATGTTTAGAGCCCGGCTGACCAAGAGGCCATACTGGGGCTGCTAGCCCGTTTAATAAACCGGGTAATGTTTAGAGCCCGGCTGACCAAGAGGCCATACTGGGGCTGCTAGCCCGTTTAATAAACCGGGTAATGTTTAGAGCCCGGCTGACCAAGAGGCCATACTGGGGCTGCTAGCCCGTTTAATAAACCGGGTAATGTTTAGAGCCCGGCTGACAAAGAGGCCATACTGGGGCTGCTAGCCCGTTTAATAAACCGGGTAATGTTTAGAGCCCGGCTGACCAAGAGGCCATACTGGGGCTGCTAGCCCGTTTAATAAACCGGGTAATGTTTAGAGCCCGGCTGACCAAGAGGCCATACTGGGGCTGCTAGCCCGTTTAATAAACCAGGTAATGTTTAGAGCCGGCTGACCAAGAGGCCATACTGGGGCTGCTAGCCCGTTTAATAAACCAGGTAATGTTTATAGCTCAGCTGACCACAGAGGCTATACCGGGGCTGCTAGCCCGTTTAATAAACCAGGTAATGTTTATGAGCCCGACTGACCGCAGAGGCTATACCGGGGCTGCTAGCCCGTTTAATAAACCAATCAATGTTTATAGCCCGGCTGACCACAGAGGCCATACTGGGGCTGCTAGCCCGTTTAATAAACCAATCAATGTTTATAGCCTGGCTGACCACAGAGGCCATACCGGGGCTGCTAGCCAGCTTAATAAACCAGGTAATGTTTATAGCCTGGCTGACCACAGAGACTATACCGGGGCTTCTAGCCCGTTTAATAAACCAGGTAATGTTTAGAGCCTGGCTGACCACAGAGGCCATACTGGGGCTGCTAGTCCGTTTAATAAACCAGGTAATGTTTAGAGCCCGGCTGATCACAAAGGCCATACCGGGGCTGCTAGCCCGTTTAATAAACCAGGTAATGTTTATAGCCTGGCTGACCCAATACCAGGGCTGCTAGCCCGTTTAATAAACCAGGTAATGTTTATAGCCTGGCTGACCAAGAGGCTATACGGGGGCTGCTAGCCCGTTTAATAAACCAGGTAATGTTTATAGCCCGGCTGACCAAGAGGCCATACTGGGGCTGCTAGCCCGTTTAATAAACCAGGTAATGTTTAGAGCCTGGCCGACCAAGAGGCCATACTGGGGCTGCTAGCCCGTTTAATAAACCAGGTAATGTTTATAGCCCGGCTGTCCACAGGGGCCATACTGGGGCTGCTAGCCCATTTAATAAACCAGGTAATGTTTATAGCGCGGCTGACCACAGAGGCCATACTGGGGCTGCTAGCCCGTTTAATAAACCAGGTAATGTTTATAGCCTGGCTGACCACAGAGGCCATACTGGGGCTGCTAGCCCGTTTAATAAACCAGGTAATGTTTATAGCCTGGCTGACCACAGAGGCCATACTGGGGCTGCTAGCCCGTTTAATAAACCAGGTAATGTTTATAGTGCGGCTGACCACAGAGGCCATACTAGGGCTGCTAGCCCGTTTAATAAACCAGGTAATGTTTATAGTCCGGCTGACCACCAGAAGCCATCTTAGGGCTTCTAATTCGTCAACATCAAATTCCTCCGAAGTTGTTTTTTTTTTTCAAATCGTCAAAGCAGTTTCTAAAACACGCCAACATTGCTATATACAATCATCCTTTCAATCGTGTACAGTTTATTTATCTCTGTCTAAACTCAGTAATTACATCAGACAGAACGTATCTGAATTTTTGTGTCCACTGTAAAGTGTTTATATAGGACATTATGTAAGTCCCAAGCTTATAAGAAGGTACAGTGTATTTGAGTGGTACATACGAGTAGATATGTGGCAAGAAGGTACAGTGTATTTGAGTGGTACATACGAGCAGATATGTGGCAAGAAGGTACAGTGTATTTGAGTGGTACATACGAGCAGATATGTGGCAAGAAGGTACAGTGTATTTGAGTGGTACATACGAGTACATATGTGGCAAGAAGGTACAGTGTATTTGAGTGGTACATACGAGTAGATATGTGGCCTGCGTGTAATCCACATAAAACTCTTTCTTCCTTACGGCCACCACTGACAGATGGTAAAAACTCAAGGTTTAGATGGATTTAAGGAGAGTTTGTTATCCGTCTGTGTGTTTCAGTCCTTTTGCCAAAGCGATCTTTAACATAAATCTGAGCTTTGGGTTTCAGACCATTAAAAATCTGCCCTACATATGTTTCAAAATTTTTAGACTTGGTCGAGGCAAGTTTTGAACTTTAAAAAATCGGCCGAAAACCACGTTTTTCATCAAACATGTCAAGCTCTGATCAAATGATTAAAAAACAAAACAAAACTGGTTTCTCTTAAAACATTACAAATCTCACCATGTGGGGTATCTTGAAACGAAGCCTTTACCATGTCAGTGATCACACACATCCCAATACTCAATAAAACAATGTAATGGCGAACGGCTTGACACACGGTTTGCATCATAGAATTTCCTCACCCTGAAAATGAGTAAAGGACGTAAAAATAGTATGCATCATAGAATCTCCTCACCCTGTAAATGAGTAAAGGACGTAAAAACAGTATGCATCATAGAGTCTCCTCACCCTGTAAATGAGTAAAGGACGTAAAACAGTATGCATCATAGAATCTCCTACCCTGTAAATGAGTAAAGGACGTAAAAACACTATGCATCATAGAGTCTCCTACCCTGAAAATGAGTCAAGGACGTAAAAACAGTATTCATCATAGAGTCTCCTCGCCCTGTAAGTGAGTAAAGGACGTAAAAACAGTATGCATCATAGAGTCTCCTCACCCTGTAAATGAGTAAAGGACGTAAAAACAGTATGCATCATAGAGTCTCCTCGCCCTGAAAATGAGTAAAGGCCGTAAAAACAGTATGCATCATAGAGTCTCCTCGCCCTGTAAATGAGTAAAGGACGTAAAAACAGTATGCATCATAGAGTCTCCTACCCTGTAAATGAGTAAAGGACGTAAAAACAGTATGCATCATAGAGTCTCCTACCCTGTAAATGAGTAAAGGACGTAAAAACAGTATGCATCATAGAGTCTCCTACCCTGTAAATGAGTAAAGGACGTAAAAACAGTATGCATCATAGAGTCTCCTACCCTGTAAATGAGTAAAGGACGTAAAAACAATCTGCACTCTGCACAGGTCTGTTTCTTTATTGTGCCGCTTCAAGGTAGAAGAGTAGCAACAAACAAAAACAAACGTCAAACACACACAAACGATTATCAACATTCGAAATCGTCAGAGGCTGCTTAAATGGGAAACATTGAAAGCATCATCTTAAAGCAAATTCAGTTATTGTCGTTTATGTAAACCTAAGCTCTTGTCAACAGAAATATAATGTGGGGAAGGAATGGAAATCGGTTTATCCTTTGGCTCGTACCTCAGAGAGAGAGAGAGAGAGAGAGAGAGAAGAGAGAGAGAGAGAGAGAGAGAGAGAGAGAGAGAGAGAGGGAGAGAGAGAGAGAGAGAGAGAGAGAGAGAGAGAGAGAGAGAGAGAATTGTCAATGTCAGATCTACGCATTCAGTTGACATATGTGAGTTTCCCTGTGTATTCACACTTGCCGTTGCAGTGTTCAGCCTCTTCGTTCCTTTCAGTGCCGTGGCAATGGGAGAAGTGTGGAGACTCTGGGCTGGGAGGGAGGCAGGGAGGAGAGCTGGGCAAAGACAGGGAACGGTCTGGACAGAGGGGAGGGTTGGCACGACAGTGGTGGCTAACCCAGACTGTCCGAGGTGGACAACCTGGAGGGGAGATTCTTTAGGCCGGAACATCGGTGAAAGGATTTAGGGAAGAGGCCGGCCCAGTTACAGGATCAACACGACACACTCTGCCTCACCGCCTCTGATCCCCCTGGGGATGAAAACACACCGACGGCATCCACTTGTTTCGTCTGGTCTTGTTCAGAAAGGATTTTCCGTAAAGGAATGATTCCTCTCTGTCTCTCTCTGTCTCTCTCTGTCTCTCTCTCTCTCTCTCTCTCTCTCTCTTCTCTCATGCGCGCGTGCACACACACACACACACACACACACACACACACACACACACACACACACACACACACACTCAAACACACACACACACACACACACACACACACACACACACACACACACACACACACACACACACACATTCCGCAGCCTTCAAAACAGCTCTGAAGACACGCCTGGTTTAAACCAACATGTTAACCCTTTATCTGCCTTCTGCATAACAGTTCAGTCTTACTTTCAAACACACACACAGGCACACACACTCAAACTCTCTCTCTCTCCCTCTCTCTCTCTCATATTCCATAAAAAAGAAGAACCGTTATGGCCTGTTATAGCCGTTAGTAACAGTTATAAGGGTAAACTAAAACATCGGGCATCATCTGGGACCCATAATGAACATACCTACAAATTTTCAGAAAGATCGGCCAAGTACTTTCTGAGATATTCCATAAAGAAGAAAACCTATTATGGGCCGTTATAGCCGTTAGTAACGGCTATAACGGTAAACTAAAAGATCGGGCATCACCCGTGACCATAATGAACATACGTACGAGTATTCAAGAAGATCGGCCACGTATTTTCTGAGATGTTCCATAAAAAAGAAAAACAGTTATGGGTCTTTATAGCCGTTAGTAACAGCTATAACGGTAAACTAAAACATCGGTTATCATCCATGACCCATAATGAACATACTCACAAGTTTTCAGAAAGATCGACAAAGTGCTCTCTGAGATATTCCATAAAGAAGAAAAACCGTTATGGGCCGTTGTATCCGTTAGTAACGGCTATAACGGTAAACTAAAACATCGGGCATCATCCGTAACCCATAGTGAACATACCTGCTAGTTTTCACAAAGATCGGCCAAGTACTTTCTGAGATATTCCATAAAAAGAAAAACCGTTACAGGACGTTACAGCCGTTAGTAACGGCTATAACGGTAAAATAACACATCGGGCATCATCTTTGGTCCATAATGAACATACCTACAAATTTTCAGAAAGATCGGCCAAGTACTTTCTGAGATATTCGATGAAGAAAAACAGTTACAGGCCGTTACAGCCGTTAGTAACGGCTATAACGGTAAACTGAAACATCGGGCATCATTCGTGACCCATAATGAACATACCTACAAATTTTCAGAAAGATCGGCCCAGTAGTTTTGTCTGGAGCGAGTGGAACACATTTTGACCACGGACGGACGGACGGACGGACACACACACACACACACACACACACACACACACACACACACACACACACACAGATAGCATTTCTTCGTTCCCATTCTAAAGTACTCCCTGTTCTATAAGAACTGGGAGTACAAAAAAAAAAAAAAAAGGGGGGGGGGGGGGGGGGTTAGGGATGGGGAATGGAAGAGACGCGGTTTATGACACATGCTGCACTATGTACTCTGGTGACTATATACCGAGATCGTAACACACAGCACTGAATGAGCCCCCAGCATCCACATGGGAGGTGACGCTGAACAAAAACTCCGACGATTCGTCAATGCTGTGACCTGAACCGGAACAGTGGGAAAAACATGGATTCGTCACAGCAAAGTATTCTGACTTTGACTAGAATTTAGAAAACACCTACTGATTCGACGGGAGAAATATATTAACAGATAAATTGTGGAGGAAAATCATCCACAATTGACTAGCCCCAATGAATAGTATAAACTGTGCAAGCTAACCGCAAGGGACAAAAACCCAATAATTCATAATTATCTTTACAAAGCGTTCAGAACTACAGCGGGAGGAAACTACTATTGTTTTGGCACTGCAAAGTGTTCTGACCGGAATGAAACACACACACACACACACACACACACACACACACACACACACACACACACACACACACACACACTGATTCACCACAACAAAGTGTTGTGAACTGGGGGAAATCTTTATTTGCTACTGTAAGGTGTTCCGACTTAAGCGGTTCATCAATGTAAATTCTTTTGAAACAATCTTGGAATAAGAAGAAAAAAAAAAAACCCTCTATGGTCAACTCTCTATATAGCGTTCCGATGTAATGTCGGAGGGGAAAAGACTTCTTATTCTCCACTACAAACTTCTGACTAAAACTAAGATTGCGGGGCTGATGGGATTTCTACCACCAAAGAATAGTGATTACATATGGGGAGGGGAAAAAAAGCAATAACGGTTTGTGAGGACACATTCTTCAGACTTGTAAAACAAATAAACTGATTCCTCACAGCAAAGCGTTCCGAATCAAACTGGAAGGGAAAATATTTATGCAAGAATTATGGCCAGCATATGATAGCCCACGTGAGAGAGTTCAGACATAAACAGGGAGGAACAGGAAATACTAATGCTCGCCCATGTCAAATGTTCAGACTTCAAACTAGAAGGAGAAAAAAGTTAAATAACAAAGCAAAAGAAAGCAAAGCAAAACAAAACAAAACAGTAACAATAACAAATCCAATTCCGATTGGCCATGGCGAAGTATTTTGACTGCGAGAGGGGAAAACGCACAAAAACCGAACGTCCCAAGGATCGATGGACCGACGATCATTCCTACACTGGGTGGCTTTGTACTGGCGTTCCATGCAGAACGGGATTTTGGAGAGGGCCGGGTGTAATTACGGGATTGAGGTACAACACTCCGCCTCACTGCCTTCCTTTCTTCTCTTTCTGTGATAGTCTTAACAAGGAGACGACGTACGATGGCTTGAACACTCGCTACTCAATGCCTTCTCTTTCTGTGACAGTCTTAAGGAGACGACGTACGATGGCTTGAACACTCCCTACTCAAGGCCTTTTCGTCCATGGTTTGTGTGCGGCTAGGATTTTCTCGGCTCACGTTGTGAATAGACTGGTCTTTAAGAAAAAACAAGTTTTTGTCCTGAAGCTGACCAAAGGAAACTTTTTCTTCCTTTACTGTTGGTTCCTCCATCTAGTTACCGTTGTGATCTATCCACACACACACACACACACACACACACACACACACACACACACACACACACACACACTCCTCGTTTTGTTGTGTCCCATCTTCGCCCTTTGAGGTATTACCCTCATCCCGGTCGCTCCGGCACTCTGACACAGCCACAAACAGACCATTCTATCGGAGCCTCAACACCGGCAGTGCGCACGGAGCGATCAATATCCGTGAAATGTCCTAGTTTAGAGGCTCCCTATGTGTTGATCTCCTCGATTCGCGATCTCACTAAGAGATGCTTTCCTGTTCGTGGGAGCGCCAGACGTTCACATAAGGGATGGAGAGGGTGGGGGGCTTCTAAAGCAGGACTTTATCGCCATGAAGCAAATCGTCAGTTGCCGAGTAACTTCGGTGGTATTCATGGTGCCCGTTCTGATCCAAAGCAGGACAAAACTACAGGATGCCTTATTGCCAATTATTGTTTGGTCATGGAGCCAGTGCGAATGAACGTCCACACCTGGAAGGGGGGGGGGGGGGGGGGGGGGGGGGGGGGGAGAACATCAATCCATCCGACGACAGTTCCAATGAACTCGGGACTTGAACCCGGGACCTCCCAGCCCGCTGATGCGACACAAACCACTGCCTTAGAGCGGTGCTTGGTTCATTGCATCAGGCGGTGCTTGGTTCATTGCATCAGGGCGGTACTGAGTTCATTGCATCAGGGTGGTGCTGGGTTCATTGCATCAGGGCGGTGCTTAGTTCATTGCATCAGGGCGGTGCTTGGTTCATTGCATCAGGGCGGTGCTGAGTTCATTGCATCAGGACGGTGCTGGGTTCATTGCATCAGGGCGGTGCCTGGTTCATTGCATCAGGGCGGTGCTTGGTTCATTGCATCAGGGCGGTGCCTGGTTCATTGCATCAGGGTGGCGCCTGGTTCATTGCATCAGGCTGGTGTTTGGATCATTGCATCAGGGTGGTGCCTGGTTCATTGCATCAGGGTGGTGCCTGGTTCATTGCATCAGGGCGGTGCTTGGTTCATTGCATCAGGGCGGCGCTTGGTTCATTGCATCAGGGCGGTGCTTGGTTCATTGCATCAGGGCGGTGCTGGGTTCATTGCATCAGGGCGGTGCTGGGTTCATTGCATCAGGGCAGTGCTTGGTTCATTGCATCAGGGTGGTGCCTGGTTCATTGCATCAGGGCAGTGCTGGGTACTTTGCATCAGGGCGGTGCTGGGTTCATTGCATCAGGGCGGTGCTTGGTTCATTGCATCAGGCGGCGCTCGGTTCACTGCATCAGGGCGGTGCTTGGTTCATTGCATCAGGGCGTGCTTGGTTCATTGCATCAGGGCGGTGCTCGGTTCACTGCATCAGGGTGGTGCTGGGTTCATTGCATCAGGGTGGTGCTGGGTTCATTGCATCAGGGCAGTGCCTGGTTCATTGTATCAGGGTGGTGCCTGGTTCATTGCATCAGGGCGGTGCTTGGTTCATTGCATCAGGGCGGAGCTTGGTTCATTGCATCAGGGTGGTGCCTGGTTCATTGCATCAGGGCGGTGCTTGGTTCATTGCATCAGGGCGGCGCTTGGTTCATTGCATCAGGGCGGTGCTGGGTTCATTGTATCAGGGCAGTGCCAGGTTCATTGCATCAGGGCGGTGCCTGGTTCATTGCATCAGGGCAGTGCCTGGTTCATTGCATCAGGGCGGTGTCTGGTTCATTGCATCAGGGCGGTGCCTGGTTCATTGCATCAAGGCGGTGCTGGGTTCATTGCATCAGGGCGGTGCTTGGTTCCTTCACCTGTATCTGTTCCAGACAGGCTTTTCCCTTGTTCTCTCTTGACAGTTGACACAATGCCAGACTCCCAAGCGTTGTCATTTTCCGCTACAGACTATACAGGTAAACTTCAGAGGCAGCGTGATGACACTATATTCCGTTACAGACTATACAGGTAGACTTTAGAGGCAGCGTGATGACACTATATTCCACTACAGACTATACAGGTAAACTTCAGAGGCAGCGTGATGACACTATATTCCACTACAGACTATAGACTATACAGGTAGACTTCAGAGGCAGCGACATGACACTGTATTCTACTACAGACTATACAGGTAGACTTCAGAGGCAGCGAGATGACACTATATTCCACTACAGACTATACACATTGAGTAAGGAATTCGGAAAATGTGTAATAGTGTAATATCTGTATAATACTTCCAATGGACAAAATACGGATATGTTCTTTGAATGTAAGAGGTCTCAGGAATAAATTTAAAAGAGCCGCTACTTTTCGTTATTTAAAAAGTAACAAAATTGATATTGCCTGTTTACAGGAAGCCCATGTAACCGAGAATGATGCGTTGCTATGGGAAAAACAGTGGGGAGGAAAATTATTTTACAATGAGGGTACGAAAAGGAGTCAAGGACATTATTCTAATATCAAAAGATTTTGATGGTAACGTAGATGTTGAACTGGCTCTAGAAAGAATCTTAGTTGTGTCAGTCAAAAGTGAACTGTATGACTTTCAATTGGCAAATATATATGCTCCAAATAAAATAAAAGATAAATCAGTTTTCATGACAAAGTTACAGGAAACGTGTGCTGAATATTGTGAGCAAAATCTATTGTTGCTTGGTGATTTTAATTGTGTTATGAAGAACACTCTTGATATTATTACGGGTCAATGTCATCACGAGTCAGAAGTAAAAGAGTTAAATAATACAGTAAGAAATTTGAATCTGACAGACATCTGGAGAGTTTTTCATAATGAAGAAAAAGATTTCTCCTGGAGCAAGAATAACCCTTTCATTGCTCGGCGTTTGGATTACTGTTTTGTGTCAGAGGAAATGTTACCCTTGTGTGTTTCGTGTGAACTCACGACGGTTGCGCATTCAGATCACAAAGCTCTCATAACGGAACTAAACAACGGTAATTTTGAAAGAGGTCCAGGATACTGGAGATTTAACAATAGTTTTTTTTAAAAAGATATTAAGTTTGTGGCAAAGATGAACGATTTATTAGATAACCATCTCAGTGATTCTTCCGATGATGTGTCTTATATACGAAGGTGGGATCTATGTGAAGTTGAAATTCGTACTTTTTGTACTGAGTATGGAAAATCACTTGCATGCAAAAGAAGAAATCGTGAATATGGTCTGAACGCACAGCTTGTGGAAAAAGAAAAGGCATTAGTTAGTAATCCCTCTGATGTAGGGGTGCAGAAACAGTATCTTAGTCTAAAACAAGAAATAGACTTGTTGCAGGTTGAGAGAACGAGAGGAGCGCAAATTAGAGCAAGAGTTAAATGGATTGAAGAAGGTGAAAGGAATACAAAATATTTTTGCAATCTGGAAAAGGCTAGAGGAAAGAAGAAAGTAATAACGAGATTAACTAAAGATTCAGGAGAGATAATTACAGATCAGACAGAAATTTTGCAAGAACAAGTCTCATTTTATAGGAAATGTTATAATCAAGAAACTGCAGAAAAAGATGTTGGTGGAGCAATAAATACATTTATGGAAAATGAAAACTTTCCAAGACTAGACGCTAATGAAGCTGTTTCATGCGAGGGCATGGTGACAGTGGAGGAAATGACAAGCGCTCTGAAGAATATGAGAAATGGATCTGCCCCCGGCAATGACGGACTGACAACAGAGTTTATAAAATTTTTTTGGAATAAAATATGTAAAACACTTACTCAGTCGTTCATGGAAGCTTTCCATTTTGGTAAACTGTCATATTCTCAAAGATGCGGTGTAATAACTCTGCTACATAAGGGAAAAGATTTAGATAGAGACAAATTAAACAACTGGAGACCAATCACGTTAACTAACAGCGACTACAAATTATTTGCCAAAGTCTTAGCGTTAAGACTTGGACGAGTCATCACTAGCTTGGTAAATGAAGATCAGGTATGTTACATCAAAGGTAGAAACATCGCAACAGTCATAAGATCGATTGATGACGTAATTAATTACCTAAATAAAACTAATAGAGCCGGCTGTTTGCTCGCTATTGATTATGCAAAAGCATTTGATCCGATATCAAAGACTTTTCTGCTGAAAGTGTTTGACATTTTTGGTTTTGGACCAGATTTTAAAAAGTGGGTATCTATTTTGATAAACGGAAACATGACCTCTGTAAATCACGGAGGTTGGATTTCGGAGCCCTTTGATGTGAACTGCGGAATAAGACTAGGTTGCCCTTTCTCACCTTTAGCCTTTGTGCTAGCTGTCGAGTTACTAGCCATTAAGATTCGGATAGTTCGATTGCAGGCATCAAAGTTCCTTTACCTTCTGGGAATGGAAATTCTAGTATAAAGATAAAACAAATGGCAGATGACACAACATTGTTTCTCAAAGACCGATATGATATGTTTAAATCATTAGAAATCTTGTCATCGTTTGAAAAGTTTTCTGGATTAATATTGAATGTTCAGAAAACAAAAGCTCTACTAATGGGAACTATGAAAAAAGACCCAGATCTCCCATTCACAACAGTGAACAGAATGAAAGTTCTGGAATTTATTTTGATACCAACGAGATGGCGAAGAACATTATGAAAACTGGAATGAAAGAATCGATAAAATGAATAGTATAATAAATAATTGGAAAAGGAGAGATCTCTACATTCAAGGTAAAGTGATTGTTATAAAAACGTTTCTGATAAGTCAATTTGTTTATGTAATGCAGTCTATTGGTCTTCCAGAGGCAGTGCTGCGTAAAATTAATACAGCGTTATACCAATTTGTATGGCAGAAAAAATTCAGTAACAGGAAAGCATTCGAGAAAGTGAAGAGGAAAGTAATGGAATCAAACGTAGACGAAGGTGGTCTGAACATGATCAACATGCTTCAGTTCCAGAAACTTCTGAACTTACAATGGATGGGTAAATTATATAACGCCAAAGAAAATGAAAACTGGAGGTTGATCCCATTGTGGCATTTGAACAAACTGGCAAACGGGGTAATTTCTTCAATGTAAACACAAGGACAAAGGATATGCAGGGTATTGATAGAATTGAAAATGATTTCTGGAAAGACATATTTGCATGTTATCTAGACAACAAAACTATAAATAAACAAAGTGAAATAAACAGTGGTCATTTCCAGTCACAGCTTCTCTTCAACAACTCTCTCATTAAATACAAAAATAAAGTAATATTCTTTCCGAGCTGGCACAATACAGGAATTGAACAGATGAAAGATATAATCCATCATAACGAACATAGATGTCTGTCTCTTGAGGAAGTACAGAATATGGTTGGGCGAAGCAAGGCTAACATTATTTTTGAATATAATGCCCTTATTAACTCTATTCCCAAAAAGTGGATTCAATGGATAGAGAGAGGAGATCCATGCACAAGCCAACAGGATTGTGATGCAAAACATTTCAATACAAAGCCAAAGAACATCAGGAAAATGTTATCCAAAGACAACGTAACAAATTTACCAACGGCCCACTATTCCTGAAAGGAAATTTTGTTATACCCTAGACAAACAGGCCTAGTCTAGGGCTAAAGAAACCACCACAGAAGTGCGACTTGAGTCCTTCACTGGAAAGTGTTACATAATATTTACCCTACAAATATAATGTTAAACAAAATGAAAATACGAGAAAATAATCAATGTTCATATTGTGTTGATAAGGTGGACTTTATTGAACATTTTTTCTATAATTGTCCAGTTGTAAAGAATTTTTGGAATTTCACTGAGCAAAAAAATTTATGTAGACACAAATATTAAGCTAACGTTTCAGTCACTGATGTTCTGTTTGGTGTGAACAGTTCATTCTGCCCACGTGGGAAATATGTATACATAAACCTCATTCTATTGGTTGGGAAAATGTCCATAAGTATTTTTAAAAAGACACGGTCTGAATTGTCATTGCAATCAATCTTTGAAAAAGAATTCAACGTAAGGAGCTAGTTTATACCTCACTTCATCTTCCAGCTTCTTCCGACCCCGTCCACGCCCCCCCCCCCCCCCCCCCCCCCCTTCCGCCTTCTCCGGCGCTCGCTGTCCCTTTTCTCTGCCTTCTTGTTCTCTGTTGGCCTGTGTCGGTTCACTAGCAGCTGGCTCTCTCTCTTATACAGTTATTTATAATCACTTTTAGGTCATGTTTCCAAGTTTGAAGTAATCATTTCACTCGTTCTTTCATTTATTAACGTATTTCATTTCCTTTCGGGGGACGGCGTGGGGGTGGCGGAAGATCGTGATTCACTGTATCTGTGCCTATTGTTTCTAGAACTATGTATATTTGCGGATAGGATTTATTAACTTGTATATGCTTTTGATTGTTGACGAATGATTTCGTAGGCCCGCAGATTGGTACGCGAGCGCGCGCGCACGCGCATACACGCACACAAGCACACGTACACACAATCGCATACACAGACACACACACACAGACACACACGACACACACACACACACACACACACACACACACACACACACACTCACGGATACTTGTTGTCTCGCTGACGGTCCTTCCTCATGTCCTCCTTGCGGCTCCATCCCCCCCCCCCCCACGTCCTCATTGCAGCTCCACCCCCCCCCTCACGTCCTCCTTGCAGCTCCACCCCCCTCCCCTCACGTCCTCCTTGCAGCTCCACACCCCACCCCCCTCCCCCCTCGTCCTCCTTGCAGCTCCACCCCCCTCCCCCTCACGTCCTCCTTGCAGCTCCACCCCCCCTCCCCCTCACGTCCTCCTTGCAGCTCCACACCCCACCCCCTCCCCCCCTCGTCCTCCTTGCAGCTCCACCCCCCTCCCCCTCACGTCCTCCTTGCAGCTCCACCCCCCTCCCCCTCACGTCCTCCTTGCAGCTCCACACCCCCTCCCCCTCACGTCCTCCTTGCAGCTCCACCCCCCCTCCCCCTCACGTCCTCCTTGCAGCTCCACCCCCCCTCATTCCCCTCACGTCCTCCTTGATGATCCACCCCCCTCCCCACGTCCTCCTTGCAGCTCCACCCCCCCTCCCCCTCACGTCCTCCTTGCAGCTCCACCCCCCTCCCCCTCACGTCCTCCTTGCAGCTCCACCCCCCCTCCCCCTCACGTCCTCCTTGCAGCTCCACCCCCCTCCCCCTCACGTCCTCCTTGCAGCTCCACACCCCCTCCCCCTCACGTCCTCCTTGCAGCTCTACCCCCCTCCCCCTCACGTCCTCCTTGCAGCTCCACCCCCCTCCCCCTCACGTCCTCCTTGCAGCTCACCCCCCCTCCCCCTCACGTCCTTGCAGCTCCACCCCCCTCCACCCTCCTCCTCACGTCCTCCTTACAGCTCCACCCCCCTCCCCCTCACGTCCTCCTTGCAGCGCCACCCCCCCCCCCTACCCCTCACGTCCTCTTTGCAGCTCTACCCCACTCCCCACGTCCTCCTTGCAGCTCCACCCCCCTCCCCCTCACGTCCTCCTTGCAGCTCCACCCCCCCCCCTCATGTCCTCCTTGCAGCTCCACCCCCCCCCCTCACGTCCTCTTTGCAGCTCCACCCCCCTCCCCCTCACGTCCTCCTTGTAGCTCCACCCCCCCCCTCATGTCCTCCTTGCAGCTCCACCCCCCTCCCCCTCACGTCCTCCTTGCAGCTCCACCCCCCTCCCCCTCACGTCCTCTTTGCAGCTCCACCCCCCTCCCCCTCACGTCCTCCTTGCAGCTCCAACCACCTCCCCCTCACATCCTCTTTGCAGCTCCACCCCACTCCCCATCACGTCCTCCTTGCAGCTCCACCCCCCCCCCCCTCACGTCCTCCTTGCAGCTCCACCCACCCCCTCACGTCCTCCTTGCAGCTCCACCCCCCCCCCCCCTCACGTCCTCCTTGCAGCTCCACCCCCCCTCCCCCCTCACGTCCGCCTTGCAGCTCGACCCCCCTCCCCACGTCCTCCTTACAGCTCCACCCCCCTCCCCCTCAGCTCCACCCCCCTCCCCCTCACGTCCTCCTTGCAGCTCCACCCCCCCCCCCTCCTCACTCCCTCCTTGCAGCTCCACACCCCCCCCCCTCACGTCCCTCTTGCAGCTCCACCCCCCCCCCCTCACGTCCTCCTTGCAGCTCCACACCCCCCCCCCCCCTCACCGTCCTCCTTGCAGCTCCACCCCCCCCTCCCCCTCACGTCCTCCTTGCAGCTCCACCCCCCCCCCCACGTCCTCCTTGCAGCTCCACCACTCCTCCCCCCTCCCACGTCCTCCTTGCAGCTCCACCCCCCCCCCCCTCACGTCCTCCTTGCAGCTCCACCCCCTCCCCCACCTCCGTCCCCCCACGTCCTCCTTGCAGCTCCACACCCCCTCCCCCCCACGTCCTCCTTGCAGCTCCACCCCCCTCCCCCTCACGTCCTCCTTGCAGCTCCACCCCCCCCCCCTCACGTCCTCCTTGCAGCTCCACCCCCCCCCCCACGTCCTCCTTGCAGCTCCCACCCCCCCCCCCCCCCACGTCCTCCTTGCAGCTCCACCCCCCCCCCCCTCACGTCCTCCTTGCAGCTCCACCCCCCCCCCCCCTCACTCCCTCCTTGCAGCTCCACCCCCTCCCCCCTCACGTCCTCCTTGCAGCTCCACCCCCCCCCTCACGTCTCCTTGCAGCTCCACCCCCCCCTCACGTCTCTTGCAGCTCCACCCCCCCCCCCCACGTCCTCCTTGCAGCTCCACCCCCCCCACGTCCTCCTTGCAGCTCCACCCCCCCCCCCTACTCTCCGCAGTCACCCCTCCTCACTCTCCTGCAGCCCCCCCCCCCCACGTCCTCCTTGCAGCTCCACCCCCCTCCCCCCTCACGTCCTCCTTGCAGCTCCACCCCCCCCCCTCACGTCCTCCTTGCAGCTCACCCCCCACGTCTCCTTCAGCTCCACCCCCCCCCCTCACGTCCTCCTTGCAGCTCCACCCCCCCTCCCCCTCAGTACCCCTTTTGCAGCTCCACCCCCCTCCCCCTCACGTCCTCCTTGCAGCTCCACCCCCCTCCCCTCCACGTCCTCCTTGCAGCTCCACCCCCCTCCCCCTCACGTCCTCCTTGCAGCTCCCCCCCCCTCCCCTCACGTCCTCCTTGCAGCTCCACCCCCCTCCCCCTCACGTCCTCCTTGCAGCTCCACCCCCCCCCCCTCACGTCCTCCTTGCAGCTCCACCCCCCTCCCCCTCACGTCCTCCTTGCAGCTCCACCCCCCCTCCCCCTCACGTCCTCCTTGCAGCTCCACCCCCCTCCCCCTCACGTCCTCCTTGCAGCTCCACCCCCCCCCCCTCACGTCCTCCTTGCAGCTCCACCCCCCCCCCCACGTCTCCTTGCACTCCACCCCCCCCCCCTCACGTCCTCCTTGCAGCTCCACCCCCCTCCCCCTCACGTCCTCCTTGCAGCTCCACCCCCCTCCCCCCCTCACGTCCTCCTTGCAGCTCCACCCCCCTCCCCTCACGTCCTCCTTGCAGCTCCACCCCCCTCCCCCTCACGTCCTCCTTGCAGCTCACACCCCCCTCCCCCTCACGTCCTCCTTGCAGCTCCACCCCCCCCCCCTCACGTCCTCCTTGCAGCTCCACCCCCCCTCCCCCTCACGTCCTCCTTGCAGCTCCACCCCCCTCCCCCTCACGTCCTCCTTGCAGCTCCACCCCCCCCCCTCACGTCCTCCTTGCAGCTCCACCCCCCCCCCTCACGTCCTCCTTGCAGCTCACACCCCCCTCCCCTCACGTCCTCCTTGCAGCTCCACACCCCCCTCACCCCCTTCACCCGCCTACTCCTCCTTGCAGCTCCCACCCCCCCTCCCCCTCACGTCCTCCTTGCAGCTCCACCCCCCTCCCCCTCACGTCCTCCTTGCAGCTCCACCCCCCCCCCCTCACGTCCTCCTTGCAGCTCCCACCCCCCCCCTCACGCCTCCTTGCACTCCACTCCCCCCTACCTCTTGCAGCTCCACCCCCCCCCCCTCACGTCCTCCTTGCAGCTCCACACCCCCTCCCCCTCACGTCCTCCTTGCAGCTCCACACCCCCTCCCCCTCACGTCCTCCTTGCAGCTCCACACCCCCCCCCCCCCTCACGTCCTCCTTGCAGCTCCACACCACCCCTCCCCACTCCCCCCAAAAATTTCATCATTTCTTCCTCATCCTGAGGATGGCGTTTCTGGGGAACTGGCAGGTGCGAGACTACTTATAATTGTAGTACACAAAATTTATTAATCCTTTCGTTCCATGTTCGCTCGTTCCTTCGGTCATTCTGGGATGTTTTCGTTCCAAGGAGGGCTTCCGGGAACGTTTGGACGCACGGGAGAGAACGGAGGAGGCGAAAGGAAATCTTTGTTGTATTCAGTCTGTTCAACCTGGTCACAGTTAGGCCGGAAGATAATCGTGTTTCACACTTGTTTACAGCTGTATATTTATTTTGATATTTCGTTTGTTTTTACATAGCAACGAATTCTTTTTCGTTTTTGTCTTCTTTCCTTCTCCCTCTTCTTCCTTTCTTCCTTCCTTTCTTTCCTTCTTTTTCTCTGTCTGTCCGTTTTTGGTTTTTTTTGTTGTTGTTTGCTTGTTTTTTTTTTGTATAAGCAGACATTATCAGAGTGAGTGTGCCAGTACACCACACATTAGAACATTAACAAACCCAGACACATTGTATCAAATGCCAAAACACTAAAATCAGCAAAAGTTTGTCCATTTTGAGAGAGAACATACAGACTATGTATGATGTGTAAGAAACTGGTTGCAAAAAAAAAAAGAAAAAAAAAGAAAAAAAAAAAGAAAAGCTAGTCGTGGAAATTGAATTTTTTTTCTTCCGCTTTTTGTTTTTTTGGAAGACGAAGTGGACAGTGTGAAGCACCAAAAGATGAAGAGGTGGATTTTGGCCTTAGGAGGAAAAAGAAAAAAAAAAAAAAAAAGTCGCCGCCTTAGGTGCTCCATTGATCCGACAACTGATGCCTAAAAAAAAAAAAGAAAAAAACTACAGACTATACAGGTAGACTTCAGAGGCAGCGCGATGACACTATATTCCACTACAGACTACACAGGTAGACTTCATTCCACTACAGACTATACAGGTAAACTTCAGAGGCAGCGAGATGACACTATATTCCACTACAGACTATACAGGTAGACTTCAGAGGCAGCGTGATGACACTATATTCCACTACAGACTATACAGGTAGACTTCAGAGGCAGCGTGATGACACTATATTCCACTACAGACTACAGACTATACAGGTAAACTTCAGAGGCAGCGAGACTGCACTATATTCCACTACAGACTCTGCAGGTAGACTTCAGAGGCAGCGAGATTGTACTATGTTCCCCTACAGACTATACAGGTAAACTTCAGAGGCAGCGTGATGACACTATATTCCACTACAGACTACAGACTATACAGGTAAACTTCAGAGGCAGCGAGACTGCACTATATTCCACTACAGACTATACAGGTAGACTTCAGAGGCAGCGTGATGACACTATATTCCACTACAGACTATAGACTATACAGGTAGACTTCAGAGGCAGCCAGATGACACTATGTCCCACTATAGACTATACAGGTAGACTTCAGAGGCAGCGAGATGACACTATATTCCACTACAGACTATAGACTATACAGGTAAACTTCAGAGGCAGCGACATGACACTATATTCCACTACAGACTATACAGGTAGACTTCAGAGGCAGCGTGATGACACTATATTCCACTACAGACTATAGACTATACAGGTAGACTTCAGAGGCAGCCAGATGACACTATATTCCACTACAGACTATAGACTATACAGGTAGACTTCAGAGGCAGCGTGATGACACTATACTCCACCACAGACTATACAGGTAGACTTCAGAGGCAGCGAGATGACACTATATTCCACTACAGACTATACAGGTAGACTTCAGAGGCAGCGAGATGACACTATATTCCACTACAGACTATACAGGTAGACTTCAGAGGCAGCGAGATGACACTATATTCCACTACAGACTATACAGGTAGACTTCAGAGGCAGCGAGATGACACTATATTCCACTACAGACTATACAGGTAGACTTCAGAGGCAGCGAGATGACACTATATTCCACTACAGACTATACAGGTAGACTTCAGAGGCAGCGAGATGACACTATATTCCACTACAGACTATACAGGTAGACTTCAGAGGCAGCGTGATGACACTATATTCCACTACAGACTACAGACTATACAGGTAAACTTCAGAGGCAGCGAGATGACACTATATTCCACTACAGACTATACAGATAGACTTCAGAGGCAGCGTGATGACACTATATTCCACTACAGACTATACAGGTAGACTTCAGAGGCAGCGAGATGACACTATATTCCACTACAGACTGTACAGGTAGACTTCAGAGGCAGCGAGATGACACTATATTCCACTACAGACTGTACAGGTAGACTTCAGAGGCAGCGAGATGACACTATATTCCACTACAGACTGTACAGGTAGACTTCAGAGGCAGCGAGATGACACTATATTCCACTACAGACTGTACAGGTAGACTTCAGAGGCAGCGAGATGGCACTATATTCCACTACAGACTGTACAGGTAGACTTCAGAGGCAGCGAGATGACACTATATTCCACTACAGACTATACAGGTAGACTTCAGAGGCAGCGAGATGACACTATATTCCACTACAGACTGTACAGGTAGACTTCAGAGGCAGCAACACTGCACTATACAGAGTGGGTCACTAGCAGTCCATTCGGCAGTTTATGCCGTGTATGTTATCCGTAACTCTTTGACGGGGTTGGGGTGGGGTGGAGGGTGGAGGGGGTATCATTTTATGTTACTTGTTTACAACCTGAGAATGATACATTTTGCGGATTGGCCAGCGCATTAGTCTTCTCCATCATGGGTATGTCAATTGTTAAACTGTTATTTTCTTAACTGGCTGCTAGTTTACAGATGTTCATGCACGCACGCTACTTTTTTTTAAATTTTCGAGAAGGCTCTTGAGTTTTCCTCATGTTAGGGTAAGGGCTCTGATATGGGATCGAAATGGGCGACTGCGCTGCTGTCAAAACGTCATCGTCGAGATTCAGGTACAGAATCTGTGACCTGGGATACACTTTACGGTGGCTTTTTTGCCGGTGGACTATGCAGTCATGAAATAGGGGCTGGTGCACCCATGGGAACGTCTCCCGTGGAGGTTCTGTCGCGTGGCATCCAGTAGTCATCACACAATGGCATCTGCCAAGGAACAATTATGTCCCTTCACGTGTTAATGGAAAGCCCTGTGCGTGCCTACACCCTATGTGAACACAGCGCAGGCTTCCAAGGGTGGTGCAGGATTGCTCCCAGACGGTTCGTTCGGCAGTTGAAGACAGTACTTCTCTGGGTCCTACCCGCCACCTTCAGGTGTATCTTTTTCTTTCTAGATGCTCATGCACGCACGCTACTTTTCTTGGTTTTTATTTTCGAGAAGACTGTGGGCTTTCCTCATGTGATGATGGCTCCGATAGGGGACCGACATGGACGACTGTAGTGCAGTCAACAGGTAATCGTCGAGATCCAGGTAAAGAATCTGTAAGTATGGGAATTTATCGCCATCTCTTTCTATGTGCATGTGTGTACGTGTACATGTGTATGCATGGGCGCATGTGTGGTGTGTATATGTGCAGGGGTGGGGGATGGGGGTGCACACATACGTGCGTGCGAGTTGATGTTGATGGGTATCAGTAATGGTGCACTCAATCTCCGATGACCTGAACGGTAGCGAGAAAGTGCTATTGTGAAGGGAGCGTTAAGGATACGATTCTTGTCTCGGGTCCTTTTTAACTGCGGGTCTGTTTGGCCTGTCACCGTGCGTGCCTCTCTCTGCCTGATCAAAATGGCGTGCCTCTCTCTGCCTGATCAAAATGGCGTGCCTCTCTCTGCCTGATCAAAATGGCGTGCCTCTCTCTGCTGATCAAAATGGCGTGCCTCTCTCTGCCTGATCAAAATGGCGTGCCTCTCTCTGCCTGATCAAAATGGCGTGCCTCTCTCTGCCTGATCAAAATGGCGTGCCTCTCTCTGCCTGATCAAAATGGCGTGCCTCTCTCTGCCTGATCAAAATGGCGTGCCTCTCTCTGCCTGATCAAAATGGCGTGCCTCTCTCTGCCTGATCAAAATGGCGTGCCTCTCTCTGCCTGATCAAAATGGCGTGCCTCTCTCTGCCTGATCAAAATGGCGTGCCTCTCTCTGCCTGATCAAAATGGCGTGCCTCTCTCTCTGCCTGATCAAAATGGGTGCCTCTCATCTGCCTGATCAAAATGGCGTGCTCTCTTCGCCTGATCAAATGGCGTGCCTCTCATTGCCTGACTCAAAATGGCGTGCTCTCTCTGCCTAGATCAAAATGGCGGCAGCTTTCGGTTTCTCTTTCCTCCTGTCCTTGGCCTTTCATTGTACCTGTATACCTCCCCCCCTTTCCTTTTTCAAATTTTCTGTGGTTAAAGAGTGCACAAAGTGGAGAAGGAAGTGGGTGTTGTGTGTTGTGTGTGTGTTGTGGTTGTGTGTGTGTGTGTGGTGTGTGTGGGTTGCATCGTACACGTGTGTGGTGCCTTATGCCTTTTAAAAAAAATCTCAGTTTAACGTTATGTGACGAGTTTAAGAGTATGTCAATAAAACAACTTAAAAGAGGAGAAATCTAGAAACAAACCAAACCTGGTCGCCCAATGTATGGCCTAGGACTGCACAAACACTGCTGGTTTACAAATTTTCACGGCCGGAGGGGTGCGCTCGCTCACGTGAACAGTGTCTCCACGACAAAGCTTGTCAAGAGCGATGGGCATCCTTACCAGACCACTTTCGCAAGAAGCACGAGAGGATGGCAACCACAACTGGTCCAAGCCTGCAAGCAAGAAAGCGAAATGGTGTCTGCACGATTTTTTCAACCTTCTGTATCCCATCTGTGGGTATCTGTACGATTTTTCTTAACCTTTTTGATACCGGATTGAAATGAGGCAGGGAACAGTAAACGATAAACAGTAAACAAGTGGGGTACCTTTTGCTTCCATAAGAAAACCTAACACAGAGTAACTTTTATTCAAGACTGGCACAGCCTTTTAAACTTGAATAAAGTCAGACAAATACATAGACGAACAATCTAATAGTGGGAAAAATACAAGCGCAGGCAAACAACTGAACTATCTTCATAGTAATGACTTGGCAAAGATTTGGACTTAAGGGGGGGGGGGGGGGGGGGGGTGGATTTGAAGATGGAGAAACTGGGAACATGAATTTAAGAAATATGTTACAGATATAAAACTCTTCACTAGCTGCATAAGGGAACCATTGCAATCCCTTTTGAAGGCAGATATATTTGTATTGCCTGCTCCGAGCCTTCGTCGCGTGGGTCGGACTCATCAGGGAGGACCGGCTGGTTGTGTCTGCGCTCCTGGCGTCAAATAGAGACACACCACAGTCCATAAACTGTGGTGTTCTCACCCAAGGGTGCAAAAAAATCCAATAGCACCCCCAAAGCAGGCAGCAAAGAGTAGTAAATGAAACCAAACGAAAGTGTGGGGAGGAAAAAAGTTGCTGAAAAACTAAAGACATTATGCAAATAGTATAAAATGTAGGGGACAATCTTTGAGCCTACGCTTGAGGATCCACCCAAAGATGCAAGGGAGATCAAAAGACAAACACACAGACGGACAAATACAAATAACCTCGATTTAATCAAAACAAAATCGGAAATGAAATGAGGCAGGGAACAGTAAACGATAAACAGTAAACAAGTGGGGTACTTTTTGCTCCCATAAGAAAACCTAACACAGAGTAACTTTTATTCAAGACTGGCACAGCCTTTCCTCCCCACACTTTCGTTTGGTTTCATTTACTACTCTTTGCTGGCTGCTTTGGGGGTGCTATTGGATTCTTTTTTGCACCCTTGGTGGTGAGAACACCACAGTATTATGGACTGTGATGTGTCTCTATTTGACGCCAGGAGCGCAGACACAACCAGCCGTGTCTCCCTGATGAGTCCGACCCAGAGGACGAAAGGCCTCGGAGCAGGCAATACAAATATATCTGCCTTCAAAAGGGATTGCAATGGTTCCCTTATGCAGCTAGTGAAGAGTTTTCATATCTGTAACATATTTTCTTAAATTCATGTTCCCAGTTTCTCCATCTTCAAATCCCCCCCACCCCCCCCCCCCTTAAGTCCAAATCTTTGCCAAGTCATTACTATGAAGATAGTTCAGTTGTTGGCCTGCGCTTGTTTTTTTCCCCCACTATTAGATTGTTCGTCTATGTATTTGTCTGACTTTATTCAAGTTTAAAAGGCTGTGCCAGTCTTGAATAAAAGTTACTCTGTGTTAAGTTTTCTTATGGGAGCAAAAAGTACCCCACTTGTTTACTTTTTGATACCATCTTGTGGTATCTGTACAATTTTTTTTAACCCTTTTGATCCCATCTTGCTCCAGCAGAGCCACGAGCGGCAATTTGCAGCAGAACGGGGACGGCGCCACATTGTCATGTGATGAAGCCCTGCATAGTCCGTTCTCTACACGGTCCGAAGAGAGTTTTCCTGTATGAAGTTCAGCAGGCCCCAGGAAATCACCTCGCAATTCAAGTAAAGAAGACCACTTCTCTGCCATCCATAGGACGTTCTGCCGGCCCTAAAAGAAGCGCAAAAAGAACTGGACGATAATGAACTGTTCTTCAGAAGTCTGTTGCCAGCAATGAAAACTTTGGGTCTGGTAGACATTAGAACTTCAATCAGAAATCCAATACCTCGTTTTGTCGCACGTTAGAGCAGGCCTATCATCGCCTCTTGAAAGAGCCCAGGCGAGGGTTGACGCTTCCCCACAACAAGTACATCTGCTTCAAGTGCAATGTTCCATCTGACTGAGAACTGGCGGAGCAGCTTTGACACCCAGCAGTCATACTTCAGGCAGCAGTCCTGACCACACTGACAGGACGTGTGTGGCTGTGTGTGTACATTGATAGTGTGTGTGTGTGTGTGTGTGTGTGTGTGTGTGTGTGTGTGTGTGTGTGTGCATGTGTGTGTGTGTGACTGCGTTGTCTGTGTGTGTCCAAGCGTTTGAATGCATACGTAAACACTGAAGTTTGGAGGGGACACAGAGAATATATCTCTAATTGCTGAAACTTAAAATGTTTACTGATCTTCCGTTCACGTAAACTTAGTTCGAGCTCTAATTACAATCGCAGTGTATGTTGCAAAAAACAAAACAAAAACAAAAACAAAAAAACAAACAAAAAACAGCACAACTGTTATATTTCTCAATGGTTTTGTGTGTGCATGCGCATAAATGTGCGTGCGTGCGTGCGTGCGCACGTGTGTGTGTGTGTGTGTGTGTGTGTGTGTGTTGTGTGTGTGTGTGTGTGTGTGTGATTACAATGCTAAATAAATCATTGACCTAATGTCAGTTCAATAAGTTTTGACGAGTTGATCATTTCACTGTTTGCTTACTCTGTGTGACACATGTGTGTTTTGATATGCATGTCTGCCGTTTCTCTGCGTGACACATGTGTGTTTTGATATGCATGTCTGCCGTTTCTCTGTGTGACACATGTGTGTTTTGATATGCATGTCTGCCGTTTCTCTGTGTGACACATGTGTGTTTTGATATGCATGTCTGCCGTTTCTCTGTGTGACACATGTTGTTTGATAGCATGTCTCGTTCTGTGTGACACATGTTTGATATGCATGTCTGCCGTTTCTCTGTGTGACACATGTGTGTTTTGATATGCATGCCTGCTTTCTCTGTGTGACACATGTGTGTTTTGATATGTCTATGCTTTCTCTGTGTGACACATGTGTGTTTGATATGTATGCTATGCTTTCTCTGTGTGACACATGTATGTTTTGATATGCATGCTTGCTTTCTCTGCGTGACACATGTGTTTTGATATGCATGCTGTGCTTTCTCTGCGTGACACATGTGTTTTGATATGCATGCCTGTGCTTTCTCTGCGTGACACAGTGTGTTTTGATATTGCATGCCTGGTGCTTGCTTCTCTGCGTGACACATGTGTGTTTTGATATGCATGTCTGCGTTTCTCTGGTGACACATGTGTTTTGATTGCATGTTGCGTTTTCTGTGTGACACATGTGTGTTTTGATAGTGCCTGTGCTTTCTCTGTGTGACACATGTGTGTTTTGATATGTCTATGCTTTCTCTGTGTGACACATGTGTGTTTGATATGTATGTCTAGCTTTCTCTGTGTGACACATGTATGTTTTGATATGCATGCCTGTCTTTCTCTGCGTGACACATGTGTTTTGTATGTGTTTTTTCTTGCATGTGTTTTGATATGCATGCTGTGCTTCTTGCGACACACGTGTGTTTATTGTATGCTATGCTTTCTGTGTGGACACATGTGTGTTTTGATACGTGTGTCTATGCTTTCTCTGCGTGACACACGTGTGTTTGATATGTGTGTCTATGCTTTCTCTGTGTGACACATGTATGTTTTGATATTATGTCTATGCTTTCTCTGTGTGACACATGTTTTGATATGTATGTCTATGCTTTCGCTGTGTGACACATGTGTTTTGATATGTGTGTCTATGCTTTCTCTGTGTGACACATGTGTGTTTTGATATGTATGTCTATGCTTTCTCTGTGTGACACATGTGTATTTTGATATGCATGTCTATGCTTCTTCTGCGTGACACGTGTGTTTTGATGTGTATGTCTATGCTTTCTGTGTGTGACATGTGTGTTTTGATATGTATGTCTATGCTTTCTCTGTGTGACACATGTGTGTGTTGATATGTATGTCTATGCTTTCTCTGTGTGACACATGTATGTTTTGATATGTATGCCTGTGCTTTATCTGTGCGACACATGTATGTTTTTGATATGTATGCCTGTGCTTTCTCTGTGTGACACATGTATGTTTTGATATTATGTCTATGCTTTCTCTGTGTGACACATGTTTTGATATGTATGTCTATGCTTTCGCTGTGTGACACATGTGTTTTGATATGTGTGTCTATGCTTTCTCTGTGTGACACATGTGTTTTGATATGTATGTCTATGCTTTCTCTGCGTGACACACGTGTGTTTGATATGTATGTCTATGCTTTCTCTGTGTGACACATGTGTGTTTTGATATGTATGTCTATGCTTTCTGTGTGTGACACGTGTGTTTTGATATGTATGTCTATGCTTTCTCTGTGTGACACATGTGTGTGTTGATATGTATGTCTATGCTTTCTCTGTGTGACATATGTGTGCTTTGATATGTATGTCTATGCTTTCTCTGTGTGACATATGTGTGCTTTGATATGTATGTCTATGCTTTCTCTGTGTGACACATGTTTTGATATGTATGTCTATGCTTTCGCTGTGTGACACATGTGTTTTGATATGTGTGTCTATGCTTTCTCTGTGTGACACATGTGTGTTTTGATATGTATGCCTGTGCTTTCTCTGTGTGACACGTGTGTTTTGATATGTATGCCTGTGCTCTCTCAGTGTGACACATGTGTTCTGATATGTATGTATATGTTATCTCCGTGTGACACTTGTGTGTTTTGATATGTATGTCTATGCACAAGGTCCCTGCAAGAGCGCAGTGCATTGTCATTTGAGCGTAACACCAGGAAAGAACTGATAAAGTCAAATACATGTTCGTTTCCTGCATCATGTGTTGACTGTTCAAGAGAAATGGAACATGTAGCTAAGATAACAATAACACTTTTGTTGTGACATCTAATTGTAGTGTTGATGTAGGCGGAACATGTAGCTAAGATAACAATAACACTTTTGTTGTGACATCTACTTGTAGTGTTGATGTAGGCGGAACATGTAGTTATGATAGCAATAATACTTTTTTGTGACATCTAATTGTAGTGTTGATGTAGGCCGACTTCACCGCCATCCAGTGTCATGCTAAATGTGTATTAAAACTGCTTCTTCATTTTTTGGGCATATTCTGTTTACGCATGCATGTGCACCTGTGCATAAATATGTGTATACACGTACGTTGTATGTTTGTATATATGTACGTTTATGTATGCATGTGAATACGTATGTATGGTTTTGAAATACAACGTGAGAATGTGTATGCTATTGCACATGGGTAGGTGTGTGTGTGTGTGTGTGTGTGTGTGTGTGTGTGTGTGTGTGTGTGTGTGTGTGTGTGTGCATGTGTGTGTGTGTGACTGCGTTTGTCTGTGTGTGTCCAAGCGTTTGAATGCATACGTAAACACTGAAGTTTGGAGGGGACACAGAGAATATATCTCTAATTGCTGAAACTTAAAATGTTTACTGATCTTCCGTTCACGTAAACTTAGTTCGAGCTCTAATTACAATCGCAGTGTATGTTGCAAAAAAACAAAACAAAAACAAAAACAAAAAAACAAACAAACAAAAAACAGCACAACTGTTATATTTCTCAATGGTTTTGTGTGTGCATGCGCATAAATGTGCGTGCGTGCGTGCGTGCGCACGTGTGTGTGTGTGTGTGTGTGTGTGTGTGTGTGTGTGTGTGTGTGTGTGTGTGATTATACAATGCTAAATAAATCATTGACCCTAATGTCAGTTCAATAAGTTTTGACGAGTTGATCATTTCACTGTTTGGCTTACTCTGTGTGACACATGTGTGTTTTGATATGCATGTCTGCCGTTTCTCTGCGTGACACATGTGTGTTTTGATATGCATGTCTGCCGTTTCTCTGTGTGACACATGTGTGTTTTGATATGCATGTCTGCCGTTTCTCTGTGTGACACATGTGTGTTTTGATATGCATGCCTGTGCTTTCTCTGTGTGACACATGTGTGTTTTGATATGTCTATGCTTTCTCTGTGTGACACATGTGTGTTTTGATATGTATGTCTATGCTTTCTCTGTGTGACACATGTATGTTTTGATATGCATGCCTGTGCTTTCTCTGCGTGACACATGTGTTTTGATATGCATGCCTGTGCTTTCTCTGCGTGACACATGTGTTTTGATATGCATGCCTGTGCTTTCTCTGCGTGACACACGTGTGTTTTGATATGTATGTCTATGCTTTCTGTGTGTGACATGTGTGTTTTGATATGTATGTCTATGCTTTCTCTGCGTGACACATGTGTGTTTTGATATGTGTGTCTATGCTTTCTCTGCGTGACACACGTGTGTTTGATATGTGTGTCTATGCTTTCTCTGCGTGACACACGTGTGTTTTGATATGTATGTCTATGCTTTCTCTGTGTGACACATGTGTGTTTTGATATGTATGTCTATGCTTTCTCTGTGTGACACATGTGTTTTGATATGCATGTCTATGCTTTCTCTGCGTGACACGTGTGTTTTGATATGTATGTCTATGCTTTCTGTGTGTGACATGTGTGTTTTGATATGTATGTCTATGCTTTCTCTGTGTGACACATGTGTGTGTTGATATGTATGTCTATGCTTTCTCTGTGTGACACATGTATGTTTTGATATGTATGCCTGTGCTTTCTCTGTGCGA